>CAHIKZ030002640.1:162500-207500 GCA_903632075.3 Acanthosepion pharaonis
ATTAATCTATATAAATAATGATTTTTATTTTAAAATTAATCTCTAAATAATAATTTATATTTTAAAAATAATCTTTAAATAAAAATATATGTATTAGAATAATCTGTAACTAATGATTTATATTTTAAAATTAATCACTAAATAATAATTGATATTTAAAACAATCTCTAAATAATACGTTTTATTTTTAAAATTAATTTCTAAATAATAATTTATATTTAAAAATAATCTCTAAATAGTAATTTACATTTTGAAATTAATCTCTAAATAATAATTTTAAAAATAATCTCTAAATAATAATATATATTTTGAATATAATCTGTAATTAATAATTTATATTTTAAAATTAATCTGTGAATAATAATTTGTATTTAGAAATAATCTCTACGCAGATGGCACAGTACTGATAGCAGACACGGAAAAGAAATTACAAAACCTCCTACAGAAGGTAGCAAAGGAGAGCGAGAAGAAGGGACTAAGCATAAACTACAAGAAGACAGAATGTATATTCATCAGTAAAAGGATGAGACCAAAATGCGATATGAAGGTCGGGGACTCTAAAATCAAGCAGATGCGGAAGTTTAAATATCTAGGAAGTGTTCTGACAGAAGACGGTCCGTGCGGCACTGAGATCCGTAGACGTATTGAGATGGCCAATGACGCATTCTAAAAGCTAGGCAGAGTATTGTGGGACAGGAGACAAAGTAACAAAGAAAAGAATACTGAACTGTTACGAGGCATCTGTCCTCCTTTACGGCAGCGAATGTTGGACGATTTCCTCAAAGATGAAGAAAAGACTTGAGGCAGTGGAGATGTGGTTCTACAGAAGGATGCTAAGGATATCATGGACCGAGCGTGTGAGCAACGATGAGGTCTTAGAGAGGATGCAAACAAGGAGGAGGCTTATACTTAACATCAGGAAGAGGCAGATGAAATTTCTGAAACACGTAATGAGAAAGAAGGGTCCGGAGAATCTGATACTCACAGGTCGAATAGAAGGAAAGAGAGACAAGGGAAAGCAATGCATGACACACCTGGCAGGCTTGAGCAAGTAGATGAAAGAACGTGGTCTGGGGGAGGAAGCAGAGGGAAGGAGCATGCTGAGAGCTGCAAGAGATAAGGAGAAGTGGAGAGCCATGATTGCCTACGTCCTGAGAGTGCACGGCATATAAAAAGAAAAGAAAATAGTAATTTATATTTTAAAATTAATCTCTAAATAATAATTATTTTCTCAATATTGCAGGCTTTTAATTTTAGTTTACCTCATTGTCTTGGACAATATTTTTACACTATATTTTTCGCCTCCGATGTGATAACACCATTTTTAGTAACTATTTTCCCTTTCTGTTTTCTTTTCTTGTCTAATTGTTTTCCTTCTTCATTTGATTTATTACAAGAATTTTGCCATTTGACGTCTTTTTTGCATCTTTCGTTTCCAATTTCTCTAGACACTATCTTATTCCATTCCTTGTTTTTCTTCTTATTTTGGTCATTTTTTTGCTCTCGTAGATTATATGCTCTTGTCTTGTTCTTTTGGTATAATATCACTTTCTTTCTTTCCTTCTTTTTTCTTTTCTTTCTTTCTTTCTTTCTTTCTTTCTTTCTTTCTTTCGTGTTATCATCATATTTTTCTCTATTTTATTTGTTATTTTCTTTTTTGTGTTATTTTTTCTTTCTTTCTTTCTTTCTTTCTTTATTTCTTTCGTGTTATAATTTTTCTCTATTTTGTTACTTTCTTTTTTGTGTTATTTTTTCTTCCTTTCTTTCTCTTTTTTTTTCGTGTTATCAGAATTTTTTTTGTGTTATTTTATCCCTGTTTGTTTGTTTGTTTCTTTCTTTCTTTATTTATTTAGTGTTATTATCATATTTTTCTCTTTGTTTTTTTTGTTACTTTCTTTTTTGTGTTATGTTTTGTCTCTTTTTTTCTGTCGTTCTCTTTTCTTTCTTTCTTGTGTTATCATTATACTTTTCTTTCTTTTTTTCTGTTACCTTCTTTTATTTGACTCGTGTTTCCTTTCCCTCTTTCTTTTCTTCTTCTTTTGATCTAATAAATAAATAAATAAATAAAAAAAGAAAAGAATGGTCAAAAGTCCAGTATGGAATAGCAATGCTAATGATTCCAAAACTCGTATGTTTCCGTCATCTCCCGCCATTCCCCGGACTACTGGGGTTGGTATGGGCGCATGGAAACCGATGTCATTCAAGGCTATAATTATTTATTATCGGACTGCCCCAGCGGTATTCTACCGTGGAATGGGTGTGTCCCTTTGCGTATATAATCTATTTGCGCTATATATATCTCCGTGATTCTTCAGGTTATTTTCGACCGGCGCGATAGCGCATATGGAGTTATATTTGCCCGGTGATACTTCATGTTCACAAAACAAAGCGACACTAGAGAGAGAGAGAGAGAGAGAGAGAGAGAGAGAGAGAGAGAGAAAATAGATCTTTGATAAAATTTAAAGATAAAAAAGAATTGAAAAGAAATTTAATACGTGGTTTTGGCTGGATTTTCCATTTTCAATGTACCGGAGGATCATCTAGCGTAGATTTTTTTTTTGTCTGTGACACCCATTGAGAATCTAAACTTTGTTATTAATCTGTAACCATCAGTAACAGTTTTGTGTAACTAATTGGCAATAGACCAGAGGTGAAAAAAAAAGTGGCTCCCCTATTATATAAGTTTAACCTCTGACCTTTAATATGCGGCTCATGGAAATGTTGGTTGAGCTCCCTTTTTCATCACATTTAATATAAGAGGGAAGAGAAAATTCAAGCTTTATAATTATTTGCTTGGAATGTATTGAGACCCCAATGAATTAAAACATAACTTTAATGTTAATGTGTTGTAACAAATTGTATGTGTAAATTTTGTTCATGTCTTGCGACTCTCAAACATCTGAACTTTATCGTATGTGGCTCTTGTATTAAGCAAGTTTGATCCCTCCCTGCTATAGATTGATGAACGTAGAAATTGCAACGAAAATCAACCGAATTTTAGACGAGAGAAATATTAATTTTTTTTTTTGTTTTTTTTTTAAAAAAAAAGGTGGGTTTGTTAAATTAGCTCTTGTTGGGATATGGCAGGCCATTTAGAAACAAAGAAGCAGTTGAAGTTTTCTTTCCTTTGGAAAAAAAAAAACAAACAAAAAAAAACCCAGAAAATTTGCCTTCTTGTTGGGAAGCAGTTGTTAAAAATGATTAAATTTACGAGAAATGATATTTAAATAAATTTAACTTAATTTTACTTTTTACTATGTCGTTTCTCGTAAGGCGTCCTTACTTTCTGAATTCTCAAATATATAAATAGAGGATAGAAAAAACGAGGCTAGATATAAAACAGGCGAGAAGTAATGTTTAATAGAAAATAAAGGACCACCGCTTTACCGGTGGTAGAAAAACTAAACGTAATGCCCAGCCACCGGTTGAACGGTGGGTAAACACTTGTAACTATTTTTATATCTACCGTGAAACATTACATACCAATTATTTGCGAATTTTCACTCAGAAGCTCAGGCGGAAGGGTTAGAAATGTTTAGAAATGCAAGACTCAACGGGTTAAAATTTAAAAACTTTGAAAATATCTGAATCTGGCGAAAAAGGTGTAGAACATAATAGTAACAGTGGTACTCATGATTACAGGAGCTTTTGTCACATTTGCGAAGAAAATTGGAAAAAAAGCTGAAGAATCCGTTGAAGAGTTATAACAAATTGGGAGACAATAGAAAAGTAACCAAGGATGATGAGCAGAATGCTACAGTGGACGAGATTAAGGAGATTTCCTATCACATGATCTCCAGAGAAAGCCTAATTGGGTGGAGTTTTCAATTAGAAAAATAAACTGGTATTCGTAGTATTGGATGGCAAGCTGGCTTCTAAAATTCTAAACCGTTGAGAAAGCCACAGGAAATCTGTTATATAGGAATAAAGTGTCGCTATCGACATGTGAGTGAAAAACAAAGAAATTAAAGTGAGCAAACAAAGGCGATGAATTAATGGAATTAATCGGACCCTTTTTATTAATGAGGATGAACACATATATGGGAAATTGAGGGTGTGTCTAAATAAATCGAAATAAAAATATCCTAAAAAAAACGGAAAAATTTCTACTCTATAGAAAATTAAAATATGGTACGCTATTCTCTACTATTCACTGTACTATTTCAAATTTCAAATCACTATACAGATTACAGAAATCCGAGGGGAGTATTATCGAGCAAGTAACTAATAGTGAAGTGTTATTAAAAAAAGGCGTCTGAATCATTATTGTTTAATGGCGTTACTATAGTTATACTTTTTCTCCTCTCTCTTTTGAAAACCCATACTTACTCTTTATTCCTCTTCTCGAATAAAAAAAAAAAAAATAGATAAAGAAAAAAGCTATTTTACTATATTTTATTTCTTTTCTTTGCGATTACAAAATCTGTATTACAACGAGCATTACGAAAGTGACAAGGAGTGTTCGTTGACATCACAAAAGTGGCAATGAGTGTTCGTTGACATCACAAAAAATCCTCCAACTGTCTTTCATATGAAGGAATGGTAATTCGCAAATAAAATGACCAAAAAAGAAACAGGTGAAGAGATATCATCGCCCAAGGGACATAGCATTTTGAAAAAACATATATTTTCTAGTTGTTCAATGAAAACCTTTTACCGTATTTCTTGGTATATAATTCATGAGTTCAAAAATATAATATAAAGTATATAAAAAATGAAGGTTAAGTTCAAATACTGGTCGTCTAAGGAATTGAATAAAACAATATTAATAAAGAAATTAAAACATATATGTCTTATTTAAATTAGTATTATAATATGATGGGGTTGTTCTAGGCACAAGTACTGGTCATGTATATCATATTGTTTTTTTTTTAAATGAGTTTACCTTAAGAAGAGCAGTAAAGTCACTAAGACACAAGCACTTACTGTGTGTGGAAAAAAAAACAGAAACATTACTATAGAGCGAGAACAAAAGACGTGTAATCGGAACGACAATAGAAAGCTAATGACACAGCATTTAAATCAAGGGTCGGCAATCTACGGCCCGCTGGCCGGATCCGGCCTGCGAAGGCATTTTGACCGGCCCGCGAGCCTGATTACCAATGACTCTATTTTTAACAGACTTAAGACGAGGCTTTCGAATTAGACTATCTGCCAGTTATCTTTCATGAGACTTATTTTACCAAGTTGCGTTGCCTACGTTTAATGTCAAATAATGGATACATATTTGCTATGACCATTGGCTACATTAAAAGATAACAGAAGCGAAAGGAACGATAAAATGAAAGAGGCCAGGGAGGGACTGACATGCAAGGTAGCAGAAATCTAAAGACAGTTAAACATACGCGCATTATACATATATACCTCATGAATGTGTGGATGATACCACATGTGTACGTACGTAAGTGTATATGTTTGCAACTATTTGTACTCGTATGTATGGGTATATATGTGCTTCGTTTTTTGTTTGTGTGTGTGTGTGTGTGTGTGTGGTTCGTTTGTGGAACAATTTTCAATAACAGTTTCAAACCTACACGTCATAATTTCATCCAATTTTTATTTTTAATTTTTTTTCACTTTGAAGTATTTTGACGTTCCTTGAGGAAAAATAATTTTTGTTCGGTTTTTTTTTTTAGATTTTTTTTTTGTTTTTCTTATTTCTCAATGTTTATTTTCATTATGGTTTTAAATATTTAGGTTGACAGGGGTCTGCATATGTAATTTTCTTTAATTTTTTTATTAATGGCCTTCGTCCGGCCCGCGACCCGTCATTATAACACGATCCGGCCCGCGGGGTCGAATGAGTTGCCGACCCCTGGTCGGGGGTCAAGTAAATACCGCGTAAAAAATACTCTAAAGTAGTTTGTAGCACGTTTATTTATCATCTCTCAGTTGCGTCTCTGTCCTTGGACAGAGTGCGCTCAAGGACAGAGGAGCAACTGAGAAAATAATACTGAGAGGTGCCCAGCCCTGGGGAACAGCTGCCCGAGGCTGCGCCCTCCCATTGCACAAAAGGGAGGGATCTATGCTCGCAACGAAGCCAGCGCAACCGGCGGAGGCTGAGGGCAATTTTTGTTCCCGTCCCGGGTGTACGTGCTCGGGTCCCCACTTTAAAAAGGCCTTGTGTTACATCTCGTCCTGGTGGAGGAACGAGTAACACGTTTGTTTTTTTATCTCTCAGGTGCGTCTCTGTCTTTGGGCAGAGTGCACTCGCGGGCTTCTCTGTCGAAAAAGCGTTAAGTAATACAAATTACTACAAAGTAGAGTTTGAGCTTTTTACCCCACCCCCACCCCCCAATCGTTGGAGAATTGAGCTCCAATTTCGCCTTTATTCATATAGATTCCATAATATAGGCTTTACTTAATTAGCTGTTATGTTTCACTAACTCTTCAAATGTTGAATGTATAACTAATTCTAATTTCTATTTTCCCATCTTTACACTATTTTAATGTTATCTTATAAATTGTCCACTCTTCTGTCAACCATGAAATAAAAATAATTGTTTGTACGGAAAATGAGGATTTACGTACATTAAATCGTCTTTAAATTACGGGGCAGCAGAAGAATTATCGTTGAACTTTTAAAAGCTAAGCTTAAACATTAATTCAATACTTAAATGAAGCGAGTTCTTCTAATGTTTATCGATGCCTATCGCGTCTACTCTTCCCTAGCTAATGTGATGAGTGCTTAAATGCCGCCTAATAGGGCGGCTTTTAAGCTAGCTTATAATACAATATGCACTGGATACAAAAAAAAAGTTACACCCCTTGAACTATGAAAGCAACAATAATGGTTAGTATAATATATTAATATATATTTTTAACCTCGCATAATCTGGCAACCCTGAATCTGAGCTCAACGAAAATCGTTCTCTGCGCCTAACTTTTCTAGGGCTTTTGAATGAGCTATGAATTATTGAAATCAGACCATTGGAAGCGGAAGAGTTGCTTGGGGACACACACATTCACTGTACTTTATATATAAGATTACAGGATTACGGTTTTAGAATAGGTACAAGTAATGGTCACCTAATCTCAACTTCGCATATATGTCTTCCTTATTTACATTTAATTTACAATCTTATGGAGTTAGTTTGGATACAAGTATTGGTCGTCTGTGGTGTCTGGATCAGCATTAGCCTAACAGATATATGAACATCAAACACGGGTTGTCCCATAATAATTGGACACATTTTAAATGCAAATATATATATAGAATGTGTCCAAACATTATGGGACACCCTACACAAGTTTTCCCTATTTACATTAAATACCTGATCTTCCCATATTAGACTCAGGATATTTTTTAACCATATTTTTTACTGTCTATTGCCAATTTCTATAGTAATCACCATGACTAAAAATAATTTTTTTTCTTCATATTTCTCTACATTAAGCATTTCAGATCAAGAAATAAATTTAAAAAATCCATTTTCGTATATTATTATAAATTACGCCTGCATTTTGTGAATTTCAAAATCAATATTTAAAAAATTTTAAGAAATCACGTCGTATGAGCATATTTGTTTTTGGCCTCCGTGGGAGGATCAATTTACAATGAATTTGCATAGAAATTTGAACCCCCTATTAACTCTAATAATATTAATAAAAAAAAATGCTTTTAATATTCGTGAATCTTGATTGTCTAAATTTGGTTGATTTTGTTTAACGGCATATCAACACCTCTATGGGTTATTTAGATTATGTTCGAAAATAATTGTTCGAAAAGAATTATTCTAAAAAACATTTATTCGAATTGTAAATTGTTTGAATGAAAATTAATCAAAAGGACAATTGTACTAAATGATAATTTTGGGAAATGCAAATTTCTTCATTGTAATTAAAATTTAGAAATTAAAAGATTATTCGAAATACAAATATCGTTAATAAAACAATTTAATAAGAAAAACTCCTTATAACCTTAAGTTATATGGTACTGCAAATAGTCAAATATTGAAAAGTACTTGTTAAAGGAATAATAATATCGATAACAATAAGAAAATATATATACAAAATTAGATTTTTTAATAAAAAAATTTATAAAGAAAAGAAAAAATTCTAAAGAAAAAAAAAAAAAAGAAGAAAAAAAAAAGAAGAAGAAGAAGAAGAAAAAGAAAGAAGAAAATTTTGGAATTCTAAGATTTTTTTTAAAAAAAATATGATGAAATGAGAAAAGAAATAAAAAAAAGTTATTTTAAAAAAGAAGAAAAGAAAAAGAAGAAGAAGAAGAAGAAAACTTTAAAATAGAGGAAGAAAAAAAAAATGATGAATGACGAAAACATTGAAAAAAAAAAATAAATGGAAAGATGATTGGAAAGGATGATAATAAATTTAAATTTTTTTTGAAAAAAAAGAAGAAAAATAAGAAGAAGAAGAAAAGAAGAAGAAAATAATTCAAAATTTGAAGAAGATCAAAAATTTTGTTGAAATAAAAAAGGAGGATTTAAAATTAGGAAAGAAGAAGGAGGAGGAAAAAGAAGGAAGATTATTTAATCTGAAGGATATTGAAAAAGATCAGATCTTTTGAAGATAAAAAAAAATGAAGGAAAAAAAAAATAAAGACGAAGATTAAAATAGAAATGGAAAGAATTTGGAATTGGCGGAATAGATAATGAAGCAAGAATAAAAAAGAAGCGGCCATAATAAATGTAATGAATTAATTTACGACTTAAAATCTTTGGCATTGAAGGAAACACGCAGTGTAGACGGTCTGTTAACATAATACAAGACGATCGTACAATCATAAAGATATTAAAGCTCGTTACTCTTGGACTTGAAAAAGATAAAAAAAAAAAGGCAAAAAAAAAGTCAGTGGCAAAAAAAAAAAGAAATGGAAAAAAGAAAAAATAAACAAATCTGTCATGAATTTTCATTTCTTTTTATTATTTCGTAAACCTAAATTAAAAAAAAAAATTTTCAAATTTAAAAAACAAAAAAAAAGAATTTTTAAAAAAGTCAATAAATAAAAAAAATTTTGAAATTAATAATAAAAATAATAATAATAATGGGAAGAATTTATGATGGTGAATTAAATGGAAAAAAAATGCATGAAGAAAATAAAAAAAATAATTAAAAACAATAAGAATAAAATAATTTAATAAAATAATAATAAAAAGGAATAAGAAATGATGGTGAATATGATGGAATTTTTAGAAGGATAATTTAGAACAAATGAAAAAAAAAAAAAAATTTTTAAAAATAATAATAATAATTTAATAATAATAATAATAAAAGAAGAAGAAGAAGAAGAAGAAGAAAAAAAAAAGGAAATGAAAAAAAATTAAAAAAAAGAAACCCAGAAAATGAAACAAAAAAGAAAAAAAAGCCACTCAAAAAATAATAATAATAATAATAATAATAATAATAATAATAATAATAATAAATTTTTTTGATTTTTGAATAGGATGAAAAAGATAAAGCAGAAGATGATTTTATTTAAAAAAGAAAGGAATATTTAAAAAAATAATAATAAAATAATAATAATAATAATAATAATAATGAAAACTGGAATAATAAGATGATATTAAAATAAGGAAGGAAATGAAGATAAAAAGAATTTGGGAAATCAAAGAAAATTTAAAAAATAATAAATATTAATAATAATAATAATAATAATAATAATGGGAAGAAAAATGAATGAATAGGAAAAAATAAAATCTATTTTTTTTATGAATGAATTTTTTTATAATTTTTTAATGAAACAATTAAAAATTTTACTACTATCTACTACTACTTTAATAAAATAATAATAATTAAAATTTATCTGATAAAAGTTTTATATAGCGCTCATGGTAAAATTAAATTTTTTAAAGAATTATTTCAATGCCATGAAATAAAATTGAAAAATTTTAACGTTTTTCTTTCCTAATGACATTCAACAAACAAACATTTTATTGAACTTAAGTACAAAACACACAAACTTTTTTTAAGAAACAAAAAAATGAATAATTTTACTCAAATTTTTTTAATTTTTGCATTGATTTATAAAACAGCTCTGACAGATTCTTTTTATTTATATATATATATATATATATATATATATATATATATTGTTTTTCGAAATTTAAATTTTAAATTATTAAAAAATGAAAATAACACTAACATTTCATTTTAACAGATATATTTACTAAAATTATACAAAAATATTGAAATACTAAAAATTTAAATTCATTCAAAAAAAAAAAAGGAAAATTTTTTTCAATCACGGCCTTTTTCTTTTCATGAAATCTTCTGCAACTCTTCTGGACGATCTCCTTGTTTTTCCATTTTGGTGATTTCTTTAAATATTTAAGGAGTTTTGTTAAAAAATTTCTAATATTTAATACTGCGCATCAACACATGAAATAATCGAAGTTTTGGCCGCCTGGAGATTTACGAATTTCAAAAATAAGTTTTTACGTGGTCGCAGAAATTTTTATCTGACAACAATGACTTTTTTAAATTTTTTAAAAATGTATTTTCAGAATCCTGTTACCAGACAAAATCTTCAGTTTTCATACATTTTTTTCATTTTATAAGAGCTATACATCCAAAAGGCAAATTAAATAGATGAATAAAAATAAAAGTTGTCAGCTCTAAAAAAACAAATTCAAGCGATTTTAAATTAACAAAACAAAACGATAACTTGAAAATTTTTCCGAGATACTTTCTTTTTTTATCTTAAAAAATAAGATATTTCCGAATTCCTTTTATATAAATTATTTAGATTGATATATAAATATTAATAATAATAAAATGTATTATATTGGAGCTTTTCTTTAAAATATAAATAAATAAAGAAATAAAAATTGCCGTTTTTATTTTTAAAAAAATTTATTTTTATGGTTTTTTTTTTTTCAAAGATGGTATTTGATCCATTTTATACTACTTTCAGTCGACAAAATCAAAAACAAACAATGCGAATGCGCTTAAAAAAAAAATATAAAAAAATAATTTTTTGCCAATCACAATATATATATATATATATATATATATATATATATATATATATATATAATATTGAGAAATATGCCAAACATTTATTCTTCTTTTAGAAACAAATCTTTCCCAATAAGAAATTGCCATGCATAATGAACTATTATCCAACAGAATAAATTAACGAAAGTTTATTTTAATTTTTTTCCAAATAATTAGGTGTGAAAAAAATCAAGAGAAAAAAAGGGAGAGATGGAACATTTTTAGAGAGAGGAAGAGATTGAGAGAAAGAGGTTGCAAAAAAAAAAATAAGAAGGAATGATAAAAAGAGAAATTAAAAAATTTTTTGAAATGAAGATAAAAATAGGGTATTTTTGAAGTGAATGATATATATATATATATATATGTCCTTTTTCTTATAATAGAAGAAAATTTAATATATATATATATATATATATATATATATATATATATATATATAAAAGAAATTAAATAAGAGGATAAAAATCCAAAAGAAATCAATCAAATTTAAAGTTTTGAATTTGTATTTATCTGATTTTTGGAAATTAGACGACCTTTGATTACGATTCCAAAAATAAAATAACCATGGAATATGTTCAAAAATTTTTTATATATATATATATATATATATATATATTATATATATAATTCAATTAAATTCGAAGCCACTAGCAAAAAGGGTTAAAAAGATTAAAAGAAACGCAAGGGGAATTGAAAAGGAAAGGATGAAGAGAAGGAAAAACAATAGATCAAGGCATCTGGAAACGTCGATTGACATTACATTTGAATATTTTGGAGATTATAGCTATAAGGGAAACAGGAAAAGAAAAATAGTTCCGCAGGCGAATTTGCGAGACATTTTTTTATTTATTTAGAAGTTAAAGCGGCTACATTTAACAGTTTCGAAGTGAAAGGGTGAGAGCGAGATTTATTTTTATTTTAGAAGGCATAAATAAAATGAATTTTTAAACCAGCGAAAGCACCTCATCGGATTTAATACCGTGGAAGTATTTATTTCCCTTGTTTTTTCAAATTTTGTCACGTTTTTGAGTAGAAGCAACTGTAGAAGATGCCAGAAAACGGCCAGTTACATTGCATATCCGTCTCTGGATTTTATAAAAGGAAAGACAAGACAATTTTTAAGGGCTCCAGACCATATATGGCACTAATACTCCATATTTAATTGAATTACGTTTTGTATATACACAAATTTTTAATTAAAAAATCCATAAGAAGATATAGGATTATAAATCTTACTGTTATTTCTTATATATTTTATATATATCAGGTCATCCCATAAGTTCTGTCCGAATTTTGAATAAAGAAAACAAGTGACCAAATGTTACATTTAATTACAGATTCAATCAACAATGTATTTTCCCTGATTATCTATGACTTCCTTCCATCTATTAACAAGCTTACTAATTCCATTACTGTAAAAATTCTTTTTGGCTTTGATTCGAAGAACTCACAAATGTCAGTTTTAACCTCTTCCTGTGTTACAAAAGCTGTTTCTTCCAAATGATTCTGTAAGCTACGAAACAAATGGTAGTCTGAAGGAGCAAGATCAGGAGAATAAGGTGGATGAGGAATTTTCTCCCAACCAAGTTCTTCGATCTTTTGTGACGTGATTCTTGCTGTGTGGGGTCGCGCATTGTCCTGATGAAACATCACCTCTTTTCGATTCACTAGAGCAGGTCTTTTTTTTTTTTCCTCAAAGCTTGGTTCAAACGCTCTAATTGCTGACAGTATATTTGAGCATTAATTGTTGCATTAGGTGGTAAGAATTCAAAGTGGATTATTCCTTGGCGATCCCACCAGATTGAAAGAAGAACCTTTTGCCCATGAAGTTCCCTTCTCGGCTGTGGCTGGGGTCCTTCCCTTTACCAAGCCACTGTCTACGACGCTTAACATTTCGATAAAAGATCCATTTTTCGTCGCCAGTCACAAGTCTATCCAAAAAAGGTGAAACAAGTTGGCGAGAATGGAGAGAAGAGCAGATGTCAACTCAGGATTTGAGGTTGTTTTCAGACAATTCATGAGGCACCCATTTTCCAAGTTTAGGAACTTTTCCAAGTTGTTGAAGATGACGATGAACAGTTGTATGGTTTGAACTGAGAACCACTGCCAATTCCTCAACTGATAAAGCAGGATTTTCTTCAAGGGCTGCTTCAAGAAGCTTTTCATCAAACTCAACTGGACGTCCGGTTCGATCTTCATCTTCAAGGGTGAAATCTCCACCTCTGAATTTTGCAAACCATCTTCTGCAAGTTCTTTCATTCACACATTCATCTTTATAAACTGAGTGAATGTTTCTAGTCGCTTCGGATGCTGAATTTTCTTTCTTGAACCCATAAAGCATTATGTGCCTCAAATGATTCTTGGGTACTTCCATGTTAGCAAGGTTTTAATCAAACAAAATTTAATTTTATGGTTCTCTGAAATAAAATTTGATCAGTTTAAATGCATCTAAACATATAAATAATGTTCAGCTCCATTAGACATTATAAAATGCTCTTTAAATTTCGTTCATTTTAACAAAAGTTAAAATTCGGGCAGAACTTATGGGATGACCTGATATTTACAAAAATATAAAATTGGGGATTAAATTTATGAAATCCAGTGTTTTAGTTTATAGAAAAACATTTTAAGGATATTTAAAAATTCCACGATATAAAAATTATTTAGCATAAAAAAAACAAAATGGAAAAACACAAATCTATAGAATATTTTAAATGGATAAAAATATATATATATATATAAATATATATAGATAAATTATTATTGTCTTTATGAAAAATTTGCCGCAGTTAAAAATAACGTCTTTTTTTTTAATGGTAAATATATTTTTTTTTATGACCTGTTTTGGCCTAATGTCTGTATAATATATTAATTTTCAATTCGAAAATGTTGCGACCAAACCTTTTTGAACGCCTTTTAAAATATATATTGAAAACCGATATATATTATTATATAATATAACGTTATGTGGTGTAGGTAAGACTCCGTTTAAATCCTATTGAAGAACAGATAATTATATATATATATATATATATATATATATATATATATATATATATATATAGTTTAAGTTTTATATATTTATATATATATTACGGATGTTTTTTACGTGTGTATGTCTTCCATGTAACCCATTAAAAATAAACATTAAAGTCTTCTCTCAAATCGACAAGGTGTTTATGATATATATATATATATATATATATATATATATATATATATATATAAATATATATATATATATATATATATATATATATATTTATATGGATTTAATATATAAATATATTGATATATATAACGGAATAAATATCAACAGGAAATTTATTATATTCCCTGTAAAAAGGGAATAATTGAATATATATATACGTGTATATATATAAATATATATATATATATATATATATTTTCTATGAAAAAATTTTATCAAAATATATTTTGAATTTAATAAGAAATATATGATAAATATATTTCGGACACCATATATATAAATATGTTTGTGTATACAAATATATATATATATATATCTAATATAAATATCAGTAAATAAAATATTCAATGTCTATATATATATGTAAATAAAATGATCCCAGTATGACTATTTTTGTGATATTTAAAAAAAACAATTCGTTTTACATATAAATGTATATAAATAAATGTTATATATATATATATATATATAGTTATATAATATATATATATATAATATATACGTCTATTGACAACAATGATGTACAAAACATTGAACATACATCATATATTGATAGTAGATAATGTACGAAATTCATTAAAGAGCCAGGAAAACTAGGAGCAGAAGGCGGATCATATTATTGATGTGCAGAAATAGTGGTTAAGAAATGTCGATTAGTATGAAAATATAATATATGATGTTAAAAATATATATAAAAAATATACCATCGAAAATTTTCTATAAAATTTATATACATTCAGGCCGGTATGAATATTTTACTCTGTCGACTATGTCAGAACTCATTTTGAGATAAATACTTGTGATAATTCGAAAACAACTAAAACAGAAAACCGTATATATATAAATATTATAATATTTATCAAAATAATTTTATATACTAAATGGTTGTGTTTTTACGATTGATTTTAATTGTTCTAAATACAAATGACAGTGAGAATTGGCCTAATACAATGTAATTACCATAAACACTATATATATATAAATATATTTGAATATATATATATATATATATATATATATATATATATATATGTTTTAAGATAGATAAATTTAACGTATTTGGCTAAAAAAATTCAAAATATATGTTTAATAGAAAAAATAAATATAAAATGATCAAAAAAATTACATATAAATTTGAGGAAACATTTATATTATTTACAAGAGATTTTTTTGTTTTAGAATTTTTGTTTCAGGTAGAAAAGGAAAAACTTTTTATCAATTTGCCATCTTTTATCATTTGTTTCTCAAGTTGCCCAATTATTCGGCATTTGTCAATCAACCTTAAAATATAAAATATTATTTGCTTATTTTAAAAATGTCCAAAGCATAAATTTCAAGATTTGGACGAGAAATATAAAATCCCTAGAGAATGTTGAAAAAATTCCACAAATTGAACCAAACGTTAATTCAAATTTCTGAAATTTTAAAACATAGGTTTTGAAAGTAATGTTGTATCTTAGACTTCTCTAAATATGGCGTATAGGAACATATACTGAGTGCGATGGGTAAATCTATCGCCATTTTTAATTTTTATATTTTGGTCTTGCGTTTCTTTTTTTTTTTTGAAACATGTTGAAGATAGATATATTAAAATTCAGTAATGGCAGATCAGTGATAAAATGAGCACCATGATGCAATTAATTCTGCTAGAAATTTGGACACGGCATTTTTGTACTGATTGGTATTATGACAGGAAGCTCCATACGAACATTTGAGATGTCAATCAATACAATGCAGTGGATTGAAAAGAGTTTGATGAGTCTAATGGTGATTACGATGGTACATCTAAATGGGAAAAGTTAATTGAAATATACACGAATATATTATATATATATATATTTATATATATATATATATATATATGCTACACACACACACACACTGTCACACCATTTATATATAGACATATATGTGGATTCTATTGAGGTTTCTTTGCAAAGAAAAATTAATTAAAAAAATAGATTATCAAAGGAGATCTAGAAAAATTTTATTCACTAAAATTTATATATATATATATTTATATATATATATTTTTTTCAAAATGTTATTTATTTTTATATATATATATATGTATATATAAAACGTTTACCAGTTAAAATAATAAAAAAAAATAAACATATATAATTAATATAATAATATATAATATAATAAATTAATCATATCAGATTTATTTTCTTACTCTCACAGAAAAGTTATTATTTATTAGGGTTTATAAGCATATTTTGCAGAATAAATAAAGCACAGGCGTCCGTATTCCGAAAATTGTTAGCACATCTTTGTCATAAAATTTAGAAACAAATTTTAACCAGTCATATCTATGTTATGTATAAACTATGAATATATATGTATATATTTATACATTCTTATCTAATTTTGGGATTAAATTTCGCCATATTGATATGAATTGACATTTTCTATATATATCTATAATTTGTATATATATTTATTATTATTAATATTAATAATTATTAATACTATTTAGATTTATATTATTTGTTGCATTAAATTATTTATAGTTGGAAGAAAATTATTAATGTTTTTAAGAATATTTCCGTTTAATTAATTGTTTCAAGATAAGCACTCTATTCCAACTGATTCTATATCGACTAAAAGGAAAAGTTCATTCAATTCGAGATGTAATGGATGTCAATGTTCTCTTATTTTTTTCCTGAGAAAACTGTTCTTCTGCGCACATGCTTGGTTCACTTTGCTAACGAGGGGCGTATCCAAACAAATTTGGAAGAAAATTTAACAGATCGATAATCTTTAGAACCCAATGAGAGTTTCAGAACGTTGATTTCGACCCGTGTTCGAATTTCACCATGGTCGATTTCTCAAAGAAATATCTTCTTGATATAAGCAATTTGTTCTAATAAAATAAATAATTTAGATCCAGTGTGTTTATCAGCGTTTAATGAAGTTTTGTAACCTATATAATAAATTCTTTATAAAAAATAGTTTTATAAAATAAACATCAAAAATTTTGAATATTCTTCAATAACAAAAGTGGTTTTCATGCAGACAAATATGATTTTTTATCCAAAGAATTTTCAGTTTTTTCCCAAAAGTTCTTGGTGCATTTTTTTGTGTTTTAATAATGAAAAAGCATGGAATTCAACGGTATGACAATTAATTATAGAAGTAATGTGTTTTATATTAATTAAGGAATTCAAATAATACTATAAAACAAATTAGCTTATGAACAAAATACATAATCAATGCAAGTAGTCATATTCGACGATAAACTAGAATTCGTCATATCCTCTGAATCTTAAAGATTTATAATATAAGAGGGAAAAACTATAATTCATATTTAAAATATTTTTCACATTCCTCATGTTGGTTATCTTTATGGTCTCGTGAATTTTGTTCAAATGGTTAACCTCATAAACTGGAATCCCTTTATAAAATTTAAAAATAATCCATCAATATCAGCCTCATTTTTGAAATTGAACAAAAATAATTTTTGAAGAAAAAAATTTTAATGTATAATTGAAATTGAACCAGAATGCCTTTTTTGAAAAAAATTAACAGCAATAATGTTTTGAAAAACCAAATTACCAATAAAATTCGTTCGTCATTAAATTTACTTTGATCCATGATTTGATTAAAACTTTTGCAAAACAAACAAAACTTGGAATTGACAAACTTCAGTGAATGTCCCTTAGAATAACGAATTAATATAATAAAAATGAATTACTGGATTTAAGAGAATCGGAATCCTAAAATATTGACCAATGTTTTGATTTAAATGTGAAAATGCAAATTCTTATGAATCTTCAATCAAGCAGAGGCTTTCTTATAGAATCCCTGCCGGATAGATAGAATGGGATGGATTTAAAATTTTAAAAAATCAAAGGTAATATAAAGAATCCCTCATACCCGGAATCCCTCACATCCGGAGTGCCTTATATCCGGAATCCCGCATATCCGGACATAATTTTGATGCGATATATTTGAACTATTTGGGTGATATGTAAATGATTTAAAATTTCTGTTTCTCAGGAATTTTACTTTGGATAATTGCTTATGCTTATTTCACCCTAATGGCTTGTATTGGTGCAAAAGATGATGGGAATAAGAGGAAAAGAACAACTTTGGAGTTATCGCAAAAAGTGGAAATTTTAAACAGACTAGACGCTGGTGAAAGTTCATTGTAACTAATGGCTGAGTTCAACATAGGAAAATCTATATTGTATGATATAAAATCTTCCAAAGAAATTATTCTCCAGGGTTCACACTGTCACAATGCGAGGAGAGATGACGTGTTATTTCGTAGCCCCAGAAATAACGGATCTGAAGTTAACTTAAAAAAAACAAATGTGTAAATATTGTTTAAAACTAATAATTTGACATAATTCACAGTCCTATTTTCTTTTGTTTCATTTATAATATACTAGCAGTAGAGCCCGGCGTTGCCCGGGGATATAACAGTAAGAGATAGATCAAGTATCCACCATCATAAAGACTGAAAAATAAAATTGACAAAGATTATTGTTTAAGGTTGACGGACACGCATGTCTTAATTAGTTTTTTTATTTTTTATTTTTTACGAATTGGTCAAACCCAAACGCAAACAAAAACATTGTTTTCAATCGTTATGATTCTACTGATTGAATAGAATTTTATTATAAACAATTGTCTTGTAAATGGAATTTTTAAAGCATTCTGAATGTTAAAAATAAAGAAAAAAGTGTGCAAGAGAATAAGAAACACTACCTGCCCCCCAAAAAAGAAGTCAAGTTTTGTTTTATCGGCTGAAATATATAGGAAATACACTCCCATATTTAAAGTAACCCACACACACAAACAAACCGATGTGAGTTGTCCACCTTCCATTTTCACGATGTCTCTTAATCGTGTTTTCAAATTGATTTTGTGCAAAAACAATTATATTTTTCCCATTTTTGGCGCTGTTAGAACCACCACAAGGTAATTTTATGTAGTCCTGTGAAGTTTTGTTGAAATCGGTTGAAAAATGTAGGAAATCCGATCCAATATATAAACGTTACAGACACACACACACACAATCTTATACAAGTTTTATAATAAGTAAGATACATATTTTATTACATATAATCTTGATCATTATATTTAATTGTGCTTATATATGTATTGATTATTATTTATTTCAACTTTCCCGCAGCTTTTTTATCATTATACTAACACGCAGGAGGTCACTGAGTGTGGACGATTTTAAGTAAAACATTAAGGAGTGTGTTGCAACCTAGCGAAGGTTATTGAATAGAATAATCTCACGAAGGTTGGTAATGAACGATAATACTTAGGACAAGAACACCACACAAGATTCGCCAGCGGCGCGTAGAAGAAGTAATCAACTGCTAGAAGTAAGTCAAGTGAATTCCACAATGAATCTAAAACTGCAGACCGCAGGATATCTACCAACCACCCCACGCGGTCAGATGTGACACAAGGCCAAATTTAATGTGGTGTAACCGAGCCCGTAGATTCGGCCAAAAAACTCACTATAGACCTCGTATAAAATGGGGTCGAGTAGGTGTTTCACGAGATGAGCCTCTGCCCTTCGGCATAGCCCTGTCTGGGGATGCTCTCTACCCGGAGTTAGAGAGCTTAACCAGCCGAAGACGAATCTCCAACTGTAGATCGCAAACGGTATCTACCAACTGTCCCAAGCAGTCAGATGTAGCACAAGGCCGAATTTAATGTGGGGTTCCCGAGCCCGTAGGCCCAGCCAAAAATTCCCCGTAGACCCCGTATAAATCGTGATTGGGTAGGAATTTCCCGAGACGAGACTCTGCCCTTCGGCATAACCCCGTCTGAGGATGCTCTCTGCCCGGAGACAGAGAGCTTAACCAACCCAGCTGAAGGCGAATCGCCAACTGCAGACCGCATGCCAACATATACATTTATTTATGTATTTATTTGAATGGGGGCATATCCATTATTTTCCGTAGTTATGTTATAACAGAGTGACAACAAAAATAACAATAAAATATCATAATTCAAAAGGAGAAAAAATATCAACCGATATTTAAAGATATCAACCGATATTTAAATTTTTGAAGATTAAACTTGACTGGAAAGCCAGAAGAGAGTTCCATAAGCGAGAAGTACAAGAAAACTGTTAGCATAGAACTCATGGTTATATCCAAACATTTATACTTTAAAATGAGGAGATCTTGTCGCCAATATAATAAAGCGCTTAAATCTACAAAAGTCTAAATACCATAGAAGAGAGTGCATCAGAACAATTACAATGAAAATATTGATACAAAAGGCAAAGAGAAGCTATATTACGGCGATTGGATAATGACTGAATTCGAGACGCCAGCTCAGGACCAATAATATTGCATATTCTTTGATTTTATCTAGGATCTCTAAATATATAGCAGAGGCACCAGACCATATGTGGCTGAAAGGTTCTAAGCTAGGGGGAAAGGTAGTTAGCAATTATTTTTCTCTATTAGTTGTTGTTTTTGTACAACTATCTTGAAGATCGTTTGTCTCACATTTAACTTCGTTTTTTTTTTTGCTTACCTAAAGACATATTTATCAACTTTTCCTTTTCTACACTTATTTACTTTTATCCGTTGATAGTTTAAGACATAGTACTGCCACAAAAATAGTGTAGATTATGTCATAAAGAATGATTTCATAATCTCCTTCTATTTTTGGCTAAAAACCCGAATTACACCATTGTGCCAATTAATTGAAACAAAACGAATAATTCCGTTACTATTTACATATTTTCATATTTTTCCATTGAAACATGACCTAGTGAACATGTAGGTAATTCGTATGCCCATTCCAGACTGACCACAGATTCTCGATTGGGTTTAAATCAGGAGAGTTTCAGGCCGTCTATACTACCGTGCTTTCCTCACTAGTAAGGTTTGCCAGTGTCTTCGTGCAGCGTTACAATTTTCGTACGCTTCTGTTGAGTAACGTCCATTGCAGACAATACCGTATATATATATATATATATATATATATATATATATATATATATATATATATATATATATTTACATTTGAGCAGTAACCTTTCTTTTAATTATAATTAGTTAAATATAACGGATGTAAGAACGCTGAAAAGCTAGGTAAAAAATTTAAAAGATTTTCTTTTGTCTGTCATATTTAACCATACATACATACATATATATATATATATATATATATATATATATATATATATATATATATATATATATATATATATATATGTGAAAAGTGTATATAAATATATATATGTATAATTATTTATATATTATATGCGCGGTACTTATTAGAAAGCGCTCAATATCAGAGATAGAGCTAACATATTTGGTTGGATAGATGTGAGTTTGTGACCCTGGGTTTCACGCTTTAGCGATATAAAATGTGTGTTCATATATATATATATATATATATATATATATATATATATATATATATATATATAGCAGACATACATACATATGTATAAATGAGTATATATATACAAGACTTATATATATATATATATATATAGGTGGACGAAAAAATGTACGTATGTGTTGTTCATGATCTACTCAGCACATGATGATGAAATCCGAGACAGTTTTCATATGATGAATAATATATATATAGGCATTTTATTTAATATATTTACTTAGCTATTTATATTACTGAACATGATTCTAAGTAAAAAAATTAAAAAAAACAAAAGGTCTTTTACAAACTTGTTACTATGAAAAAAAATATGGTAAAAAATATATAATGTAAAAAAATAAATAATTAAAAAATATGCAAAAAAAAAATGTTTACGCGTTAAAAATGTATCCGTGTAAAAAATGTCTCCCTAAATAAATGTACTATGATTGGCTCTATATAAAACTGTTTCTATATAAAGCATAAACAAATATTAGTAAAAGAAGCAAACAAAAATATGTCTGAAAATATACAATATCTACTCTGTTTAATAATTTTAAAAAAACTTATAGCAGGAAAAAAAACGTAAAAAAACGAATTGGATTGCAACAAAAAAAAAAAAGACAAAAATAATCACTTTCAACATTTAAATATCTGAGTCTTATTTATACAGTTTATTTTCTAAGCTTGTACATATCTAGTGGAATTTGATACATATATTGGAGGTAAACACGGGTTACATATATCTTTGAAATGTTTTAACTGTCAATGATTGCAAAATGGATGAAAACTTAATTGGAATGTTTTCAAAAGAAAAAAAACTTTCAGGACATAAACATTTTAAAATTTACAAAAAAATTTAATCATTAGAAAAATCAGTAGAATCGAACGGGTTACCTTGGACAATATATTTTTGGCTCAATGGTTATTTAAGTAAGCCCATCAATGATTTTGAGTTAAGATAAAACAGAATTGCAGTGTTTTGTTTTCCTGTCTAATACATGATACGCATGTGATTTGATTTAACAGGATTAAATCCTTTTGTCTTCATTGAGGGTATCAATAAGAAATCATGGAACAATATATATATATATATATATATATATATATATATATTTATAGGAAATTCATGTTTATTTTTGAGGAGATTTTCTATTTTTTGAATATTTTTTAACTAAGAAGGCAGATATCTAATACGAACATCCAGTCAAAATTTGGAATTTAAAGAATATGAAAAACGTTACTGGGAAAAAGTTTTTGATATGATAATATTTCGTTCAGATTAAGTTAGAGATAAAATTTAATAATTGTGTAAAAAAATTTTAATTTAATGGAACTCAAAAATTTAAAAATGAAAAAAAAAATAAATACCGGGCCAAAAATTTATAGGTATTTGTACAACCGAAAATATTTTTTTACAAAATTGTATCAGATAGAAATTTTTACACCAAAATGGAAAACTTCTTTAAAGGAAAATGTTTAAATATTTTGAGTCTATCGTACTAGAGAAAAAGAAACATTGGAACAAAGTTGAATATATATATATTTATATATATTAATAATGATATAAATATATATATATATATATATATTTATATGTTAGTGGACATAAACCATAGGCCAATTATAGACATTAGAAAATATATTTTTGTGTAAAGGGATATAAATTAAATTTGAGAAATCAGACAAAACAACAACATTTAAGATTAGTTTCACCTCTTTTAAAAAAATTCTTTTTTTAAAGTTTTTACCTCAATTCCAAATACCACCTATTTTTTCTCGTCTGTTAATCTTTTTTTCTCTTTAGGTTTAAATCTTGATTGTTTATATAATTTTTTAAAAAAAAAAAGGAAAAAAAATTTTATAATTTAAGAATTTTTTTATTAAGCATTTTTTTGAATTTGTAGGTCTGAGAAATTGGATCGTAAAAACAGATTCAATTAAATAAATATGACCATGGAATATTAGTGTTTATTTTTTTTTATTAATATATATATATATATATATATATATATATATATATATATATAGATAAATGTCAATTTATAAATCAAAGAATGAAAAAAAAATTTTACAAATCCATGCATAACAAAAAAGAATTGTCTAAAAAAAATTAAGGTTTGAAGAGAAGATAAAATTGAAATGAACCCCATATCAAATATAAACAATTTCAGGTTTTTTTGGAACCAATAAAACGTTTATATATATATATATATATATATATATATAAATATATATATATATTCAGGGGTATGGAATAAAAATTGAATATAATTCTATTGTTCAAAAATTTGATTAAAAAAGAAAATTTCAATACATAATGAAGGAAAGAATAATGTTTATTTTTATAAAAAAACATTTTAAAAATTGAAATTTTTTTTGACAATTTTTTCAAAATCATAATATGTTAGAACTTTGAAAAGCAGAATGTTGTTTTTATAAAATAGACTTACGCGATTTGCTGTGATTATGGAATCGAATGAATTATTTAAAAAACAAAATTCACCGGAAAAATTGTAAATAATTGAAAAAAAAGAAAAGTTTTCTTCATATAAAACTTTGAAAATAACATCTAAACTTTTTGAACAAATTATTTTGTAAATTTGAAATTCGAAGTAAGTAAGAAGTTCATTTTTCCTAAGAAATAGAAAAAAAAATTTGGGCGGTAATAAATGAGAATGCTAAATTATTAATGCTCGTTCAGCATTTTTTTTCGATAAAAAAACACAAAATTGATAAATAACTAATTTTTATAATTTAGAAAAAATTTTTAATAAAATCAAAACCATACAAAAAAAAAAAAAGGATCAAATAAGAACAGACCTATTGTTTGACATTTTTAATATGCAACCAAAAAATTTCGTCTATTAAATCCACATAATATAGTTAATAATACCAATAATCAATATAAGATATTAATAATTCGATTTCACACATGTGCATCCATATAATATGGTAATAATTAGCCAAACATCAATCAAAATGCAATATTAGGTCAAAATGAAAAATCCAAATAGAATGATAATGGGCCATGAAATATTGCACAACAGTTCATATACTTAGAAATTACTAATCGAAAAGTAAATTTCAAATTAAAATTTTCGCCATGTCCAAAAAGTAAATAATTGTTTTCTAAATGCATGCTTTGATTTAAAAAAAATTGAACCGAAAGTTTTAAAAAGTGGAGTCAGAAAATTTAGAAAATTTGCCATTTTTCTCTTAACCCGAATTTAAACAGGGTTTATTTAAACAAAACATGTTAGAAATTTTTTAAAAAAAAATCATGCAAAACTTTCGGAGTTTTATTAGAATTAAAATGACAAAAATATTTAGAAAGAGACGTACTATTTTTTATAAGTACTATTAGTAAAAAAAAGAAAATGTTTGGTATTTATATTAGTTTAAAAAAAAATTTTTTTAACTAACATCCAATAAAATTTTTGAAACAGTCGAATTTCTATTATGAAAGAAATAGTACCTAGATAAACATGAGACGTTGTTAAACAAATTGTTTAAAAAATTTATCAAATTTGTTAGAATCCTTGCAATTAATTATTATTAATATTATTAAAAAATTTATCTTGGGATACATTTTATATCAGTATTTTTAAAATTGGTTTAAAATTTTATTATTAGCCTTCTTTTTAATCTTCTCAAGAGAAAATAATGCAAATTAATTGTGGGAAAAAGTGTTTTTGAAAAATTTTACTAAGTCAGTCATTTTAAGAATTAAATGGATGAATTTTGGAATTTACCTTTAAATTAACTGGTATTGGTTAAACGTTATCATGTACCAAATGATTTTCAGTATTCCTATTGTTTTATTTTTGTAACGATATTATCATATTTTCTCGACCATCATAAAGACTGAAAATAAAATTTTTCAAAGATTTTTATTTAGGCTGAAAACGGACATAAATTGTCTAATATTTTTTTTTTTTACGATTTTGGTCAAAAAATTTAGGTTTTTGTCAATTTCGGTTTTTAATGGTGAATTTAAACATATTTTAAAAAAAACAATTTTTTATTAAATGGAATTTTAACTCATTCTGTATTTAAAATAAAGAAAAAAAACACAAGACAATTTTGAAACATCTAGTTGCCAAAAAAAGTGAAGTTTTGTTAAATCTATTGGTTTTAGGTATCCTAAAATAAATAATATTATTTAAATATTTTTACATATTGAATTTTAAAAATATATATATATATATATATATATATAATATCATATATATATATCTGATATGAATATATTTTCCATGTCATATGTTTATGTACAAAAAAATTAATTTATTTCCTTCTTTATAAACATTTAATAAAAGTACAGTGTTCTTTCTAATGAATATTTTATCATCTTTAAATATATATTTTTTTTTTTTGTATATATCATGATTTCTTACGTCGGAATTTTTAAATTATTTTAAACTTTTTTAAATATTGAATTAAACAAAGATATAATTGGTGAACTTATTATATTATATATATCCATATTATATATATACTAGCAGTAGAGCCCGGCGTTGCCGGGAATTATCTTTAACTAAACAGTAAGAGATAGATCAAGTATCGACCATCATAAAGACTGAAAAATAAAATTGACAAAGATTATTGTTTAAGGTTGACGGACACGCATGTCTTAAATTTTTTTTTTTTTTTTTTTTTTAACGAATTGGTCAAACCCAAATTCAAACAAAAACATTGTTTACAATCGTTATGAGTCTATCGATTGGTGAATAGAATTTTATTATAAACAATTGTCTTGTAAATGGAATTTTTAAAGCATTCTGAATGTAAATAAAAAAAAAAGTGTGCAAGACAATAAGAAATACTACCGAAAAAAAAAAAAAAAGTGGATGTTTGTTTTATCGGCTGAAAAATGTAAGAAATCCGATCCCATATATAAAGGAACACACACACACACACACACACACACACACACACACACACACACAAACAACCTGGGTTTTTAACCTAAGTCACTCCACGGAATCGCTAAAACATAGAGCATAGTCTGATGAAAAAAGACGCCAAAGTTTATGAAAACAAAATTTTATCGTCAAAATGCTTATTTTTTTATGAAGAGGATAGACTAAATTTTTTTTAATTATTTTAAAAAAATTTTTCCATCTTTTTAGAATATTCTAAATTTTGATTTAAAAAACCTTGTTTCTCTTTGTCGCAACAAGGGGTAGTAAATAACATAGATAATTTTTAGCGCGTTTTTTTTTTTTTTTTTTTGTATTTACACACATTAATTTGGAAAATCTTGCAAAAATAAAAATAATTGTCAGATGTTAATGAAACTTTCAGAAACTATTCACAGATGATCGAAATTATTATAAATATTTTTTTTTTATTAAAGTCATGGCAGAAATATTTTTTTTATATTTATTAACACCCCCATAACTAATTTTATGAAAAACTCTAGAAATTCGAGACCATCGGTTTTAGTGATTACAATAGTTAAAAGCACAAGGCTTTGAAGAATGCAAATCATGTTTTTTTTTTTTTTTTTTTTTTTTGGCCAACGTACCTGAAAATCAGCTGTGAATTGTAACATAAAAAAAACAATAAAAAAAATATATTATTTAGTTTCAAATGCTTTTATTTGTTTTAATTTGTTTTTATGAATATGGACAATATTTTCTGAAAGCAAAAAATTTTTTCAATGAAAATTGAATTTTTAATACAATTATTTCTTATTTCTTTAATTTTAAAAAGATTTTTAAAAAATGTTTAAATTGAATTTTAAAAAATATTTTAACATTAGTTAAAAGCAACATCAACCTTTCAAAATGTCCGTGTGAGATTGTCATTGTCTAGCGCTTTGAAAATTGTATAATTTGGACCAATCAGATTAGCCATGGTAATTAAGAAATGTAATTTTTGTGTTTATAGTCGGACAGTAATTATCAAGTACGGAAGACCAACCAGAATACAATTTAGTTGCATTATTTGAGTTCAGCATTGTTCTCCGCTGTTAAGCCCTTTACTTTTGCGAAACACGTATGGAGAAGTTAATTTGAGTTTTCAATTTCAACTGAGAAGGGTACCTACAAGTAACAGTATCATCTTATGAAATTTAACTACTGCTAAACTTTAATTTATATGATCTTATTTTTATATTAATCTCAGTTATGACATTTTTCCATAAATGAAATATCAAAATTAATAATAAAATGAATGGAAATACAAATAACACAGTAAAATGTAATAAATGTACATAAAATTATAGTATTTTATGTACACTTCTGATAAAATTTCATAAGAAAGGTACCTAAATTAATTAGATACCTTTTTCTTATGAAATTTAATCTCACTATTAACAGTCTTATTTTTAATTTCTTTTTTATATTTTCCATAAAGCATCGTAAACGTAAAAATGAAAGCTAAGTAAAAAAAAAAAAAAAAAAAAAAAAAAAATTAGAGCGCTGAAAGTTTTCCTTAAAAGTAACAAGGTAAATAATTTGTTCACTTAAATAATTTCACTTCCTTCCATCCGTAGAAAGAATTCTCCTCCCGTAAGTTATCTAAACGTCATGAATGTGCCTTTCGTCAATCGTCAAGCGACGCGAAAGGTTATGACCTGCTTTGTTTTATTTTCAAATTACATTTTTTCGGCGCAGAAGCTAAGTTAAGCTTGGTTCAAAATATTTTAAATAAACAGTATAATTTCTGTTTTTATTAAAATCAGTTTTGAAAAAAATGATAATTGATTTTTAAAAGAATATCAAAGTAAGATTTTAATCTTTTTTATCAAATCGAAAAAAATGATTGAAAATGATTATCTGTCCTTTTTTTTGACCAAAAAAAAACAATATTTTTAACGAAAATTTCAGACGTGCTAGGAACGATTAAAAAATGTAAAAAAATACCCCAAAAATACTTTGATCTTTCCTCTTTAATAATAATATGAACATTAGACGATAAAATTTTGTTTTCGTCAAGTTCGGCGTTTTTTTCATCATGCTATGCTCTTTTGTTTACATTTTCGTGGGTGAGTTGTCCCCCTTTCATTCTCACGATGTGTCTTAATCGTGTTTTCAAATTGATTTTATTAAAAAAACAACTGTGTTTTTTCCCATTTTCGGCCCCGTTAGAACCACCACAAGGTAATTTTATGTAGTCCTGTGAAGTTTTGTTGAAATCGGCTAAAAAATGTAGGAAATTCGATCCAACATATAAACGTTACAGACACACACACACACACACACACACACACACACACATAAACCTGCGATTTTTATATATATATATATATATATATATATATATATATATATATATATATATATATATATATAAGGCAATTATTAAATTGCCTTAAATAGGAAAGATGTCAACATCTTAATACTAAGGAAGAGGTGGGGGGGTAAATTTCTAAGGAAATCTTCGGCCAAACCTTCGTCAGAGAAAAATTGTTGGCTAAAGTTAGATTTTTTTTATTTATAACCAGAAAAACGAAAAGAGTTTAATTGGATTAAATGGTAGAATACATCTGGCGCACGATTAAAATATAAAATGTAAAATCGTAACAATCAAAATATATAAACCAATTCATTTTGTAAAGTTAAAAACGAATAAAATCGATTAAGAAACCTGACAAAGGCAACAGAAAGTAGTCTTGAGGAAAAAAAAAATAATGTTATTGGAAAATGAAGAAGATAATTATTTCTCTTTTTTTTGTCGACAAATAAAAAATTTCTCGACATTATAAAAAATGTAATTTTAGTAAATGCTGAGATTATACTTTATGTACACTATGAAACTAGTCGTCTCTTTATTGGCCGCGACAAGCAAGATTTTCAGTCAAGTGTTGGCCAATTGTATAATTCAACGCCGACTGTGCCGTTTGTGTTGAACTACTTGACTCACCACGTCTTATCCAGGTTGGAATATATTTATTGTTTCTCGTACATAGGCGGAATATTTGGTCCGCCCACTTGAAACAATAGCCATGAGACCCGGGTTTGAATCAATATTATAAAATGATTTATATAGAAGTATAATATTGACGTTATGGAATTTGGAGGAGGACGATCGAAGGGTGCGACACGTAAAATTGCCTGAAAACGATAGGAATTTTTCAAGGTTTGACCGAAATATTTAGGTGAAGGAAATTGGAATGTTGAATAAAAATTTGGGGCCGTCGATATACCATATCTTTAGTACGACGTTATTACAAGTTTATAAATATGACAGAGGGTTTGAATGAGTTGGCTTTGTTCAGATTGTTGATGAAATAATATTTAACACGCTCTATAGAAGAAACTGTAATTAATAAGGTCTGTTCAAATATATATTTGCATATAAACATATATTTAAGGTTGGCTCTGCGGGCGTCTTTAATAGGGATTGGCTAGCCGCCCTAATAGACGCGTATCCTGGAATTTAAATTGGTTTTTATTTTTAATATATATATATATATATATATATATATATATATAAAAAATTTTAAAAGTTTCAAATTAATTAACAATCCTTCGCAATGGAAAACGTTACAAAAAGAGCTAGATTGACCAATCAAAATACAAGTATAGGAACCAAAAAATATGACAACGAAGGGAGAATTTGGAGATGTTCCCTGTTCCGTCACTTTTGTGTATATATATATATATATATATATATATATATATATATATATATATCTAAGTGCTTATGTATTTTAATTTGATTGTGTTTGTGTTTTTTTTGCGTGAGGTTTAGACCACATTTAATAACACACTTGGAATCAAAATTTCATGCATAAATATTGATCAGAGGACCGGATATAACATTAGCGTCTAACGTAAAAAAAAATGAAGAAATAAATATAAATAACATATATATATTTTTTTTTTATATAAAAGTAATTTTATGTTTGTAATTTTAATAGACAAAGATTAAATTTATTAAATTTTAAATTTTAATATTAAATTTTATCATATAATTTATTAATTATTGGTTAGAATAAATTCTTTTTAATATTACCCCAATTTTTTTCTAAATCTGAATAGCTATTATATAATGACTTCGTTGTCAAGCTTTTTGAATTTATATATACTTTATTTTGATTATCAAATAACTTTTGTAACATTAAATTTTTCTTTTTGCGAAGGATTGTTAATTATTTTGAAACTTTTAAAACCATTTATTTTACATTCAACATCAATGTGAAGAGACATTTTAATTTGAAACAAAATTTATTTTGTAGTGATTTTATAAATTTATGTTATAAATTTTTAAATAAATAATTATATATATTGATTATTAAAGACATTTTTATTTTTAACGTTGTTATTTATAGATACAAGTATTTAAGCAAATATTCTGTTTATGAAAAACAGTATTAAATAACATTTGCCGGCCTGAATGTGAGAAAAAAATAGAAAATATTCGTATTTTGACAGAAATTCGAACCTGCATTAAATACGGAACCGTTGATTACGCTGACGTGCCTTAACCGTTCGAATCCTGTTATAAATGTAAACAGAAATGAATCGTTTTAAAAATTATTTGCTTAAAAACATTTGGTTTCTAAATATATATATATATATGTGTATGTGTGTTTGCAAATATGTAGAAAAATAGAAAAGAGATTTTAAACATATATTAATATTTATAATAAATATATATATATATATATATAAAATATAATATATATAGATAAATATGAAAAAATCGGTTTTGATAGATAGATAAAGACTGAAATAGATTGAAAATAAATGATGAATAGATAAATATGAATAGATAATTTAGATACTTAAGATAGATGAGGGAACAGAATAGAAAAGATAAGATAGATAGATTAAAAGAATGAGATAGATAGATAGAATAGATAGAAAGATGGATATGAACAGACTGAGATAAATATATAGATTTCAATTGAGAAACAAAGATAGATAGATAGATATATAGATACATATGAACAGACTGAAATAGATACACAGGAAAAGACTGAAATAAATAGACTGATAGATATGAGCAGACTGAGATAGATAGATAGAGAGAGAGAGAGAGAGAGAGAGGGAGAGAGAGATGCTGAGAGAGACTGATATCAGATTCACAGTTGGCAAGAGGTAAGTTTTTCACAGGTTTCAAATCTTGCACATTACAACCAAAACAACAACCTGATTCGTACGGCCATTTTAACGCAAAAATACCTAATATATGATTCAGAAGCATTTATTAATTAGTTGCCCGCGGTTGGCCGGTTTGCAAATCTGGGCTTGTCATTGTTTTAATAGTGTGAGTTGTCTCCGTTAGGCGTCGCATCAATCGATCAACATGGCGTAACTGGAAGCGACGTCTCATCCTCGAACTGACCGCACGGTACACACCTCAATATTTTGGCATGAATGGCGCGATTGAAGAGGCTCGGTTGCAGAAGGCAGGTCGACGCGAATATGTCTTGATTGATAAACACTGTTACGCCTGAAGTGTGAAGAAATATCAGCAGATAAAAACCACTCCGTGTCGGTTGTGTCGCCTTCATTTGCCTCCATTGTTCTTACGGGATTCTTCATCTTCTTCGAAGCACACATCGTCTTGATATATACTGAGTTTAATTTAGTCCGGCACAAGATTAAATGTGGGGTGAAGAAGATCGTGTTACGCCAATCGACTAAAGAAGGCCTATCTTCCTAGAAAGTTAATAACCGAAATCTTTGCATTATAATTGGGCCCGGAAAATGAGCCCGTGTTCCAGGTAAAAATCTATCACTAGATTAGAGACTCGTAATCTGCGAAAGATGGCAAAATCTACGTATAACTGTGCAACATAATGTAAACAATATGTTTTTTGTGATGTTTTGCTATATGCAGTTAGCTCATTTAATAAGAGAAGGGACAAAAATCCCTCAACTGAAAATATAATACAACATTGTAATATATATATATATATATATATATATATATATATATATATATATATCAAATATGTGTTGCAGTTCAATTTTTATTACAATGAATAATTCATACAAAAAGTAGATTAGTAAAGTTAATGATATAACAAAAACTAATCTACTTTTCGTATGAATGAAATATATATATATATATATATATATATATATATATATATATATATATATATATGACTGAATAAATTACAGACATTATGTTGCTAATTTTTAATAACAACCGTTCATACTCACGAATAACCTTCCGTGTACTGTTGTTAAATGAGAGAAATGTGCTATAGTTGTTTAAATTCCTTTTATTAGTACTTTCGACCTTCTTCCAAGATCATCTTCACGGGTGCAAGTAATACAAAACTATATGTTGTTCATTGGTACAAGTATTTATACAAAGTTATGCGTTATCCATTACCGTAATTTTTCCATTTTGCTTTTAAATGCAAAACGGTTGACAAAGTGTTGAGCGTTCATTAGAACGTGAAAAAATTAGCCGTTATGGAATTCTTTCCTCTATGTTATAATGTCATCGTCATGCGCGCATTAAAGCATGGAAAAACTGTTCCTTTACAGGCATTTCAGAAGACTACTGCAGTATTCATAGTTGATTCTGTTCAGTGCCTGCTTTAATTTTTAAGTTGCTTCTAGTATCGGTAATATGAATTTGTTGTTTTCATTTCTGTAATTTATTCATATAGACATGCCTAAAAGAGAATTAATTACACACACACACACACACACACACACACACACACACACACACACACACACACACACACACACACACACATATATATATATATATATAAGTGAATTACAATTAATGAGATCCCAAAAAAATTACCTCATGCAGATAATCGTTGCTTCCATGGGAAAGTATTTTTTTCCTGGATTTATCAATGCAAAATACATTTACTAACATCCATTTTAGTAAATGATTATATGTATGAGGTAAATTGTTTGGATCTCATTAATTATAATTACACACACACGCACACGCACACACACACACACATACACATATATATACATATATATATATATATATATATATATATATATATATATATATATATATAGTACTGTTAATAGATCCGTTGTTATATAATCCAGGTGGATCCTAGTAATATCAGATATTAAAACTGATCCTCTGAGAGAGGTCAATGTAATTAATATAACAGCATATATATTATATAGAAAAAAACATCCAAGATTACCTTATGTGGGTATAGTCTATTTCAAACAAGTCTCATGCCAGTCTTCTTCAGTCCTAGACTGACTGTCTCAGAATCAGGGGTTTTGAATTTAGTTTAGATAGGAGTTGGAGAAAGAGTACGCGCCTACTCAATGGGGCGACTTGTTTAAGATAAGGAGCCTCTGTTGGTGACAAGGAGAGGGCGTGAGGTATCTCTCTAAGGAAAGATGGGCCGGAATGGTAGTTTATTTAATATAAAGCCTTTAGTTGTATTTTAATGAGCTTAGGTTCTTGCTAGGAGAACCAAACTATACCATCAACATATATGTTTTAACAGGATTGACAATAAATTGTATTTAGACAATAAGAATATAATGTTATTTAGTGATAGAGGATTTAAAGACAAATCAATTTAAAGTTAGAATAAATTTTCCGAATAACAGATTCACAATATATATATATATATATATATATATATATATTGGTTTATGCAGCAGACTGCATAAACCAATTTTTTAGGTGGCTCCAGAGATAAAAATCCAAAGGATTGCGGGCAGGGGAACGTGCAGGCTATGGAACTGGTTCTCCCCTACCTATCCATTTTTCATGGTAATGGTCTTCCAGAGCATCGCGGGCAATGTGGCTAAAATATGCTGGAGCCTCATCGTACATGAACCACATGCGTCTTATCGTATTATCGGGGGTACATCTGCCTGTGCACGGGATTAATATCCTCTTATCGTTACACGGAGCACTTCTGAGTTCAGCCACTACTACACATGTTAAACGTTACAGACAGACGAGTTACAAATGTACACGAATGACAAATGTAAGCTAATCTACAAGGCAACACAGCGCAATCTACCGTAAACTTAATTTAAACTTGAAAACGAAGATATAAATTTATATGGACTTTTCTGAGGAATCTATCCCCAAATTTATAAACGTGTTTCTGATACACCCCGGATTTGAAAATCTATAAACTACGCGTTTCGCTGACAGTATCTGTTCTCTCTCTTTCTCTCTCGCTTCTTCTGGTTAGAATGAGAGGAAGGCAAACTGTATGTCAGGAAAAATGCGTTTGGAACGTTGAGGATAAGTGGACACCATAAATCAAATTACCGCATCCATGACCAGAGCCCGGCTTAAAGCAATCGGATGTCTAGCCACACTGATGAACTGTGATACAGAGAAACAGTCTCTCTGTGAATAACAATATATACGCACCCGAAAAACTTAAATTTGGTCGTGCACTCTTGGAAGATAAGTGCGAATTTTTAAACAATGACTATTACTACTAATATTACAAGGCTCTTCTCCTTCCCTGAATTGAGCTCTCTCAGTCATTGGTGTGTTTATTCACAGAGTAAGTACGTAAACATTCGCCATTCTTTCGAACGTGAGCCGATGGCTTAGGGGGAAAATCTCCGACTGTTGCCGAATCAGTCGGGTTTTGATCCCGGCTTGAAGCAATCGGATGTCTGACCATACTCCATCAGTCTGGTTAGACATCCGATTGCTTCAAGCCGAAACCCAACCGATTTGACATCTGACAGAGATTCTAGCCCTAAGCTATCGTCGCACAGTAGAGCGGGAGGGAAATTTTAACGTTTTTACTATGCGAAAGACGTCAGTGGCTAGGAGAGCTCGATTCGAGTAGAAGAGCATTGCATTAGTAGTAGCAGCCACTCTTTATAAAATGACCCCTTCCTATTCGAGAGCTCAATCGAATTATTTCGAGTGCATAAATAGTCATCCACAGGCAGACTGTTTCACTGTATCACATCTCATCAGGGTGGCTAGACATCCGATTGCTTCAAGTCGGGACCGAAACCCAAATAGGCAGCATATCTTCATTCAGACATGTTTCATTGAATGATATAGGCATATTATGTCTATTTTTTTTTCATACTGATCCTTTCCAGTTTTCTATTCAGTTTCTTGATGTTAAGATGAAATTCATCATGGAGGTGCCGTATTTTTTAACCGAAGCACTTTCGACTAAAATGCGCTTCAGAGGTAAATGACAAGTACAACATATTTTAACTGCGATAAAATCTGCATTCCGTTGGGATAATGATTTATCACTCTGTTATAGTGATTTTAGTATTTTTAAATTTATCCGTTGTAATTATGGAATTTATTTATTTATTTATTTATTTTTTTTGCAAAAAAACATTTCAATACAATGAAATTAACTGGGGATTGGTACAGATGCGAAATATTTAGTATATACTTTTATATGCACTTAAATATAGTGTTGCCATAGTCGTTATAAATATTTTTAGTATTGGTTAGTTGATTTTGATATAGAGGGCCTCAAGAATTTGGGACATTTTTGTTTAATAATTTCCAAAAGCTGGGCAAAGTATTAAGAAACGGGAGCTTTCAACAACCCTCCTGTATAGCAGTAAATGTTGGACATTTTTCTGACAGATGAAGAGGAAACTTCAGGCAACAAAGCTGTGGTTCTACAGAAAGATGCTGAGAATATTAATATCCTATGCCTTAAAGAAATAAATAAAAAAATGTTCTCACAAGTACAGCTCACACTTTACGAAGGGCTTTATCTATGTAAAATGTTTTTGATCTTAGGTCGTTTTATTTTTTTGCAAAAATGTTAAGTTGGAGAGTGATGATGCCATTTTTGACCTTAGGTCTTTTGTTAAGGCCCGGGAGGAAAGGAATATACAACAGAAATGAAAGAGAACAGCAATCAGAGCGGAATGGGTTACTCGTCATGGATGCCCCAACCGCGTGGTTATGCACATCTTTTATCAAAACCTAGCACCATATAGCGTATATTTGGCTGTGATGTATCCGCCTCGGATACCCAAATCCAGTGGCTCCCTAATCCAGTGGCTCCCTAATCCAGTGGCTCATAATTGCGACGCGCCTCATAGGTGCGGGGTTAGAGGATAGCAGGTGAGGCGTAATGATTGAAAGACAAGCAAAGATTTAGAAACACTTAAAAACAAAAAACATATACCAAAAATACGTATAATTTCAAAACTTAAAATATAGCTTACTTGTAATTGCATGCATGGGTCCCAGAATAAATAGTTATAAATAATTATTCACCGATTTTATAATCGTAATGCTTTTGCATTATATCAAGTATTAAGAATATAGTAACTAGGGTATGCAAATTGGAGCAGATAGTTATCAATGTTAATGCTCTGATTTCGAATCCATGGTTATCTCCGTTTAAATCTCTCTGTTTTTTAAAATTTTAAATGTATTTTTATTCCATAAAATTCGGTGAGGAGCGAGGAAATGTTCATTCCGAAAAAAGGAAGATAACCGTATTTCGAACTCAGAACCTTATCATTGATAATTCTCTCCTCCAATTTGTAGACCATAGTTACTATATTTTTAATACTTGATGTAATGCAAAAGTATCACAATTATAAAATGGATGAATAATTATTTATAACTATTTATACTGGGATTCATGCTTTCAATTACAAGTAATCCATTATAATATTTTAACTTTTGAAATTATATTTATTTTTGGTATATGAATTTTGGAAACTGTTTCTGAGTCTTTGATTGTCTTTCAATCATTCCGCCTCACCTGCTATCCTTTTTCGCCCTACCTATGATGTCCACCGCAATGTTTGGGAACCTCCGTGTTAGAGAATATGGGAAAAATACTTTAAGCGGGGAGAACAATAAAAGAATAGGAATTAGGAAAGCAGAAGATAATGATTGAAGCAAGAAGACAGAAGGGACTTCCACAAGCAAGAAGTGCGATGGAAGAAACTATAAGGATAGAACCTACGGTTACATCTTGCCATTTCAACAGTAAAAAAAAATGCAACCTTGCCGCGAATATAGTACTACGCTTAAATTCATAGAGTCTAGGTACCATAGATCAGGAGTCGGCAACCTTTTGCTATGTGCCGACATAGGGTTTGAAAATCATTCAGTGTGCCAACAGCACACGTATTTTTATACAAGTCCTAGTCAATATCCCTTTTCTACAATATATTTTATATAGTAATATATAGTATATATATACTTTAGTATATATTAAAATTGAAACAGTTAAATATCTTCTTTGCGTTGTAATAGTTATTTGTTCGGACTTGGTGATGTCATTTGCGACTGCGTGTCATAAACCCTAGTTACTATATTTTTAATACTTGATATAAGGTAAAAAATACCACAAAGATAAACTTGGTCAATCATTATTTATAACTATTTATACTGGGATTCATGCTTGCAATTACAAGTAATCCATTATAATATTTTAACTTTTGAAATCATATTTATTTTTGGTATATGAATTTTGGAAACTGTTTTTGAGTCTTTGATTGTCTTTCAATCATTCCGCCTCACCTGCTATCCTATTCCGCCTCACCTGCTATCCTATTCCGCCTCACCTGCTATCCTCTTTCACCGTATACTTTGGAAACCACTGCCTTAAAGAAATGCAAAAAAATGTACTCACAAGTACAGCTCACATATTACGTAGAGCTTTATCTATGTAAAATATATGTGATCTTAAATTTTTTTCCATTTTTTTTTTTTTTTAATAAAAATGATCAGTGGAAAATGCCACGAAGCATTTCTAACCTTAGGCCTTCGGTTAGGACCCGGAAGGAAATGTGTATAGAACAGAAATCAAAGGAAATAATAATAATAATAATAATAATAATAATAATAGTAATAATAATAATAATAATAATAATCTAGAAGTGTTTACAAGAAGAACCAGCGGTGTTCGTCTAAGAATAAGAATGATGTATTACTTTGATTCGACAGATCATGAAAGCAAATAAAAAAAAAAAATAAAGAAAGAAATGAAAACTCGTGTTAAATGGACCAGGATTTTTGAGTGCTTGCTTGTTGCGTTAATATTCAGGGAGTCGGGACATCATCCTTAATAGAGTGCATGGCACTTGGCTAACTTTATTTATTTATTTTTTTTTCTAGCGGAGGCAGGGATTCTATTCCTAGCGAAAAATATCTAAATCGATAATATCCTAAAAGAAAAAAAAAAAAAAAGACAAAAGCATTCCTGCGATTCTGTCATCTCAAATTTACGCATGCGTTGCGTGAAAATGCAGACAATACTGAAGTATTTCATGAGCCCATTCGGGTGTGTTTTATGATATTTATTTGCAAGGAGGAGGCTGATCATCGGGGACAGGAACCTTTCGTTAAATCAGTTTTCATTTCATATTCATTTTGCTTTTTCTTTTACTAACGTGAGTTTCTCGTTAGGTTTCTGAGTAACCACTTAACGGCAACTTTAAACTTCTACATCGTAATGCAACTAGCCAATCATTTAAATGAAAAATAAAAAGCAATTCATGTTGCCCGATGACACATCGACGAATAGATTATAGACATGTAATTTAATTCAGTGAAAGGGTAGTAGATATTTGATCAAGAATTTAAATCACACACACACACACACACACACACACACACACACACACACACACACACACACATATATATATATATATATATATATATATATGTATATGTATATAGGCACGTGGCGAGTAGTGAGGACGTTCGCATTCTGATCATGTGATCCGGGTTCGAATCTCGCCATGGTCAATTTGTCACGAGACTTCCGGATGTTATCAGACTGGAGAAGTTCTTTGAAAAGTGCCTGAAAAACCATACCACCGGTTGACCCAAGCCTTGTGAGTGAAATTGGGCAGCGGAAACCTTGGAGGATGTCGATAGCTGTGCAAGCACGAAGTCACAAGTCATCGTGACCGAGGGCTTGAGTGTGTTGGCCTTGTTCGCACACACACACACACACACACACACACACACACACACACACATATATATATATATATATATATATAGGCACGTGGCTGAGGGGTTAGAACGTTTGCTTTCTGACCATGTGACCCGAGTATGCTGGCCTTGTTCATGTTGTTAATCACGCTAGATAACACACTCGCTCCCAAAAACTGTAAATAAAGTCTGCTCAGTATAGTTACAGTATAGATCACTGAGCAGGCGCCTACATAAAGGGATTGGCTAGCCGCCTAAAGAGACGGGTATCCTCGAATACGAGTGGCCAACTATTATTATTATTATTATTATTATTATTATTATTTTCCGCTTTCTTTTTGAATTTGTAGGTCTGATGAATTTGATCTTGGATTCCAATGTAATAAATGATAACCGTGGAATATTAGTGTTTGAGTCTTTTTTTATTATATTCTTACTCTGTCCTGGACATTGAGTTCTACCTGGATTCTATCGTCTTGAAAATTTATATATATATATATATATATATATATATATATATATATATATATATATATATATATATAGAGAGAGAGAGAGAGAGATTTATTTATATTATATATATATATATATATATATATATATATATATATATCGACCACTAATATTATCTATATATATATATATATATATATATATATATATATATATCATTGCACTCTAAGCAAGATGGAAATACTACTAGTACGCAGGTGGTTTACTGAGAATGAAAGTGAAATCGAATAGAGAGAATTGATGGAAGGACAAAAGATAAACGGGCTTCAAGAATATGGAAGATGACGACTGACGTTGCATTCAAATTTTCGAGGAAGCATTAAACGGAAGTGATTTCCACAGGTGGGAATTGAAAAGAAAGTACTGGAGTTGAAGTGACGGTTGCATTTAGCTATTTTAACAGTAAAAAGGTGGTGCCTAGGTGCCAATCTGGTAGCACGCTCAAATTCATATAGTCTGAGCATTAGGGCAAAAAAAGCTCGTGAAAGCAGTTGGCATAAAAATATTTCTAGAAAATACAGAGGGATGCTACGTCACGCCGGTGAGAAATTGAATGATGTCGATATGCCTGGTCAGGATCAGTTACATTATAGATTCTTCTTTGTCAAGAATCTCAAGATATACAGCAGGAATACCAGACCAGATGCAATGCACAGTCGACTTGTAGATTTATATTTGCGCAAAATAGATTCTGGCGAGAAACTTTTTCTGTTCCGACAGAGTGGCCGAACTTCCCTAGCAGTAGATGCAATTATTGATTCGATTAAGTTGGTTCAGTTCAAGTCACCGGAAATCGAAGAAGGCGCTGTGTGTTGCTGTCTTGCAGTCTAGTGTCAGTCATGCTGATAGCAGACAGAAAAGGTTCCCTGAGGTGCTTAAATGAAAGCAGTCTTGTTTTTATATATATATCATTATATATAAGGATTAAACATAAATATTCTATGCTTATAACTTATTACACTGGAATCGTAATCACGATCCAACTCATCAGACATAAAAAATTCATTTTTTGAGTTTGTAGGTCTAATGAATGGGATCGTCATTACGATTCCAATGTAATAAATGATAACCATGGAATATTAGTGTTTGAGACTTTTATATTATATTCTTACTCTGTCTTGTATTTTGAGCTCTACCTGGATTTTATCCTCTTGGAAATAATATATATATATATATATATATATATATATATATATATATATATATATATATATATTTATTAAAGACATTTTTATGTTTAACGTTCTTTTTATAGATACAAGTATTTAAGTAAATGCTCTGTTTATAATAAACAGTATTAAATAACATTTACCGGCCTGAATATCCGAGAAATTTTCATAGAAAACATTCGTCATTTGACAGGATTCGAACCTGCATCCTATACGGAACCGTCATTTACGCTGACGTGCCTAACCTCTCGGACACAAGACTTTGTCCATTTTTTAATATATGACGTCATTTGTTTACATTTGATACGCCATGAGCAGTTATGAATGTACGAGATTCATGGAAGATTGAAGTTTATAAGCAGTAAATTCGACCTTGCCAACCGAACGATCCTTTGTGGCCGAGAGGTCAGGCACTAATATTAGCTCTCTCTCTTTCTCTATCTCCCTATATATATACTTATATATATATATATGTAAGCAAATATATGGATATAGATCCGACAGTATGAAGAAAAATATACTGAAAAAAAAAAACAAAAATCCTAATATGCGATTATGCTGTTTTAATAATTTTTAATGTCAACGTCGGACGTTTCGGTCTAATAGACCATCTTCAGGACATATTCATAAAACATAATTAACATAGACTATATACAATTCAACATGAAAAAGACGATGGACATAAAAGCAATACCAATCCAAACAGATAACTGAAATCTTTTATAAGATCAGCGTTCCGTTTAAATATGATCACGTCATGTCCATCATCTTTTTTCATGTTGAATTTTATATGGTCTATATTAATTATGTTTTATGAATAAATAAATTTTTTTTTTAATATACAAAATATATATATATATATATATATATATATATATATATATATATATATATATATATATATATATTTTATTAGTTTAAATATACATACATATGCAAAATATATAAATACCCATACATATATTTTTTAGAATAAAAATTCCAAAGGAATAATCCAGGTAGAACTCAATGTCCAGGACAAAGTAAGGATATAATATATAACATAAATATTTATATTTATGGTAAATAATTTATTCCATTGGAATCGTAAATACACGATTCAATGGAATAAAATATAAAACATGGAATATATCTTTAAGTTTTTTATAATATATATATATATATATATATATATATATATATATATATATATTATGTGAATTTTAATTCCTGCACTCTATGGCATGAAAAAAAACTCGGATAATAAAATTTATAATTAAAAATATATATTGAACAAAAAAAAGTAAGTAAAAAAAGAAATGACTAAGGACCTCGGTGTTGGTCGAAAATAAACAATGTGCCCTGCAATACCTTGCCAAAAGATAAAAAAAAAAATCTGGTTTGGTACTGGGCTTGAATTCATAAAGTTTAGGTACCATGGTGAAGAGCTCATCCGAACAATTACCATAAAAGTATTTATAGAAAAGGCACAAATAAGCAACTTTACGGTGGTGGAAGAGGGACTGAAACCGAGATGCCAGGTCAGGACCAATAATATTGATTTCTGATTATATTATATAAATATATATATATATATATATATATATATATATATATATATATATATATATATATATATATATATATATATATATATCCTAAATGTTATACAAATATTACTCAAGTGTTATTAGAGTTGTTATAGTATAAGACAGAGTTGGGTTTTGACAATATTGGCATTACCACAAGAATTCCTGATTCTCTAATGAACGCTCTCAAAAAGACAATCTATTCTGGTCACGTGATATATAAACCAAACTAACGAACTGAAGAAAATGGTTCAGTAAAATTAGATATGAAGAAATTTTTGAATTGTTTGATACCAAAAAAAAAAAAAAAAAAAAATAAATGTTTACCACGCCAAGACGAGAATGGCAATAAACCGTTCGATTCAGGGGGAGGGCGATTGAATGAAGGAATTTCATGCAACAATAACGATTTTGCATGTTCTGATTTCTTTCTTTCTTTTTTTTTTTTTTAAATAATGATGTTTGAGTTGATTTTCAAATATTTCGTCCACTTCATTACTTCTGCATTTACAAAGCAACGTAAGGCTAAAATTCTGAAATCCCCAGTGAGGATCGGACATTGTACAGTGATTGCCACGATATCGGGGACGATTTCATTTTGTGCGTCTCTAAATAATCGTTGATCCATTTCAGTCACGATCAAATTCTTTAATATTACGAGAGAATCTCGGGTTTTCGGCCATATCATGTTGAAATTCCGGTTCCCGTAAGATCACCGAAGTTAAGCAATGTTGAGCCTTGTCAGTACCTAGATGGGTGACTGCTTAGGAATGCAATAATTAGCTGGTGTAATGGATAAAAGCTCAGAACTTTTATTTGGAGAGCGGAGTTCCAATTCCAGTTGGATTCGTTATATTCACCTACTCGAAAATACCCTTGGGAAAGGCAAGGATCTGCCTCTTTTTCTCACCAGGTACGTGTTAATTAGTAAGATGTGTTACTAAAACCGTTATTATGTCCCCAAATATAAAAATTGCGTACAAAATATTTAGATTTTGACATTAAATAACCCATAGAGGTGTTGATATGCCGGTAAACACAAAAAAATCCAACCAGAGAAACTTATAACTAGCAACAACTTATATGCCGAATTTCTCACTCTGTCTCACACACACTGAGACACACACTGAGACACACACACACACATATATATATTGCAGGTAACAGATCCGTTGGTATACAATCCAGGTGGATCCTAGTAATATCAAATATTAAAACTGATCCACAGACAGATCAATGTATTTCTTATAACAGACCAACGCTGTCTAAACCAAGTTAAAAAAAAAATAAAAAATTTCCAGACAGTCTTGGGCTTAGGATAACTGGCACACACACACACACACACATATATAAATTAATATATAATATAAAAGAATGGACTTTTTCTAACGGATTTTATTATTTAAACGTCATTTTTAGTGGATACTCAGACTTGGGTAGATACTGTGTTTATTTACTGAACAGTGATTTTATTTATTTACATCTACCGGTCTGAATATTCGAGAAAAGTTTTGAGAAAAAAATAAGCGCTCTCCGACAGGAATCGAACCTTTGTTTGAGTTAAGATAGACCGTCATTATATCCTGGCGTATTTTACACATCCCGACTTGACGTGTAGCTTTCTCTAACATTTTTCGAATAATCAGGCCGATAGACGTAAATATATGAAATTAATGTAATAAAGAAACTGAGCATTTACCCAAATACAAGTATCCACTAAAAATAACGGTTAAGTAATAAAATATTTCAGATTTGCACACACAGAGAGAGACACACACACAGACAGACGGACAGACAAACAGACAGACAGACACACACACTCATATATATATATATATATATATATATATATATATTTACAATTGTTGGAGTGATGTGATGTTTGTGCATATTTCCTTCTACTTCAAACGGTATTTCATGGATAACTATCTTTATATATATATATATATATATATATATATATATATATATATATATATATATATATTGAATCAATTGCTGCATCTACTGCAAGGAAAGTTGGATCACTGTACCGCGCCAGAAGGTTTTTCTCGTCAGATTACATCTTGCACATTTACCATTCGTCAGTGCATTGAATACTTTGCCATATCCGGCCAAGTGCTCCTGCTATTCATATAGAGCTTCTTGAAAATATCCAAAGAAGGATCTGCAATGTAATCGATCTTGACTTGACGTCTCGACTTCAGTTACTTTCTCACCGATATGACATGGCTCCGCTCTGCCTTTTTTACAAATATTTTCAGGGTAACTTCTCTGACGAGCTTTTTATCATGATGCCCAGACTACGTGAATTTAAGCGTGCTACTAGATTGGCATTTAAGTCCCACACTTTTAC
>CAHIKZ030002640.1:212500-225000 GCA_903632075.3 Acanthosepion pharaonis
TTCACAAGCGAGAAGTGCGAGAGAAGAAACGATTAGCATAGAACTCACGGCTACATGTAACTATTTCATCTTTAAAATGATTTGAGTTTTGCCGTCAGTTTTGTCAGTTAAGTGCCGTACGGGATACACTTTTGGGTTATCCTCTTTTGATTGATGACTAAGCCGAAGATTTCATCGTCGTACGTTTTCATTTCTTTTTGCGATCGACTGGTTGCTGACCAAAGCCACAGAACCCAATCTTCCTTGCTATTCAACCCATAGCTGAGGAGATTAGAGATGGAGTTTTACCTTTATTAAGTGATCGGAAGGAACTCGAGTAGAATTCGAACTATTTCAGAGCCGATCTCCATGACATTACGTCACACAGCACATCCAATCTAGTAATGCGTTAAAAATTCATAAAGTCTAAATACCAAAGAGGACAAAGCATCAACAAAATGAATATCGAAGTATTTATAGTTTTATGGGACCTTACCCATAATAACATAATGGACTATTCCATAAGTAATAAATACGGCGCCTCAAGAGGAAGCAGGGAGTTCCGTCTGAAGTCTAGAGTTCAGTCTGAAGTCTGGAGTGAAGTCCGTCAGAAGTCTGTCAGTCAGAGCGAACGAGTCAGTCAGTCAGTCGAGTCAGAGGCAGTCCGAAACATAGTCGCGTTCAGACAATTACTACTAAACCTGATTGTTCGTACTAACACTTTTTACTTCTCTGTATATATTCCTGTTTGTCATATATCTGTGTTATTCCATATACGTGTTCGAGTTCTTCTTTATTGGTTCTACCTTGGACTATCACCGTGGTACAAGGAACCGGACCATAACAGTGGCGACGAGCGATATCGAATTCATTCGGTGGAAGGAAAAAAAAATAATTTCGTTTGCCGCAGTATAACTTCGGCAACGAGGAAACCAACTCTCCACGCGGAGGACGTGCCTTTTTTTTTTTTTTTTTTTTTTGCTATCCGTCGCGTATATCATATAGAAAAGTTACGTTACGCCGTTGGGAAAGTGACTAAAACCAAAATGCCAGGTCAGGATAAGTAACATTGCAGATATTTCTTTGCATTTTATCTAGAATCTCCAAACACACAGCAGCAGCACCACCAGACCGTGACAGCAATATTCAATGAAGGGAAAAATATTCAACTTTTCTCTCAATTTTTCACCAATTTTCTGTTATTTTTGCGACGTTGTCTTTGTTATTTGGTAAAGATATTTCGAATCTGCAGCGTCACTCTATAGGATTTGATGAATAATATTTTATTCCCGATTTAAATGACATTCGTTTGAAGCCATGTTTGTTCGTTGTTCTGAGAAAAAAAGTTTATATACAGATGACAATTTAGACATTTCTTAATGATAGACGGAACAAACATGCTTAAATTTGAGTCTTGATAAACATTTCTAATTTTAAAAACCATTGGCAGGGAATTTTGTATGGACTATCCAAACGTTCATGTTTGTTTTCAGATTTATAACTATTGCAAGACAATTTGGCAAACATAAAATGTTGATATACTGGGTGTTCCAGAAGTCTTGGTTTTTTTTTCAAGTCCTCATATCTGCTGAACTATGAATGGTAGTAAAATGAAACTGGTACCATTTTAAAGCTAAATTCATTAAGTTTTTTGTAATGCTAATGATTTTTTTCATATTTTGTCAGATCCAGTAATGGCGTTCACTCAAGCGGAAAAAGGCGTTTTGCGTTATTGAATTTGTTTTTTTTTTTCTGAATGGACAAAAAGTTCAACGTGCATTTTTCAAAAATTCCGAAAAGAGGACCAGAAAGGAATCCATATTGAGATGGAATCTAAATTCATGAAGGATTGATGTTTGTGCCCAGCTAAGAAGACCTTAGAATAGGACGCCCTCAATTCAGATGATACAGTTGAGCGAGTTCGAACTGCTTTCGAGCGGAGACAAAACCCCCCACCCGTAAATCGACCAGAAGAGTCAGTTTTTTTTTTTAACTCCTTCCTACAACAACTGTTTGGCGTGTCTAAAAACAACGACTGCACATGGCAATTTACAAGCCTACAGTTAACCCAACAGTTGCAGGACACTGATAAACCAGCTAAAACTTTTCTTTTGCAATGCAAGAGAAGTTCAAGATGACGGATTTGATATGTGCCGTGTGACTAACGGTGCTCACATTGAACATCTTAGAACATTCCATGTAAAACTTTAAATTAAATTCTTTCAGAATATGTCAGGCGCGTTTTTATATCCTTAATAGTTTTAGAGATATTCAATGTCAAAATGTTCTAAAGACTTTTGAAACACCCCTGTATAGTGTTTCACATTGTTATACCGGAACATTACCTATTCTATTGTAATAGACGAGACGAGCACATAATAAGTAGTAGTAGTAGTAATTCTCAAGTTGGGCTTTTGAGTTGGTGATTCAGTCGATGTCGGACATTACTCCTTATCAACCACCAAACAACTAGATTGTTGCGTCATTAACTTATATTTTCAAGTTCTAACATTTTGTATACGTCGGACCCTTTTTAGGAAACTAAAGGAAATACATTTATTCCATTTGTGAAAAAACTAATACAACACACATATAAAAAAGAACCCTGTGCATCATATGTGATATAAACATATACAAGACATAAGTTATTTAAACTACGCTCTGTATGTCACATGTAATGCAAATATAATCATTTCAATAAAGTAGAAAAATAAATGTCTTTCATTTGAGATATCAGTCAAGTTACCTGTTCATATATGATGCACTAAATATTAGATTAGGCCTTTCCTCAGACGTTCTGCTAAATAGTAGACCCTTTTCTTAAGTGTCCTTTTTTTTTAGGCATTTTTTTAAAATGAATGGGGGATTGCACCCATATGATGCTCGGACGTGGAATTCAGATCTTTTGTGCATCACATATGATGAACAGGCAATTGTTTTAGAGATTTTTTTAGCCGATTTCAAATAAAATTCACCCCTAATTTTGCTTATTTTTTTGCAAACTTTTTGCTTTATTTATACATTCAGAAAGTTACAAAAGATGTCTTTAATTTGAGATATTACACGATAAGTCAAGCGTCTTGTGATCATATATGATGCACAAAATATTAGATTAGGCCTTTCCTCGGATGTCCTGCTAAATAGCAGACTCTTTCCTTAAGCGTCCTTACTTTTACCACACTTTCAAAATCATGGCTCTTGCGTACGACATATGATGCATCTAAGTTGAAATCACATGTCCTTCGCATCACATAGTAACCGGTTAAGAACATGATTCTAATTTTTAGATCAATATTGTTTTTTTTTAGCAACTTACAGTGTTGGAGAAAATTCACCCAGTCGCAAAATATCCTGTTCTCAATATCCTTATCTTCTATACTCAGTAAATTAAGTGCTATACGTGAGACAAGATTGGGGATCATGTCTCTTTCGATTCATGCCTGACTAGATAGAAGATTTTTCCCGCAGGAGACTGGTTTTTAAGCAAGGCTATATGAGCCAGTCTGTCCTGATATTCAGCTAGGGGGAAAAAAGATTGGTTCATACCTATTTCCAAGATCATTTTCCACATAAATAAATTTAATGAACCCGACTGGAATTCGAACTCGGTTCTCCGAGCCGATATGCATTACATCACAACGTACATCCATCTCCTATACTATTTTTTTTATTATTGGTCTATACACCGATGTATATGAAGTTTGTAGAATTTATCAGTTACCCATCCTGATTTATTTTTTGTGATGGATTCAGAGTAAGGGGTCATACGACTTTCATTCCAATTCCTGGTCATAGTTTCTGATTGGAAAAATTTTATCTCAAGTCTGACATCTTAGAACATTTACTATAGGATGTTGATTTTATATTCAATATTATTCTTATACCAATTATGAACATCTATGTCATCAGCATTGCCTCCTCCGTCGTCAGTACACTTTTCTGTCGAACTAAAAATAAAGCTCTGTTTTCTATGTGTAGATTCGTTTCAAATGAAGTAAGATGAAATGTTCAGTTCATTGTGACTATTTTTTTTTTTTTTTTTTAGTTTCAGCCATTTTAAAAAAATCTGGTTAATACTCGATCCAAATCTTTTCTTTAACCGTAAGTTACATAGAAAACGCTATGATGATGAATAGCAAAACTGAAAGCACTAAGTATTGGCTACTAGCAGCCATACCCAGCTGGTTGATCAGAAAAGGCATTCCATTAGAATGGAGCAAGAACAGCATCATGATTAGATTATAACAGAGTCTATTGTCTTCAATTACTTTAAAGTACGTTCATTAAAAAACATTTTGAATTAATGCAGTTACTGATATAACAGAAGTAGTCTGTATTTATTCAATCGAAGTTAATCAAGGACATGAAGAAGTAAAACAGGCATGGATGAAAACCCACTTGAAGACCACAATTATTTTTTCTTTTTTGAAATTCAATTAGTCATTATTCTACCAGGGATGTAAAAGAGGATACATGTATAAAATCATTTGTTAATTTTGATTGAAAATTAGTTGAAAGATCAAAGAAAAAATCTCTTAAACCAGTAAAAATATTTATTTTTCGTTATTTACTTGTTTTTTTCATTATATGGGTGGACTCATTTATCAAGTTAAATGACTGTTAGATAATCAACTTATTGTTGGCTACAAATAAAGTGAAATTTTTATTAGATTTAAAAAAAAAATTGATAATCAAGTCAAGTTTAAAATATTCGATAATTGAAATCGATTTTTCATTTTTCGAATTGAGCTCGTCCAAAATATAAGTAATATAAAACCAAATTCTAAACGAAATCGGAGGAAAAAAGTTGAATTTATCGATTTTATTTAGCTTTAATGATTACAAATTGTTTTAAAAATTATCGATTTTTCTAATAAGAACCTATCTTTACATTGCACAATGTAAAAACCAATTTAATTTAAAATCAGTTGGAGGGATTTTTTGTTTTATTAAAAGGTATCACACAGACAGACACACACACAGACATCTTTTATATATATATATATATATATATATATATATATATATATATATATATATATATGGAGAGAAAGAGAGAGAGAGAGAGAATAGAGAGAGAGATTTAGACAGGAGATAAACCTGGTATAACAGCAAAATTGTCCAAATCGTGTAACAGCATTCATCCCACAAAATGTTTAATATCTTAAAAACCACTAAATTAATTGAGTTTTTTAAGATTATCAGCTAAGACGTTTATCTATGTTGACACCATTTTTCATAAGAATCACTGGAAAACCCTTTGAGTTATTCAGCTAGAAAGAGAACAGATTAAAATCGTTTTGCATTAGTCCCACTGTCTTCTCAACTGAGCAATGGTGAGACGAAAACTATCATTCAGGCCTTCCGTAATGGTACCAACATTCATACTTTGGCTTCCATCTTCAAAGCCCATTCAAGAACCATCAAGAGAATGGTGAATAAGTTTAAAAAAGAGGGAACAGTAGAAGGGATAACTGGATCAGGTGGGGTCACAACAGGAAAAGAGATTATGATTTCAACGTAGAGATAAGTACATTCTTATTGTTCAAAGTAGAGCCCAATAGTTTTATAAAAACCTCAGGGAATTCCAGTAAGATATCTTTAATCATTTCTAAGATACAACGGTCCAGAGCTTAATGTAACAATTGGAACAATTTTGCTGTTACATGATTTGACAATTTTGCTGTTACACCCGGTAGTTATTGGCAAAAGACATTGCCTAAATTGTGAGCTATATATCAAAATCAAACAGGTGCAGATATTCAACTTTGTATTTAATCATTTCACCCCCAAGTAAGGCAATAATGCGACTAAGACGCAAGGGAGAGTGAGAGAAAATGAGAAGATCTTAGTGAGGATAAAGGACAATAAAAGAACAGCATTTTTCGGAAGACGGAAGATTTCAACTAAAGTTGAATTTACATTTTTGAAAATCGTAGTTAACATGGAAGCAAGAATCCGGAAGAGAGTTCCACGGGTGAGTCAGACCAAATATGGCAGCAATAGTCAAAGAACGGGAAAATGCTGGATTTATAAACGTTTCAAGATTGATTCTGGTGAGAAGAATTGTCAGTCAAGAAACAGAAAACCAAAGTTCCATGCGGCAGACTTAGCAATTGACTCATTAGCATCATTTCACTTCATGCCAGTGGACAACGTGAGATTAAGATGGCGCGAGGAATTGCTCTCTTGGAGATTAATATCAGCCATGTTTATGGAATGCATAAATAGTTTTCTGTGATCACTAAAAGATACTAGTTTCGATCTGGAGGCGTTCAAATTTAAAAGTCTCAGATTGGAGAACGTTTTTGAGATAAGATGCCAGTCTTACTTTATCGGACTTACTATTAAAACAATAGTAAATAACTATGACATCAGCATAAAATACCGAGTTGGGTATTAGTGACATCGACGAGGTCGTTGATGAAAATAAGAAACAGCGTAGAATAGAGCCCTGGGTGACCCCGGCATTAATGTGAAAAGATCTAAAAGAGTTAGTGTTCTGGAGGGGGGCAGTTTTGTAACAGAAAAGGTAATAAAGAAAACTCAAGGCGTATAAGAATAACGAAAGACGTTTTTCAGAAACTAGGCAACAAATTAAGCAATAAAGACATTTCAGAAGAAGCAAAGAAAAGACTACTAATTTGCTATGTAATATCTGATTTCCTCAGTGGCAGTGAATGTTGGATAATCTTCTCACAGCTGAAGAATAGATCTGAAGCAACGGAGATGTGATTGTTTTTATTTAGAGGTGTATCAATACTTCTATGGGATATTAGATACTGAAATTTAAATATGAAATTTCAAACTTTATAATTAACTTAAGAGAATGACAATATTTCCTGATTAAATTTAATTACTTATCTGCATTTTTTTTTTACAAATAATCTGATAAAATCAAACAAAGAGTGAAAACTTATTTCAAAACATGAGATTATTCATAGCAAATTGTATTTTTTTTTGTTTTGTTTTTCTTTATTTGTTTAGTGGTACATCAACTCCTTATGGGTCATTTAATGCTGAAATTTAATTTTCTTGGGAGCATTAGGAAATTCATTTACAAAAATGTACTGTTGGTAATATTTTTTTCCTTACAGAAATGTATTGCTGCTCTTTTTTTTTACTATTAAAATACATTGCTGGTATTTTTACTATATATTTTGTTATACTTCCATAGTTTCGGCCCCATTTTGGGGTTTTATTTGCCCATATCTGGGACCCTAACAGATGCTACCACCCCGAGGCAGGGTGGACATGGGGGCAATAGCAATTAAGAGGTAGTTCCACTCTCATCAAAAGCTCTAATCTACTGATCGGAGGCCTTGATACCGGATGTAGTTTATCGTCATACCCAGGACGACTGAAGCGATTGTACCAACGAATGATCCGAATATCATGGAGAGAGCATGTGAGCAAAGTTGAAGCCTTAATGAAAATAGGAATTACAAAGAAAATTCTACAATCATAAAGACACAGTAGTTACACGCATAACGAGAAAAGAAGGTTTGTAGAAAGTAACACTCATAGGGTTTATTCAAATTCAAGGGTCACAGAAGAAAACAGCGAGCAAACTGATTAACGAAGGGCAAAGAATGACGGTAAAGTTTCGAAAAATCACTTAGAATTACAAAAAGATAAGAAGTTGTGGAGAGCCATGATCAGATCTATCATGAAGAGACGTGACACGTAAAAGAAATAGTAGACCTCAATGCTTTTGGCATTTTCCGTTTGACAAGGCTTGAATCAAATCCACAAGGAAGCAAGACTATCAATAAATGTCAAATTAGATTGATTCAGGAATCTGAGGTCTGATAACGGTCCGATTCTTGACAGAATCGACTTCATGTCATCTTCAGCAGAATCAGGAAGTTGCCAAATTGACATTATTAGTCAATTTGCATGAAAGAATCGGAATATATTTAAATGATGATCGAATGTACGACGCGGGGATTGAAATTAAGACGAGATTTGACACTTGGTGTATTTAGGAGGAAATTTGTTGCATGTGTTTGTTACTCTCTTTCTCTCTCTCTCTCTCTCTCTCTCTCTGTCTTTCTGTATATGTGTGTGTATGTTTGAGTGTGTGTGTATAAGAGGGAGAGGACGAGAGCGAGAGAAAGGGTGAGTGTGTGTGTGTGTTTTTAACTGGTGAGATGGTCTAAAGTTGGCCTAATGGTTAGCAAAACGGTGAAAAGTATCAGAAGTGTGAAAATTGGCTTAATGGTTAGCAGTACAGAGAAGAGAATTAAGAGGTGTGGAGTTGGCCTAATGGTTAGCAATACGGAAGAAATAATCAGAGGTGGGAAATTAGCTTAATGGTTAGCAGTACGGAGAAGAGAATTAAGATGTGTGAACTTGGTCTAATCGTTAGCAATACGGATAATAAAAAAAATCAGAGGTGGAAAACTGGCTGAATGGTTAGCAGAACGGAGAATAAAATTAAGAGGTATGGAGTTGGCCTAATGGTTAGCAATACGGTGAAAATGATTAGGGGTGTGAACTGGCCTAATGTTTAGGACTATGAATAAGAGAATTAGGGATGTGAACTTTGTCTAATGGTTAGAAATGGCGAGAGAATGACTGGTGTGAATTTATCTTCATTGTTAGTAGTAAAGAGAAGTGAATTAGACGTGTGAAGTTGGTACCAAAGCAGTACAGATAGTGATTTTCCAAGCGTAGCTTAGATGTGGCATAAGGCCGAAAGAGTGGGGCACCCAGTGAGGATCGAACTCACTACTCAGTCGTAATTGTTCTTGTGGGACAAGCTTGCTAAACATTACACCAGCTTCCGTCTTTAAAGTCCATTCAAGAAAAAAAAAATGGAGCAGTAGACAGGATCAGGAGGTCACAGCAGCAAGAGGAATCATCATTTTATGTTAGAGCTGAAGAGATCCATTAGAAAAGATCCAACTCAGTCCATAAGATATTTGCCACCTGAGAGAGGAGTTTCAGCTACGGCAGTGAATAATGACTTGAAAATGAAATCGTACGTGAAACCTGTGATGCACATGGTTATTCCAGGACAGAATTTAGAAGGTTAAAGAGGACGAAGATCATCTTGAATAAGTTACTAATTAATCCATAGTTGGGGGAGAAATGGATTCATACCTTTCTCAAGGGTATTTGTGCGTTAGTGAATATAATTGGAATTGAAACTTATCTGTCCTATTCTAAATTACTAGTCGTTATCCATTACACCCCACACATTCAAGCTTACAGCACCTGACACTCCTAAGCGGTCACCCATATAGATACTGAGAAGGCTCGATATTGCTTAATTTTGTTTCAACGTGATATGGATGTAAGGAGACTCAATTATAAACTGGGATTTTTTCTTTCTTTTCTTTTTATGTGCCGGGTTCTTTCAGGAAGTAGTTGATGATGGCTCTCCACTTCTCCCTATGCGTTGTATCCCTCAATAAGTTTCGTCCCTTGCCACGTTCTGTCATCCACTTGCTTAAGCCCGCTAGGTATGCCATGTGTTGCTTTCCCTTGTCTCTCTTATCTTCTTGTAGTTTATGCTTAGTCTCTTCTATTCGCTCTCCTTCTGTAAAGCTTTTTGTAATCTCTTTACCGTGTGTTATCAGTACTTACCTGAAGAGTATTTATCTGTCAATAAAACAAGTAATTATTCATAAACAATAAATATCTACGCATAGAACCTATTATAAACGACCAATATTTACCTATAGACCCTATTATAAACGATCAGTATTTAGCTATAGACCCTATAATAAACGACTAATATTTATTTATAGACCTTATAATAACCGACCAGTATTTAGCTATATACCCTATTATAAACGATCAATATTTACCTATAGACCCTATAATAAACGGCCAATATTTACCTATATATTATAACCGACCAGTATTAAACTATAGACCTTATTATAAACGACCAATATTTACATATAGACCCTATTATAAACGACTAATATTTACCTATAAACGACTAATATTTACCTATAGACACTATTATAAACGACCAATATTTACCCATCGACCCTATTATAATCGACTAGTATTTACCTCTAGGCCGTATTATAAACGCCCAATATTTTCCTATACACCCTATTATAAACGATCGTCAATTATCTATAGACCCTATTGTAAACGATTATCAATTATCTATAGACCCTATTATGAACGATCATTGTTTAGCTATTTTAGAGAAAATGGAAACAAAAAAAGGAAACGTATACACGACATCCGGAAGAGACAGCAGAAATTACAGAGACACATAACGAGAAAAGAGGGCTTGGAAAATCAGGAAAGATTGGCAGCAAGCGCAGCAGAAGAAAACAACGCATTGCATAATGGGCTTGAGTAAATTAATGGTGAAACAAGTTTTAGGTGAAATAACAGAAAAATAAAGTTTATAAAGGTTTAAAGACGACAGAAAGTTAGGGAGAACCATGATTGTCTACAACAATAGACGACACGGCACATAAAGAAGAAGAATACATGTATTTGTGTTAATCAATTCACCCCAAGCAAGGCAATAATGTCACTAAGACGTTAGGGGCTACTACTGTAAAAGAGAATAAAAATAATTTATGAGAATGAACCGGAATAAAGCAATACATCAGTTCAATAGGCGAACCTATCTTGCATTACAGTTCAATACTTGTCATTTATAATAGGGTCTATAGGTAAATATTGGTCGTTTATTATAGAGTCTATAGGTAAATACTGGTCGTTTATAATACAGTCTATAGGTAAATGCTGGTCGTTTATAATAGGGTCTGTAGGTAAAAACTTGTTTATAATAGGGTCTATAGGTAAATATTGGACTCAGTTATAAACGACCAATATTTACCTACAGACCCTATTATAAACGACAATTAATATTGGTCGTTTATAATAGGGTCCATAGGTAAATACTTGTTGTTTATAATAGGGTCTGTAGCTAAATATTAGTCGTTTATAATAGAGTCCATAGGTAAATACTTGTCGTTTATAATAGGGTCTATAGGTAAACATTTGTCGTTTATAATAGGGTCTATCGGTAAATATTGGTCGTTTATAATAGGGTCCATAGGTAAATATTGATCGTCGATAGTTAAATCTTGGCCATTAATAATTGTATTGTGAAATGTCATATCAAGCCATTGAACACTATAAGTATTATTGGTCAATATTTAGGTTTGGATTGGTTTGGTTTCTTTTACGACATATCAACACCTCAATGGAGTATTTAATGTTGATAATATTTTTATTGCTGGTAATATTTTTTTTTTCAAAAATGTATTGCTGGTAATAATATTTTTACAAAAAAGTATTTCTGGTATTAAAACCTATTTTTACACTTTCATAGTGTTTTAACCCCTGTTCAGGGCTTAACTATTTGTCCATAGCTGGGATCCTAACAGGTGCTACTACCACCCCGGCTCATGGTGGACTTGGGAACATCAGGAATTAAGAGGTGGTTCCACGCTTCTCAAAACCTGATCAGGGGCCTTGCTGTCGGACATAGTTTATCGTCTTACCCAGGACGTGGATTTAGTTTATCGTCATACCCATGACAGGGTCAATATTCAACTATTACCGAACATAGTAAGCGATTAAAGAATCACATACAATAATAATAAAGACCGTTTTCGATAGATATATAAATAAAACGCAAAGGGTCGTTCCTGGTATGACTATAAACTACATCCGGCAGCAAGGTTTTTGATCCGAAGATTTTGAAGAACGTAGAACTATCTTTTAATTGATGTTATTCTCACATCCAAACAGACCCAGGGTGGTATCACCTGTTCGAGTTCCAGCTATGGGCAAATAGTCAACCCCCAAACTGGGATCAAAACAAAATAAAAGTATAAAAATAGATTTGTATAGTATAAAATACCAGCAGTAGATTTTTGGAAGGAAAAAAATATTACAAGCAATACATTTGTTTCTCGACAACAACAAAAAAAAAACTCTTTACAAAAAATACTTTAATGAAACCTGATCTATAAAATGATTTCTTACAAATAATACTTATTCTATTCATACAAACCTATCCTAAAAATCTTGTCATTAAAAAAAAAACCATTGAGATTGATATACCGTAAAAGAAAATAAACAAATCAGAATCTCTACAAACCCCTTTACAAAAAATACTTCAATGAAACCAGATCTATAAAATGATTTCTTACAAATAATACTTATTCTATTCATACGAAGCTATCCTAAAAATCTTGTCGTCATTAAAAAAAACCATTGAGGTTGATATACCGTAAAAAAATAAACCAACCAGAATCTTTACAAACCTTCTTTACAAAAAAATACGCCAATGAAATCTGATCTATAAACTTATTTTTTACAAAGAATACTTATTCTATACACACGAACCTATCTTAAAATTCTTGTCGTCATTAAAAATCCCATCGATGTGTTGATATGCCATAAAATAAAATAAACCAAACGGGGAAAGGGGTTTTTTTTTCCCATCGTGAATTCCACCAAGTCACTTAAATACTCAACGAAATGAATTTCAGGTTTGCTGCATCCATCACAACTACAGACAACTG
>CAHIKZ030002640.1:230000-232500 GCA_903632075.3 Acanthosepion pharaonis
AGATAGAAAAGAATCAGAAGAAGATAGATAGAAATAGATAGATTATGTGAAAAAAGAATAAGAAGATAAAAAAAGATTGTTAAAAAAATGAAAAAAAAAATTAAGTTAAAATAATATATAGGGATGAAAATAATAAGATATCCATGATGCGTTTCATGCAATAAAAACTTAGATAGATAGATAGATAGATAGATGATATAGGTAGATAGATAGATAGATGAAAAAGATTTGAACAGGCTGAGATAGATAGATAGATAGATAGATAGATAGAAGAAAATAAAAAGACAGACAGATAAAAGTGAAAAGAGTAAGATACATAGATAAAGAGTTGAAATGAAAAAAACTAAAATAGAGAGATAGAAGTGAAAAGACTACGATAGATCGAGAGAAGTGAAGACACTAAGATAGCTAGATAGCTATCTAGACAAATGAGACAGAGAATTCGATCTATAGAATGACACCTATATATATATATATATATATATATATCAGATAGACTCGATTGTTTCATAGTTCGTAGATGACTTGTTGACACACACGAATTTCCTTTTTCTTGTCAAAATAGTATTAAAAATAACAAAGAACATGTACAAACGAAACACATGTTTTAAATTCTTCATGTATTTAAAGAAGGAAAAAAATGAATCATCCTACTTAGAAAGAAAACAATTTTTTTTTTTTAAAAAAACGCACATTCTAATAATGTTAATTCTTTTTAAAGAAATATAAAATAAAAAAAAAAATAGCTTGACTCATTTCTCATGTGACAGAAATGTATTTGAGCATGAAGTGCATTGTTGGTTTCTTGAGTTGCTCCATAAAACTGTAAATCTATCTATCTATCTATCTATCTATCTATCTATCTATCTATCTATCTATCTATCTCGGCCCACTTATATCGGTGTATATGTCTCAGTCCGCTTATATCGATCTATCAATCTCAGTCCACTTCTATCAATCTCAGTTCACTTCTATCTATCTATCTATCTATCTATCTATGATGGTAAGTCAAAAATTATCCGTACTTTCTCTAAAAGATATCTTTAGGTTTGTCACACTGCTTTCTCCTCGTCCGTGCTTATGATTGGTACATTTGTGGTCACGTGATCGAAGTTCGAGTTTGATCGCGCCAGTTTTCTTGCTGTTGTTACAGTATAAACATGGTCGCTCCGCTAGCAGTTTGCACCAAGGAGCGGCTAAGTGCAGTGATCCGAATCTGCAGAGAACATGGTACCTCATTGGTGATAACTCGATGGTAACTCGCCCTGTTTGCCATTACCATATCTCGAGCTGGCGCTGAAGGTAGTTGGGCGCCCTGCACCTTCTTCGCGCCTCACGTCAGCGTTTTTTTTTTGTTTTTTTTTAATACAGAGTTGCGTGTTTTTACGAAACAACTGTCACAATAGACATATGTTTGGGAATTTTTTCTAAAGGGGGATTTATTTGAAAAATATAACATAAACGCCTTTTTATGTAATGTTTCAACTACCCAGTAATATTAAAAAATTAAGAAAATATTCTAATTAACCTAATGTTTTATTGAGTTTAAGGTACTTTGGCCTTAAACTTACTATAGTTACCGTTTCTGTTCATATACGTACGTCCATATTTACAAAAATCGACACGTTCATACAGACTTTGCACGTACGTATATCATATAGTACATAACACAAACTGATAGATAAAACACACAGACTTTAAAAAAATATTACAAATTCTTTTTAAAATATTGATGATTACTGAATTGTAAGTTTTTTCATTTACGGTTGAGTTTTTATTTAATAACAATATCATCTACCCGCTAAACATTAATACAGAAATTTAAAAGATTTAAAACTTTATAAATTACTGTCATTAAAATTCCAAAAAAATATTTAAATTATTCTTGTCAAAATTCCTTATTAATCGAAAATTTTATGTCCATAATCTATTTTATGCGTAGAAGCAAGTAAAAACCTTCTAATTATTTTTTTTTATGAATGCAGCCGATTTTTGTAAAAAAGGAACCCCCTTAAAAAAAAAAATATTAATGATTTGAATTCTCCAATGATTTCTTCATATCGTTAATATAAGCATTATGCGCTACAAAAATGAATTTCTCGAAATTCCGTATAATTAAATAAGTGGAGGAAGAACAAATGTGAAAAAAAAAAAATATCTTTACTAAGATTTTTGAAATAAAAAAAAAACATTCCTAAATTAATTTAATTTATTTGTAAATAGGTCCTGAAATTTACATTAAAGACTGACAATTATTTGATTTTTGGAAGAATTTTGAAATCAACGTGTTTTTCACCGCAAAATGGCGATAGAATTTTCTATACTAATTTATGGCCAGAATTTTGAATGTTTTAAAAATGATTTTAAAAGAATTAATGATAAAAAAAAAACAACAAAAAAAAACATTTGGTTTTACATCTTCATAAGAACATAAGTATTTTGACGATAAAACTTTGTTTTATTAACTTTTGGGCATTTTTTTCCTCATGTAAACACATTT
>CAHIKZ030002640.1:237500-262500 GCA_903632075.3 Acanthosepion pharaonis
TTTGTTGTTCTGCCTCTCTGTTTTCCTTCTTTCTGTCTTACTTCTTTCCTTCTACCTCTCTGTTTTTCATCTGTCATTCTCTCTTTCTTTTCCGTCTTTCCTTCTGCTTTTCTATTTTCCTTCTTTCCTTCTGCTTTTATATCTTTCTTCTTTCCTCCTGCTTTTCTGTTTTCTTTCTTTCCTTTTCCTTTTCTGTTTACATTCTTTCTTTCATTTTATTTCTTCTTTTTTCTTCTTTGCCTTTTTGTTTGTTTTCTAGTTGTTGAGTTTTCATTCTTTATTCACTTTAATTTCTCTTTTTTTCTTAATCTTGTATCTTTCACGTCCTTTTTCTGTCATTCATTCTATCGTCTGTTTTTCTTTCAATCATTTTCCTTCATGTCTTTCTCATATATGTTTTGTCTCTCCTTTTAATCACAAATTAAAATATTTGCACTTTCATTGAAATTATTCTGCGGAATCATGAAGACCCGGTAATAATTTACAACACTAATGTCTTAAAAGATGTAACCATGACTACAGGCAGTCAACATGAGTTTCATTATCAATACGTATAAATTTTATGCTTAAAATCTTGTTCTCGCTAATGATGACATGACATTGGAGCTGTCATACTCAGGCCTGACAAACTCAAATGTTACAAAATCAAGATAGATGCCAGCGTCAGGAAGTGGAGGCGTCACTGTTGATAATGTCAGACTCTCCCTGGCTAAAGTATTCATTGGCTAAAGCAAAAGAGATTAAATGTATCAAATCTGTTTTAAATGACATCGGATGCCATAAGAAAATAAAGTGTATTATATTACATCTGCACTATGACTAAACCGAAATGTACTTATATGGGGAAGTTAAATACGAGTGCTGTTCAAAAGATAATGCTTCTTGGTAGTTAAATGAATTTAATAAGAGAAGGACAGAAAATCATGCCGAAAAATGCACACAATGGCAATAGTAATATAATAGCCGTTTCCCTATAAGGAAATATTTTGGTATTCATTGACCGAGCAGACATTACTGTTTTCGGTTGAAATTTATAAAAACTTTCTCTTCAAGCAATTTTTTGATGAAAGTAGATTTCTCTAGTTCTGTAGCTGTTATCGATTTTTCCACTGATAATGGATGTTTGCTTACGAACGTTCTATTTGAAGTGGTTAAGAACGTCAATATCTTGATCGTGTCATTATTTTCAATATGAGTTACATGTGATATACATTATAGTTTTTGCTGCTATTGAAAGTCTTCAAATGACGTGATGTCTGTTATTTGGTACCGTTTGTTTGTCATTCTGTAGCGCCAGTACACAAGGTTCAAAGAAGGATGAGCAAAAATCGTCACGCTTTGCTTGCTCAAAACCTTATGGACCGTTAATCGTAGGGAATGGTTGCACACAACTGACAGTTTAGATATTTCTGAACAGATTTGGCGCCATGCATGCTATTTAAGAACATGCCTCTTTTCAGGTTGATGCTTTGTTTTTTTAGCAACTGTTATGGGTTCCACCCTTTTCGGGTATAATGGACTCGTCCTGCTGCCATAAAATAGCCACAGTCAGGCAGAGAAGAGGAGTCGTACAAGAGTCGTACATGAGTCGTACCGGAGTCGTCTGTGAGTGTCGGTAGTCGGATAGAGTGAAGTAACCTCTTGTAGAAGTCCGTTACAAGCACGTAGACTCTAAGAAAGTCCTACTTCGAGACTGTATATATCTATCTGTATTTGCTACTAACCGGCGTTCCTGGATTTTACTAACAGCATTACCTTTTGTATTTTGTGTAAATACATTTAATTTCTTAGCTTAAATACTTGCGTTTGTCATTTATTGGTTACCTATTTTTCACGCGGGATCCACAACAGTAACAAACGTAGCAGAATTAAAAACCAGGTAATTAAATAAGTCCTCTTCATTCTCAGGTGAAGTATTCCATTTTTGAATAGTGCGAAACAGTATAATGTATCTCGTGATTGTCCAATCTCTCTTTCATCATTAGGTGCCCCAGAAGACTTAACTGTCTCTTCCTGATGTTAAATATAAGTTTTCTTTTTCTTTACATTTCTCCAAAACTTCGTCGTTGGTCACATTTTCAGTTCATGGTATCCTCAACATCCTCCTGTAGAACCACATTTCCTCGTCTTTGAGAAGATCGCCCAGGACTCACTGCCATACAGGAGGACAGATATCTCATAGCAGTTTAGTACTCTTATCATTGTTTCTAGCGAATCCTCTTTCTTCTCCCCCCAGCTATGGGTAAATAGCAGGACAGACTGGGTTCTATAGCCTTGGATGGCAACTGGTCTAGGAGAAGGAAAACTCTGAATTTAAACCTGCCCTTAGAGGAGGGTGAATGGAGTCTCTCTGAGCCTTGGTTGGCAGTCCATTTAATAAAAAAACCCTTAATATCCCTAGCGAAGCATCAAGAATTCAGCTATTTGATAAGATTATGAACTACACCAATCAAAGTATTGGTGAGTTCAATCTCGGCTGAGGCCGCAAGATGATGATGATCTAGCGAAACTTTTATATTTCTTATTACTCTGCTTAGCTTTTGGAAGGCATCTTTTGATATCCCAATACACCTTCGTATTTCAGTGTCGCTCTTTCCATTCCCTGTTAAAACACTTCCCATATATTTAAATTTCCGCACTTGTTAGATCTTGTTATCGCCGATTTGCTGCTCGCAATTCGGGCTCATCCTTTTGCTAACAGCCATGCATTCTGTCTTCTTACAGTTGATGTTTAATCCTTTCTTCTCACTTTCTTTTACTAACTTAGCTTTTTTTTCTGTGTTTGTTAAAGTGAATTCAACAAATGTTTTCTAAGTATATTCATATACAGAACTAGAAAATAAAATATATTAATTTCTATATATCATAACAATCTTGGGCAAATGGCTAAGTAGAAAAAATTATGTTTAATTTACTCTATCACATGTAATGATTGCCACAAAAAATGCATAAGAGAAACCTCGAGGAATTTAGATAAAAGGTGATATGAACACAAAGATATTTTTTACAACACAACACTACATGCTTTAGTTTTTCAACGTAACGAGACGGACCATAATTTTTACTTATAAATTGCTGCCTTAATTAGAAGAGAAAGCAATTTACTAATTAGGCCAAAGTGTATAGAAACTGCTTTGATTGCTAGATAACCCACAATAAATTTGGGGCCAGGATCTAACAATATTTCACCTTCCTTGAGAAGATTTTCTACCATCAGAATGTTGGATACGTCATAATAAAAAGTGATAACATCAAAAACAAAAGCATAAGGAAATTGAATGAAATCGATTAAACTACATCCCCCTGACACGTCTAAGAAAAAAAAATGAATTTGAAAATTTAAAATTTTGCCGCTCAAATATCTTCAAAGTTTATTGTTGCATTATTATAACCGACAATTGCGTTTTTTTTTTTTAATTCCCTTTCTCCTTCCTACATTTATATAATTCCATAAAGATAAAAAAGACATTACTTTTATCTGAGGAAGTCTTTCGGGAGTTCGAAACGCTTTACACAGAGTCTTTTAATATGCTGTTATTCAATAACTAGGGCTAACATAGCGAAGAAAAAAAATTAACTAGGGGTAACATAGCGAAGAAAAAAATAACTAGGGGTAACATATCGAAGAAAAAAAAATTAACTAGGGGTAACACAGCGAAGAAAAAAAATAACTAGGGGTAACATGCGAAGAAAAAAAAAAAATAACTAGGGGTAACATAGCGAAGAAAAAAAATAAAGGGTAACATAGGGTAACAAGCGAAGAAAAAAAAACTAGGGTAACATAGCGAAAAAAAAAAATAACTAGGGGTAACAAGCGAAGAAAAAAAATAACTAGGGGTAACATAGCGAAGAAAAAAAATAACTAGGGGTAACATAGCGAAGAAAAAAATAACTAGGGGTAACATAGCGAAAAAAAAAAAATAACTAGGGGTAACATAGCGAAGAAAAAAAAATAACTAGGGGTAACATAGCGAAGAAAAAAAAAACCAGAAAAATCCATTTTATATCGAATATACTCCTGAAATTGAGAAAGTAACTTTGTTTATTCATTTTCTGGCGGTGTTATCACATTTGTAGAATTGGGATATTTACTTTTTTTTTTTTGAATGGAGATGTATATGTTTTTGTGGTGATATTGTATGCGATACCCCACGTGGTTCGGTTGGGAGTAATATGTCATTGCACACGGAGACTAAAAGGGCAAATGACACAAATCTTGTCACTACGACTTTCTGTATTTGAATAGGAAGAAAGAAAGAGAGAGAGAGATTCGTTTACTTTTTAGAATCTTTTATATAATGCCACCTAGAAGATGTTTAGAGGAGTCCGATAACAAGAGGATTCTAACAAAACTGTAAACCCTTCTCGTTCTGATACCTTCATCTCTGACTGTTAGCCTTGACAAGATAGTCGAGTTTGTTTAGCTCCTGGTCGTGCGTTGTTGACCACATCTAAAAATAACCATCGAATTCTCAGCATCTTTCTGTAGAACTACAAATCTGTTGCCGCAAATCTTTTCTTCATCTGGAACAATAACGGTCAACATTCACTGTTACATAGGAGGTTTGGAATTATATACCAGTTCAGTAAACTTTTGCTTGGTCGAAAGAATTTTTTCTGTTTCTTAATAATTTAGTTTTTGAAACACATCTTTCGCTATTCCAATGGACCTTCGAATTTCTACGTTATAATTTTCTTCATCTGTTACAACGCTACTGAAATAGTTGATTGCCTGAATCTGTTTGATATTAACATCTCAAATTGGTAACTAATAATTTGGGATGTCACTCTTGATGATCGGCGAAGCTAATGAAAATCTACCCAAATTCTTATGCTTTCCCGAATAAATCTTTTTACATGTAACGCAATGTAATTTCTTCGTCGACGAAAAATCTTACTCTCTTCAGAATAAAACTTGTTACATGTGACACAATGAAATTTGTTCATCTACCCAAATTATTACACACCTCAAGAATAAATTATGTTACATTTCACCCAATGGAATTTATTCATATATCCAATTATTAATGTATTTAGAATAAATCTTGTTACAAATAACTCATTGAAATTCCTTCGTCCACCCAAATCCTTACTCTTCTTAGAATAAATCTTGTTACATGTGACGTACTGAAATTAGTTTGTCTACCTAAATTCTTACTCTCCTCAGAATAAAATATGTTAGATGGGATGCTTCGACTGACCAAATTCTTACTCCTCTCAGAATAAATCTTGTTACATGAGACACATTCAAATTAGTTTGTCTACCTAAATTTTTACTCTTCTCAGAATAAAATATGTTACATGGGATGCTTCGACTGACCAAATTCTTACTCTACTCAGAATTAATCTTGTTTCATGGTAGGATCTGAATAAATCTTGTTACATTTTATCCAATGGAATTTGTTCGTTTGTCTAAATTCTTACTCTCCTAAGAATAAATATTTTTACATGAGACGCACTGAAATATTTTCGTCTATCTAAATTTGTATTCTACTCAGAATAAATCTTGTTACATGAGGCGCACTGAAATTTGTTTGACTAACCAAATTTTTACATTCCTCAGAACTAATCCTGCTACCGTTAATCCAATGAAATTTGTTGGTTTATCCAAATTCTTACTCTGAGAATAAATATTGATAAATGAAGTACAGTGAAATTTCTTCAACTAACCAAATTATTACACTGCTCCAAATAAATCTTGTTAGATTTTACCTCATGGAATTTTTTTGTCTATCTCTTATACTCCGTGCTAAGAGAATAAACACATAACACCAGGTGGATACTAGAAGAAAGGTTTATTGTACACAACAAGTACAATATGAAATACGGTACAGTTATACACACAGATCAATCTAGTAGTGAGTGCCACTAATTGGAAGGTCGGACATGCTTGCGTCTTCTCTCTCTCTCACAGTATTTATTGTAAAAAAACAAACAATTTGGCACATCTAAAAAGGGGAGGGGTTGAGGCTGGCACTAACTATCCTATACCTAGCTGATCCGATTCACGATCCATTCACTCATTACGATTTCCACATTCACCATAAAAAGTCATCCGTCACCATTCAATCCTACATACACCACAATACCGCAATTCTCTCAAGGGGGACCTACAAAACGCGCCCCCATGCCATAAAAATTTAATGATGGTAAATATCATACATAAAAATCTAATAATGAAGAATGAGAGGGGGGGAGATGAACCTAATAATAAACTAAACATAACCGATGTCAGTAGGGCCCGTCCGACCCTCAAAATGGAGAGGCGGCTCTCACCTCCTCTCTCTGTCCTCTCGTAGACGGTTGACTTTATAAGTACTTGCTACCTATAGTGTAATCATTCATGGGGGTGACTGGTTATTCCATTACATCACTATTCAAATTCTTACTGTCTTCAGAATAAATCTTGATATATAAGACGCACTGAAATGTGTTCTTTTATCTAATTCTTACTCACCCCAAGATAAATCTTGTTACATTTGACCTATCCGAATTCTCCCCCACCCGCCAGAATATATCCTATTAGATGAGACACATTGAAATTTGTTCGACTATCAAAATTCGTACGTTGTTTTGAATAAATCTTGCTATATATGACGCACTGAAATTTGTTACTCCACCCAAATTCTTACGCTGCTTAGAATTAAGCTTGTTCGATTTTACCCAATGGAATTTTTTCGTCTATCCAAATTCTTCATCTCCTAAGAATAAATCTTGTTACATGTGACGCACCGAAATTCTTACTCTACTCAGAATAAATTTTGATATATCAGATGTATTGAAATTTGTTTGTCGACCCAAATTTTTACTCTCCTCCGAATAAATTTTGTTACAATTTACCCAATAGAATATGTTCGTCTATTCAAATTATTTTCCCCCTCAGAATACATCCGGTTACACAAGACGTACTGAAGTTTGTTCATCTATCTAAATTCGTATATTTCTTAGAATAAATCTTATTTATGAGGTACTAAATTTAGTTCGTCTACCCAAATTCTTACTCTACTCAGAATAAATCTCGTTATATTTTACTCAGTGTAATTTTTTTTTTGTCTATCCAAATTCTTTATTTCCTAAGAATAAATCTTATGACGGACTGAAATATTTTAGTTTTTCTATGGCGTCGTTTACTTTTAATTGTGATTATCAGGAATTTGAAAAAACAATTAATACAATTCCAAATGCTCAGGTGCAAATTGTTAGTCAGTGTCCTACCAGATCCCTACAGTGAAATCGCTGGCACTAATGTATACTTCTAAAATCAACTCTATTTAATCGTGGCGAATATTAATAATATCGAGGGGATATCCAAGAGTTTTAACCTGTTTATTGATATCCTGATATCATTGGCCTGTGATATGTTCCGGAAAGGGATATATTTGTTCGAAGTAGCTAAGTGGTTTTTGGACTACTGTAACCGAGTAGGACAAACTAGCAGGTAACCGTAATGACTGGTCCACGTCGTAGTCGTAGGCAATAATCGTAGGCAATGGCTGTAGGCAATGGGCGCAAAACCATGTACCTCCAAATTAGTCTGTATTTATGGCTGACACCAGCCAATCATGTTACTGTGAGGGGGAACCCAGGTGTATGCATATTCATTACATCAGTCTGACAGGTGCATTCTGTACAGTTACGTTAATCTTTTATAGGTAAGATTGGTTAGAGACTTGACGATAAAGAGAGAGTAAAAGAAGGAAAAAGAGGGAAGTGGCGAGGGAGAAAGAGAGGATGTGAGACAAAAGAAGAGGGAAAAAAAGAAAAAAGAGAAGAGAGACGGAAAGAGGGTGATATTTTGGGGAATGAGCAGCGGACGAAGGGAAGATATAAAGTGAGAGAAAGAGTGAGGAGTACGTGAGGAAGGGAGAATGGTGAGAGAGATATAGTGAGACAAAAGAAGAGGGGAAATAAGAAAAAGAGAAAGGAAAGGGGGAGAGGGTGATCTTTTGAGAAATGAGTAGAGGACGAAGAGAAGATATGAAGAGAGAGGAGAACAGAAAGAGAAAGGAGAAAGATTCAGAGATAGAGAGAAATGTTTTTGGAAAGAAAAGAAAAAAAAAGAAGGAATGAGATGAAGAGGGGGGAACATTGGGGAAGTGAATAGAGGTGGAAGAGAGGATATTAAGCGAGAGAAGGAGGATTTAAAGTGAGGAAGGGAGAAAAATGTGTGAAGAGACATTCAGAGAGAGAGAGAGAGAAAAGAGAAAGATCAAAAAGAGTCCATAAAAAATCTGGAAGAGAGATAGAGAGAATGTGATTTTTTAGGAAAAGTAGCGATGGATGAGAAGATATAAAGCGAGAGGAGGGGTAAGGCATGAGAGAAAGGGAGGACTTTGTGTGTGTGAGAGAGAAGGAAAGTGTGAGAAGATTAGGAAAATTTATGGAGGTGGAAGATAAGAAGCGAAAGGAAGAGTGAGAAGGTGTGAAGAAAAAGCGAGGAGGAGAGAATGGCGAGAGAGAGAGAAAGAGAGAGAGAAAGGGTGAAGCAAAAGAAGAGGGGAAAAAGGAGAGTAGATGGAGAGAGGGGATCTTTTGGGAAATGAGTAGAGGAGAAAGAGAAAATATGAAGCGATAAGATGATTGCGGAGTAAGAGAACATCTTTGAATGTGTAATGTGTGTGTGAGAGAGAGAGAGAGAGAGAGAAAGATGTTCGAAGAAAAGGAAAAAGAGAAGAAGAGAGTGGAGAGAGAGAGGATTTTCGGGAAATGAGTAGATGTGAAAGAGAAGATATGAAGCGAGAATGGAGAGAGATAGATAGATAGATAGATAGATAGATAGATAGAGAGAGAGAGAGAGAGAGAGAGAGAGAGAGCGACAGTGAGACAAAAAGAAGGAAGAAAAGGATAAAAGGAATAAGAAAGATGCACAGAGGGGGGATCTTTGGGGAAATACGTAGAGATGGAAGAGAAGATATGAAGTGAGAGGAGGAGTGAGCAGTAAGAAAGGAAAGAGGAATGGTGTGAGCAAGAGAGTGAGATAAAATGAGAGGGACGAAAAGAAAAGAGAACGAGAGAGGGAAATTTCGAGGGGGGGGAATGAGTAGAGGAGGGAGAGAAGATATGAAGCGAGAGGAGGAGTGAGTAGTGAGAATGATGTGTGAGGGAGAGAATCGTCAGACGAATTAAAGTTTACATCAGTGTAAGTAGAATAATCATACTTATTATAAAACCCAGGTTGTGTGTGTGTGTGTGTGTGTGTGTGTGTGTCTGTTCGTTTATATATTGGATCGGATTTCCTACATTTTTCAACCGATTTCAACAAAACTTCACAGGACTACATAAAATTACCTTGCAGTGGTTCTGACAGTGCCAAAAATTGGAAAAACACAATTGTTTTTGCACGAAATCAATTTGAAAACATGATTAAGAGGCATCATTGAGAATGAAAGGGGGGACAACTCATATCGAGTTATACTTATTATAAAACCCAGGTTTGTGTGTGTGTGTGTGTGTGTGTGTGTGTTCGTTTATATATGGGATCGGATTTCCTACATTTTTTCAACTGATTTCAAAAAAAACTTTTTTTTTTTTGGCAGGTAGTGTTTCTTATTGTCTTGTACATTTTTTTTTTTTATTTTTACATTCAGAATGCTTTTAAAATTCCATTTACAAGACAATTGTTTATAATAAAATTCTATTCAATCGGTAGACTCATAACGATTGAAAACAATGTTTTTGTTTGAGTTTGGGTTTGACCAATTCGTAAAAAAAAAAAAAAAAAAAAAAAAAAAAAAAAAACTAATTAAGACATGCGTGTCCGTCAACCTTAAACAATAATCTTTGTCAATTTTATTTTTCAGTCTTTATGATGGTCGATACTTGATCTATCTCTTACTGTTACATCCCCGGGCAATGCCGGGCTCTACTGCTAGTAAATAAATAAAAGAGAAAGAAAATGAAACGGGTGAAGAAATGAGAGTAAAAAGAGTGAGAGAGATGCTTTTAATAGAAAGGCAAATAAAAAGAAAGAAAAGACAAAGAGATAGTGGGGGAAAGAAATGTGTTAATTAGAGAGGAAAAGAAATTTGTAAAGAAAGAAATGTTAAATGATAGAACCTTTTGAAGATATAGAGAGAGAGAACAAGGTTTAAATAAAAAAGAAGAATAAAAAGAAAGATAATATGAATGGTAAAATAGAAGGGAGAAAGATACATTAAATAAAGCGATAAAGGAAATTGGTAAGGAAGGAAATGAGAGTGAATAGTAAGAGATATGATAGAGATATGAAAGGTAAACAAAAAGAAAGAAAAATGAATGATTAAAGAGAGAAAGAGAGAAAGAGAGAGAGAGAGAGAGAAGGGGAGAGATGAATTAAATAGAGAGATTAAATAAATTGTTAAAGAAAGAACTGACACTGAAAAGAGGCCGAGAGATGTTTTAAATAGAAAGACAACTAAAAAGAAAGAAAAGACGAATAGTTAAAGAAAATATTTAACATTTATATATAAGAAATTTGCTAATTAGAGAGAAAAAATAAATTGGTAAAATATAAATGATAGGGAAAATATTAGATGGTGTTTGTGAAAAAAAAAACAAAGATAAGATGCAAAGGATAAAGAGAGAGGAAGGGGACAAACGCGATAATTTAAAAAAAAAAAAAAAAAAAAATAAAAAAAAAGAAATTAGAAAGTTTAAAATGATTTAAATTTTTTTTCCTTTATGTACCGTTTCCTTCATTTTATTCGATCATGGCTCTCCACTTCTTTTCTATTTTTATAGCAAATATCAATATGTCTTGAAATAAACCTCCTTCCACATCTCCCCAAAGCCTGTTCCGTCATCCACTTGCTTAAAACGCTAGTTATGTCAAAGTTGCTAAATTTTTTCTCTATTTCCTTCTATCCGCCTTGTGATGAAATCATATTCTCCAATTATTTAATATCTTGAATTACGTGTCCCCGGAATTTAAGCAACCTCTTGCTAATAATTAAATTATGGGTTTCCATTTTTTTTGTTCCTCTCCAAAAACCTCGTTATTGTTCAAATGTTCGGTCCATGGTATCCCTAGCATCCTTCTGTAGAACCATACGTCAGTTTGTTCCTCGAGTCCTCGTCTTTATTTTCACTGAGACGTGGTCCAGCATTTTTTTAAATAAAAGGGAGGACAGATATCACGGCAAAGTAAGTACTCTGGAAATTTGTTAAAAAAAAATCCTCCTGTCTCAAAAACTCTTATTTAGTTTAGAGAGACAAATAATAAAAAAAAAAACGTAATGAATATATTTAGAGAATTTGGGGACGGAGAATTAGAATATATATATATATATAATATATATATATATATATATATATATATATATATTCATGAATTATTCACACAAAAACAAATGCAAAGGTTAATGATTTAATTGGCGAGAAATCCATCGTCGCAAACAATTCAAAATATAAAAAAAAACCTCCGAACCTGTTATGAATGAAAAGATCCTTGTTTCTATAAATTTCTGCTGCATTAGTTCTTATTTTTACTACAAGCTTTCGTCTGTTCCTACAGACATCTTCAGGTATGGAATAGATGTTGTTCTTTTTTTTTCTCTCAGTAATAAGAGGACAACGAAAATATATGTATTGTTGTATCCGAAAATGCTATTGAAAATGAGTTATTGTTTTTGGAGCGTGCAATAGCAACGCTGAGTTTGATTTTAAATTTTTAAAGTTTTGCGTTCTTGTACAAATATGGTGATAAACGAATTTTTACTGGTAAATTTTCTGTCAAAGTGGCATGAACTATATTGTTCAATAATTACAGTAATGTCAAACTTATTATCCAAAAGTCACAACTTGGATCAGTTATTTTAATTCGATAAACGTGCAATCAATTTACAAATTCATGAATTATTCACACAAACAAATACAAATATATAATATATATATATATATATATATATATATATATATATATATATATATATATATATATATATATATTAGAATAGAAAAGAAATTTTTATATTTATATTAAATATATTTTTAAATTTAATTTTTTTATTTATTAGAATTTAATTTTTGCCGAAATAGATATGTTATCGAACCTTATAAATGTTCAAATAATGATCCGTTATAAATATTAATATGAATATATTTATATAAGAATTTTAATAATAATAAATAAAAAAAGAAATAAAAAAAAAATAAAAGAAACAAAATTGAAGAAATATTGAATAAATGAATTTAATTTATAAAAAAAAAAAAAAAAATGAAAAGAAGAAAAGTAAAAAGAAAAGACAAATTAAAAAAAAAATTTCACTTTTTATTGGGAAAACGGGACGATTATTATTATTTTGGGAATGAACAATTTGTTCAAAATTGACGGACAATTTTTAAATTTTTCATTAAAACGGACAAACGGGAAATGTTAAACAAAAATCATCTTGATTCGTCATATTTTAAATAATTTAAAATATATATATATATGAATGATTAAATCATGGTTTGAATAAAATTGTTATAATAAAAAATAATGAAATGACATATATAATTTTTATTTTGATATATATTTAGAAATATGATATATTTATTTTTCATTTTTGAAAAAATTTTATGGAATGTCCATGAATAAAACATATTTAAATTATTAATACAAAATTATTAAAATGCCTGGTTTTTTTTAAAAATGGATATCTTCATGACGTTAAAGATTTAAAATAGTTTTCTTTTTTATTTTTATGAGATAATATTTCATCTTTTATGTTTTTAAAATAAAATATATATATATATAATAATGTATCTTCCCATATATTATACAGTTTAAAAAAGGCCATCAACAAATGCTGATTTTTGGGTTGAAAACTAATATTCCCGGCAAAATTTTGTTATATATCATCAAATTATATAAATACGTAACAGGCGTGTTTCAAATTTGGATTCAGTTATTTTCTTTTCTTTTTCTTCTTCTTTATTATTATATTCTTATTATTAATATATATTAATTTTTTTGCATTATTTTCTTCTTTTATTTTATTAAAAAATTCTTTATTATTATTATTATTATATTTATCTTAGAATTATTATTCATTTGAATGGATTATTATTCTATTTTTTTATTCTTATAATTCATTTTCATTATTCTTTGAATATTATTGAATTAGATTTCTTTATTTATTATGTTTCAATATTTTTTTTCTTTTTATATTCATTTTCATTATAATTAACATTTAATTTTATCAATTATAAATTTAATTTTTTATTATTAAAAAAATTGAAATTATTTTCTTCTTCTTCTTTTTATTATTTCTTTTCTTCTTCTTCTTTTTTATTATTATTATATTATTAAATTCAAAAAAAAAAAATTTTATATTAATTTTTTTTATATTCTTCTTTATTTATTGTCCTTTTTTATTATTTCTTTCTTCTTATTCTTCTTATTATTATTATTATTTTCTTTTCTTATTCTTCTTCTTTTTATTAAATTTTTTTTCTTATTATTATTATAATTATTATTCTTCTTCTTTTATTATTTATTATTTTTATTTTTCATCTTCTTCTTCTTCTTATTATTTTTTTTTTTTTTTTTTATTTTTTATTCTTATTATTTTTCTTCTTTTTTATTATTTAAAATTTCTTTTATTTTTATATTTATTCTTTTTTTCTTATTCTTTTTTGAAATTTTATTATCTTTTTTATTTTTTTTCTTCTCTTCTTCTTATTAAGATTATTTCTTCTTCTTTATTATTTAATTTATTATTATTCTTTATTATTTTTATTCTTCTTCTTATTATTATTATTATAAACAATTCTTCTTCTTCTTATTTTATTATTCTTCTTTTCTTCTTCTTCTTTTCTTCTTTTCTTCTTTTCTTTCTGAATTATTATATATTCTTCTTGAAAATCTTTTTTTTTTACAATTTTCTTCTTCTTATTATTCCTTTTTATTTTCTTATTTCTTCTTATTATTTTTTTTTATCTTCTTATCTTTCTTCATTTTTTCTTCTATCTTCTTCTACTTTTTTCTTTTTTATTATTTTATTATTTTTAATTTTATTTTTTTTTCATTATTCATTTTCTTTTTTTATTATTTATTTTATTTTTTCTTATTATTTTTTATTTTTAAAATTACTATTATTATTATTATTATTATTATTTTTTTCTTTATTGAATTTTTTTTTAAATCTTTATTATTTTCTTGTTGCCATTATTATTTCTTTTTCTTCTTTTTTTTTCTTTTTCTTATTTTTTTCTTCTTACATTATTATTTTTTCTTTTTCTCCAAACTATTTTTTTTAATTTACAATTTTATTTTCATTTTTTTTTTTCTTCTTCTTCTTCTTCTTTTATTTTTAATTTTCAATTTCTTTTTCTTTTTCTTTTTTATTCTTCTATTTCTTAATCTTAATTTTTTATTTTTTTTTTCTTAAAAATTCCAAATTATCATAAAAATGATATGTTTAAAATTTTTATTATTATTCTCCTTCTTCTTCTTTTATTATTAAAATAATTATTTCTTCTTCTTCTTCTTATTAAATTTATTTTTCATATGAAATTTTTATTAATAATTTTATTATTTTATTAATAAACTTCTTTTTATTATTATTTTATTATTTTTTATATTTTATTCTTATTATTTCTTTTTTATTCATTTTTTTTCTTATTATTAAAAATCTTTTCTTAAATTATTATTAAAAAAATTAAAGATTCTTATTAAAAAAATTTTATCTTCTTCTTATGAAATTATAATTATTTCTTTTTTTTCTTTTTTATTATTATTATTCATATTATCTTCTTCTTCTTCTTCTTATTATTATCTTATTTTTATTTTTTCTTCTTATTATAAAATTATTTTATTTTTTTTCTTTTTCTTATTTTTAACAATTATTTTCTTCTTTTCTTTTTCTTCTTTTTATTATTCTTTTTTTTTTTCTTTTTTCTTGTTATTTTTTCTTCTTGAGATTTTATTATTTTATTTTATTATCTTTTTCTTCTTCTTAAAAATTTTATTATTTTAAAAATAAAAGATATCTTTATTATTATTTCTTTCTTCTTTTTTTTATTATTAATTTCTTCTTCTTCTTCTTTTTTTTTTCTTTTCTTATATTTCTTCTTTTTTTCTTAAAAAATGTATTAAATATCTAAAATTATTCTTCTTAATATTATTCTTATCTTCTTTGTTCTTCTTCTAATTTATTATTTGGGATTTCTTTTCTTCTTTTTAAAATTATTATTTTATTTTTTCAAAATCTTCTTCTTCTTATTCTTATTAATCTTAAATGAAATTATAAATTATTTTATTATTTTTTATTCTTCTCATTATTATTATTATTATTTTTCTTGAGCTTTTATTATTTTAAAATTTTAATTTTAAAGATTTTATTTATTATTTTTATTATTTCTTCTTTTTCTTTTTATTATGGTGGCAAATCAAAAAAATCAATTATTTAAAATTTTTATTATTTATATCTTCTTCTTCTTCCAGTTAAAATTATTTAATATCATTTTTATTTTCTTTTCTTAATTTCTTCTTTTTTGTTTTTTGTTTCTTTTTCTTCTTCTTTTTTTATTCATTTTTTTTAAAATCAAATTTTTTTTATTATTTTAATTATTATTTTGTTTTCTTTTCTTATTTTTTTTTTAAAATTTTATCCAGAATTTCATAAATTATTTTATTTTTTCCTTTAATTTTGGAAATCTTTTAAAAATTCTTCTTATAATTATTTATTTTTTCTTATTTATGATTCTTATTTTTATTGATCTTCTTCTTCTTTTCTTCTTATTTTATTCTTTATCTTATTTAATTTTTGAATTTCTTCTTATTATTTTTTATCATTTTTTTATATTTTTTATTTTTAGATATTTTCTTCTTTATAAATATGAACTTAATATTATTATTTAACTTCTTCTTATTCTTCTTTTTTTATTTTATTTTTTTTTCAATTATTTTTAAAAAAAAAATCTTTGTTTTTTTTATTATTATTTATTCTTCTTCTTTTCTTTTATTATTTAAGATCTTTTATTCTTCTTCTTTTATTATTATAAATTTTCTTCTTCTTTTTCTTATTATTATTATTAAAAAATTTTTTATATCTTCTTCTTTTATTATTATACAATGATTTATCTTTTCTTCTTCTATACGAATTTTTTTTATTCTTTTAAATTCTTTTATTATATTTATTAATCTTTGGATTCTTATTTTATTATTAAATTATATATTCTTCGGGAAAATTCTTATTAAACAAAATCTTAAAATTCAGAAAAAATTTTTTTTTCTGGGAATATTTTATTATTATTTTCTTATCTTGGTTTCTTTTTCTTTATCAATTATTTTTTCTTTTTCTTCTTCTTCTTTTTTATTATAATTATTATCTTCTTCTAATTATTTTATTATTATTAAAAATTCTTATTCTTCTTTTAAAAACTTTTAATTAATTATAAATTATTTCAATTATTATCTTGAATGAGTTTATGGAATTTTAATATTATTATCTTTTTTATTGGACATTATTATTATATCTAAATATTCAAAATTATTTAAAATATCTTTCAGATAATTATTCATAATTTCTTCTTCATTTCTTCTTATTTTTTTGTTCTCCTTTTCTTTAATTATTTATAAATTATCCTTATTATATAAATTAACTTAAATATCTATCTCCTATGAAAGAAATAATTAATTCCAATTGATTTTTTCTTATTATTAATTGATTTTTCATTCTTCTTAAGAAGTTTAGGGAGAATTATTAAAAAAATTTTTTTTCATTAAATCTTTCTTTCATTATCAATGAATCATTTTTTTTTTATTTTCTGAGGGTTTAATTATTTATCATAAAAATTTGTATGGATTAATTAAAGATAAATTTTTTTAAATATATATCAATATTATTATATTTTTTTTTAAATTTCTTCTTACATTATATTTTCTTCAATATTCTATTCAATCATTATTATATATAAAAATTATTTTTTTTATTAAAATTTATCTTCTTCTTTTATTATTATTTTTTTCATCTTTATTATTTATTCAAAATCATCTAGCCTGATTTTTAAATATAATTTGGCTGATTTTTTGATTCGGCATTATAAAATATCAAATTCTGCAAGGAATTTAAATCAAAATTGCCAAAAGGTTTTAAATTTTTTTTTGAGATAATAATGAAAATAGTGATACAATATTACTAATAAACAAAATAGCTGGTAAACAGAAAACGTAAAGATTCTAATTAGAGTTAGAAAAATAGACATCAGAAATTTCAAGTTAAAAATGAGGAAAAAATTAGAGAATTTGATATACAGGACGTTTATTTTAAGCAATATTTATTTATATACATTTATATATTATTTAATAATATTTGAATACATATGGAATGTTTGGACCATAACTATTTAATTTTTTTTTCTTTTTTTAGTTTTCAGAAAATTTTTATAAAAGCCAATTAAATTAATATATATATATATCAATTGTACTAATTTTTTTTTTATGTTTATGGTATATATAGGCCATTTTAGGTTATTTAAAGCTAGAAATAGTTTATCAAATCCTGAATATTTCTTTAAGAAATAATACCCATGAAACAAATTTTCTTTAAACCCATAGCTACTGGGAGAAAAGCACATTTTGTTAAAAGGGTATTTTTTAGCGAACAAATTTGTCTCAACTGGAAAGAAAACGACTTCAATTTTAATTAATATTAAACCATCCGTACATCCAATCTGCATTTCCATTATTCCCAAGAGGTTACTGTATATATCAAGGTTTTATAGGTGGGGATTTAAAACTTTATTGATCAGTTATGAACCGGTGTTCCAAAATGTATCGTAGTTAAAATTTATAGAAAACAAAATTCTTAGCAGCAAGAACAAATGGTAAATCATCTTATCTATTGTTTTTTCTCTAAATGATACAAAAATTAGAAAATTTAAATTTTTTTCAAAATATAAAATAAATTTTATATAATGGTTTTTCTTTTTTTATTTTTTTTTTTTCAAATTGGGTTATATCAGAATTTAAGAAAGGAAATAATAAAAAATTGCATTTGCATTCGAATATTAAAAAATAAAAACATCAAGTTATGAATAAAAGAAAAAGAAAAATAAAATACAAAAGAATTTATGAAATGAAACATAAATTTTTAGATAAAATTTTTATTAAATGATAAAAATATATAAAAAACAGAAATAAAACATTATAAATACCGGCCTGAATATCTTCGATATTTTTATAAAAATATTTCGTGTTTAAAAATTGAAAATAGATAAATTCAGGCCGGTAAATGTTTTTAATACCTTTTTATTATAAAACAGAGCATTTACTTAAATATTTGTATCTAAAAAAAGAATTTATAAACATAAAAAAAATGTCTTAAAATAATTGTCGGATTTTGTCCATTTCATAATGTGTGACGTCATTTGTTTACATTTGATACGCCATGAGCAGATATGAATGTACGTGAGAGATTCATGGAAGATTGAAGTTTAAAAACAGTAAATTCGAACCGAATGATCCTCTGTGGCCGAATCGGTTAAAAGGCACGTCAAGCTAAATGACGGTTCCGTATAGGATACAGGTTCGAATCCTGTCAGAAGACGAATATTTCCTATGAAAATTTCTCGGACATTCAGGCCGGTAAATGTTGTTTAATACAGTTTATTATAAACAGAGCATTTACTTAAATATTTGTATGTATAAAAAGAATGTTAAACATAAAAAATATCTTAAAATAATTGTCGGACTTTGTCCATTTCATAATGTGTGACGTTATTTACTTATATTTACTATTCACTGACACATAGTTGCAATTATGGGTATTGGCCCGGTGTTCGTCCCATCATAATCATGAGATTTTTCCGAATTTGATCATCGAAAGAACCTGTGGATCAAGATTTTGCTAAGAGGAACACCGGGCCAATACTCTACAGAGAGTGCATTATTTCTTTGTGGATAAATAACAACGTTGATGAAAATTATATTTTATGAAAAAAAACTAACATAGTTTCATTAATGAAAAGTAAATTGCATGATCTTATCGCTAAGCTTCGAGATGACAGATTCAATCAACTGAAAAAAAAATACTCAGACATCTTACGGCAGTAAAATAGACATCGATAGAACACAGATGTCGAAAATATTATTTCATTTCATAATTGTGCCTTTTTAGATATTTAGACAAAAATTAGGGATAAAATAATAATAATGAAAATGAATCATATAAAAAAACAGGAATAAGAAGATGGAGTAAAACTAATAATGAAAAAATAATAGTGAAAATGCTTTCTCTAAAAAGCAACAATAATAAGATGGAATAAAACTAGTAATAAAATAATAGTAATAAGGAAGAGTGTGTAGAGCTAGAGTTTTGGTATAAAAAACAACAATAATAAGATAGAATAAAACTAGTAATAAAATAATAAACTTCATTGAAAAAGCAACAATAATAAGATGGAATAAAACTAGTAATAAAATAATAAAAATGAAATGACTTCATTGAAAAAGCAACAATAATAAGATGGAATAAAACTAGTAATAAAATAATAAAAATGAAATGACTTCATTGAAAAAGCAACAATAATAAGATGGAATAAAACTAGTAATAAAATAATAAAATGAAATGACTTCATTGAAAAAAAGCAACAATAATAAGATGGAATAAAACTAGTAATAAAATAATAAAAAATAGAAATGACTTCATTGAAAAAACAACAATAATAAGATGGAATAAAACTAGTAATAAAAATAATAAAAATGAAATGACTTCATTGAAAAAGCAACAATAATAAGATGGAATAAAACTAGTAATAAAATAATAAAAATGAAATGACTTCATTGAAAAAGCAACAATAATAAGATGGAATAAAACTAGTAATAAAATAATAAAAATGAAATGACTTCATTGAAAAAGCAACAATAATAAGATGGAATAAAACTAGTAATAAAATAATAAAAAAATGAAATAACTTCATTGAAAAAAGCAACAATAATAAGATGGAATAAAACTAGTAATAAAATAATAATAAAAAATGAAATGACTTCATTAAAAAAAAGCAACAATAATAAGATGGAATAAAACTAGTAATAAAATAATAAAAAATGAAATGACTTGGGATAAAAAGCAACAATAATAAGATGGAATAAAACTAGTAATAAAATAATAAAAATAGAAATGACTTCATTGAAAAAGCAACAATAATAAGATGGAATAAAACTAGTAATAAAATAATAAAAATGAAATGTTTCATTGAAAAAAGCAACAATAATAAGATGGAATAAAACTAGTAATAAAATAATAAAATGAAATATTTTCATTAAAAAGCAACAATAATAAGATGGAATAAAACTAGTAATAAAATAAAAAAATGAAATGTTCATTGATAAAAAGCAACAATAATAAGATGGAATAAAACTAGTAATAAAATAATAAAAAATGAAAAATGTTAAAATAAAAAAAAGCAACAATAATAAGATGGAATAAAACTAGTAATAAAAAAATAATAAAAATGAAATGACTTCATTGAAAAAGCAACAATAATAAGATGGAATAAAACTAGTAATAAAATAATAAAAATGAAATGTTGGGATTGAAAAAAGCAACAATAATAAGATGGAATAAAACTAGTAATAAAATAATAAAAATAGAAATGTTCATTGAAAAAGCAACAATAATAAGATGGAATAAAACTAGTAATAAAATAATAAAAAGAAAATGACTTCAATAATTGGAAAAAATAGTAATAAACAATAATAAGATGGAATAAAACTAGTAATAAAATAAAAAAATGAAATGATTTGGGGTGTCAATATAGGAAAAAAGCAACAATAATAAGATGGAATAAAACTAGTAATAAAATAATAAAAATGAAAGCTTTCATTGAAAAAAGCAACAATAATAAGATGGAATAAAACTAGTAATAAAAAAAATAATAAAATGAAATAGAGCCAGAAACAAAAAAAAACAAAATAATAAGATGGAATAAAACTAGTAATAAAATAATAATAGAAAAAAATAAAATAATAATAATAATAATAAATAATAAAAATAAAATAAAAATAATAAAAAAATAAAATGTATGAATAAAAAAGTAACAAAAATAATAGTAATAAAACATTTAATATAATAATAGAATTTGGGATAAAAAGTAAGAATAAAAGATGGAATAAAACTAATAGAATAAAAAATAATAAGAAATGTTAATAAAAACAATAATAATGGAATAAAACTAGTAATAAAATAATAATAGAAAATGTTGGGATAAAAAAATCAATAATACATAATAATGTGGATCCAAAATAATAGGTTCTGTTGGGACAAATACCAAGAAACAATAGACCAATAATCTAGGATGTTCTATACTAGCCCCAAATGAAATAAAAATCGTACGATGGAATAAAAGTGTAAAAAACTTAACTGGACAATGTGCAAACAATAAAAAAATAGTAAGAAAACACTAATATGAACATCGGCCAGCGCCGGTTACAGAAAAAAGAAGAAATTCTATGGGATTATACCATCCACACAGACAGAAAAATTGAAGCAAATAGGCCGGACATTATTGTAAAAAAACCAGAAAAAAAAACTTGCCTACTAATTGATATAATAATCCAGCGGATTGTAAATAGCAACCAAGGAATTTGAAAAACTATCAAAATACAAAGACCTGGAAATTGAAATAGAAAAAATGTGGAAATTGAAAACAAGAATAATACCAATGGTAATAAAAGTTGGAATTATAAAAATGGAATAAAACAACACATTGAAAGAATCCCTGAAACCCCAGCTTAAGAGACATACAGAAAATTGTCTTATTAAGTACAGCACACACACTAAGGAGAACTTTGTCTATGTAACGCTAGCAACTTCATCGGAGATAAAAAAAAAAAAAAAAAAAAAAATTTTAATGAAAATAATAACAATAAATAACGACCTGCCTTAGGTCTTTCCGCAGACTTGGTAGGTAGTGTGTCCAACAGAAATCGAATAATAATAATAATAATAAATAAAACTTTTTAAAAAGTTAATAATAATAATGGAATAAAAATAGTAATAAAATAATATTTAATAATGAAGAGTATATTATTGAAGGAGATTTTGAGATAAAAAAAAAAAAAAATAATAAGATGGAATAAAACTAGTAATAAAATAATAATAATAATAATAATAATAATAATAATAATAATAATAATAGTGAGAATACTTGTCATCTAAATATTAAAAAAGTATCCATTTCGGCGCAAGCAGGCATGTCTAAATTTCCATAAACAAGGTCATCTTTTCGTTGCCTTATTAAGTAGCTGCTAACAAATTAAACCCAAATATTACCATGAAAACTTCGATAACCGAATGTTGAAAATTATGTTTTTCATACTTCTAAAATCTTTTACATTCTTTATCCGTCAAGATCGAAACACTCGAGCATACTAGGACTGATGCAATCAACATGTTTACAGCGAACAATTTTGTCTTCTTTTGCAGCATATTGAGGATGCAGGCAAGCTTTTTGTTTTGTACTTTTGTAGCCTTGACAAATTTTATAAAATAATGAATGACAGACGAGAATTGTGTCAAGGATAGTTTTGAAAACATCCGGTCAAAGTAACAACTTGTGTCTCCGAGAAAAAGCAACAATGAATGAACACAGTCGTCTGCGGTTGCTTTAATTCTTTCCCCCCATGTCAGTTTTAATTTAAATAATTTGTAATTAAATTCTTCGCCTATTTTGAATAAGAAATGTCGTCCATTTACCGTCCGTCTAATTTTGAAGAATAATTACAATTGCCATCGCTTGAGTGTTTCACGACGCCGCTTTTATTCAATATTCTTTTTTTAATAACTTAGACATTTTGAAATTTAAATTAATGGACAAGTCCGTCTCTTCAATCAATAAATAAAAGGCATTTCCCAAGTGGAAGATATTGGTTGGTGAAGGAGGTTAATGCTCTATAATAACTAAGGTTGCGTTTAATTTAAGAACTACAGATAAATCTAGTATTTAATATGAGAAACGAAAACCAAAAAGAATCGAGCATTTATTGCATCAATGCAATGTGTTTTATATAGATATACATTATAGCTCTTTACTCATCGATGAATTGTTTAGATACTTGCCTCGCGGAAATTTTATAACGGTAATAAACTTTATAATGACAAGTTTGCTCACATTTGTGTTAACCTCTCAGCGATTGGAACGCCTGTAAGGGAGTAAGAGACTCATCTCCGAAAGGGGGCCATCTACCAAACAAATGTTTATAAGCGACCAGTAGTTACCGTTCCCCGATCAAGTAAATACTTATAGACTTGAATATAAATGACCAATATTCACTAATGTACTTAACAAGTAAATGACCACAGACGCAAGTATAAACGATCAATATTTTCCTATCTACGAACTAAGTAAATGCGAAGATACCAAAATATAAAAGACCTACATATACCAATCTCCTTTACAAGTAGATTCATATAGACTCAAATATAAACAGCTAGTATTTGACTATTCACGAACTAATGATTATAGACTCACATATAACCCACCAATCTTACTTATTTTCAAGTAAAAAAATAAAAAAGATAAAAAATCACCTCTGTGTCCAAAAAAGAAAATATTTGAAATAAAATAATCTTCAATTTCTGTTTATTGGGGTGAGGACTCTTTTTTTTTATTAAAGGTGTAAAATAAAAAAAAAATCATAAAATATTTTAAAAATGTCATAAAATGCCAGATTTTTCATAAACTTTACTTCTTTCTTTTCCTCTGAACTCAAATTAACGTAGGAAAAAAATTCTCGACTGAAATCATAACATTTTATTTTTGATTTAACTAAACATTTAGCGAACAGATAATTTCACAAAATCCCAAAGTTTTTGGGATACGAAATTCACCTGAGCTGACGCTTCCTGGTTATTCATACATCAATAAACTGCAGACAATTCCCCAACTTACGTGTGTACAGAAATTCGAGGGCTTTAAAACGGGTGCCAGTATTTATTTCAACTTCACCCGCCGCGACGCGAATGAATCCGATCTTTTACTATCGATAATTCCAAAACGGTAGATTTTGTGAAAATTTCTTTGTTATTTTCCAATTAAGCATGTAGATTTACACTTAAATGGGGCTATTCGGAATTTTTTTATTAGAAACTGAGCGCAGGGCTTGATCTGTAAATTACCCTTGAGTTGAAATTAGTTCTGTCACCCCTTCAAACAGATTTATAAACCACTGTTAGGCCGAATGTTATCGAAAAGAAATGCATCTGTGTAAAATCAAAAAATGGTGGATACTTATATCATATAATTTCACATTAATGATCTAGAATATATTTCCAATGTTTAAATTTCCATTCTGTATAAAAAAATTAAAAAAAATTGAATAATAAAAACATGTCGAAGCATTAGATTTTTTTTTAAATTCTGGGATACCCTGTAGTTTTGATAAAATCTAGCAGTTTGAAACATTATTCGGACTATTTTCCTCATCATTGTCGCCATATTTATCACAACGTTTCGGCGGTTGGAATGTCGAACTGAACCCTTTATTTCGCTCACTGGGGTAGTTCCACGGTTCTAGTTCCACGTGTCATGTTTAATGGAAGTCAGTTATCAGTTATCTCCTGTTAATTTTCCTCTGAAAGTTCTCCACTGCCTTAACCGGATATTGAACTCAGACTCTTTGTGTCCTGTCACTGGATCTAACTAACGCCTTTATCCACTTTGCCATGTGTCATAATTGTACATAATACCTCATCTCAGAAATATAGACAGACACCTATCTAAATTTATGCAAATCAAATAAATCTCAATAACTCAAAAGGTTCTGAACCAATATTTGTCAAATTTAAACTTGTCCATTTCCACCTTTAGTAAAATATCTAACTAAATTTTCAGAGATTTTTAATGGTTAGTTTTTGAGATATTTGGAATTTACGAAAATGGACTGACTGATGTTAGTATACAGGTGAAACTATTAGCTTAAAAACTCTGAAATGTAATATTTTTTTTTGTCCGTAAGATATTTTGTAATTTGTGTAAAGGAAAGGATCTGACAACTGCTGAAAAACAGAAAGTAAATTTATTGAGTGAAGGAATG
>CAHIKZ030002640.1:267500-277500 GCA_903632075.3 Acanthosepion pharaonis
CTATCACACCTTCAAACAGATTTATTAACCACTGCTATATCGAATGCCATCGAAAAGAAATGCATCTGTGTAAAGTCAAAAATGGCGGATACTTATATCTTATAATGACTGAATCTTGATTTCAAGAGGTTAAAATTGTAGTAGCCAGGGTTTTTTTTTATTGATTTTTACGGGTTATCAAACATTTAAAAGTTATTTAATACCCGAATATATCTTTAGATTGTAAAACCTTTTTGGAGATAATAATTATTTATTTATACAAGTCCTACTAATTAACCCATAGCTGGGGGGATAAGAGACAGGCTCATACCATTCCCAAGAGTATGTGCGCGTACATGACTCAAATTGAAAATCGGTTCTCCGATTTCTCATGCTGAGCTGTTATACGACCGGCATATCCAAGCAAACACCGCCTGGTATTCCCAAGCGGTCACCCATACTGACCCGGCTCAATGTTGTTTAACTACGGCGAAAACAACAGAATTACTGCTTCGACGTGATACGGCTGTAAAACGAGAAAAGAAGGAAAAAAAGTGATGAGTGATATTAGTCTATTTTAGAAAAAAAAGGACAAATAGATGGAGGGAGAAATGAAAGGGTTGGAGTAACAAAAAGAAAGAAGAAATATAGAAAAAGTAACTTGGCATCTACGATGACGTCACTGCCATTTACTCCTCCTTCGATACTAAGGCTGATCAATCAGACAAGGTCAAAATGGCGTCCGATGTACAAAACGACCCAAAGACCGTCGTTAACTGATGAAAAAGATGGCTTTTCAATTTTAACGCAGCCAAACCTAAACTGCTCTCCATTAAGCATCTGACAAACTCCACTCTGTCTTCCATCAGTATGGCTGATGTTATCCTCTAAGAAAGTGACACAATGCACCTTCTTGGGCAACGTTCTCAGCTGACATGAGGTGGAAAGACTATATTCGATCCATCGCTGGATCAGCTGCTAATATAGTCAGTTCACTATATTGAGCGAGACAATTTTTTTCTCTCTGGAATCAATCTTGCATATAGACTTATATCTACCATTCGTCCATACTTAGAATATTGCTGTCATATATGGTCTTGCCCCCCTTCTATTTTCCTGGAGCTCCTCGATAAGATCCAAAGTAGAATCAGCAATATTATTGGTCCTGATTTGGCGTCTCAGCTTCAATCACTTTCCCACTGTCGTAAGGTTTGCCTCTCTGCGTGCCGTAATAGAACGCCCCTTTCTAAATAGTTTTGGTACTTAAAAGAAGTTAACAAAACTCCAACAATAAAATGGAAAATATTTTTTAAAAATAGAACTTGTAAATCATTGATCTATGTTCCCTGTGTTTACAAGAAAAATTAAATATGATAAAGTTTGCTAACAAAAAAAAGCTCTGTTAAACCAAAGAAATGAATTAACGGTGTTATGTCGGCACTATCGATCTTTTACCCTAAAATATAGTTATTTTTTTTTTTTCATAAATAATTACGTATTACAATTGTATAGCCATTATTTTATTAGTATATAATGGTCCAGCCAATATTTATTTGATTTATTCAACTATAATATTGCCATGTTTTACCGTCTTCTCAGCATCGTATATAGATGTTCCACATTTTTAATTTTACATATTGGCTCCTTTAAGAAGCTTCCTGAATATAATTTTTTGTAAATTTGTTTCTGATAATTTTATGTCTACTTCAACAAATCAGAACATCACACTTGGCTACATCCATGATACATTTGCCGCTGCCATTTTTCCTACGATCATTGGATGACATGTCTAGGCGTCAGTTTATCTTGACCTGAAAAAAATAATTCACCCACCTCCACCCTCTGACCTTATTTTTCTATTTTAGCGTAGATTTCATTTTAATTGATTAATTTAGACATACCCGTAAGTATATTTTTAATTCTGACCTTATTCTCCACTTTTAACTTCCGAAAAGTGGTAACGACGTATTTTTAAATTTCCCTAATAAATCATTTTTATCACAAGTTATCTACCATTGCCTGAGGAAGTACAATCATCGTATTGAAACATGAGGGCTTTTGTGTAGCGATGTAAAATGTTCTTATTATAATCTATTATAATAATAATCATATAATAATATTTTGCTCTACTTAGTATTGAGCACTTTTTAAAAAGTAAATGTCTACAAATTATGGATTTTTACTCCATCTGTTCTTTTCTCTCTCTGAAACTTCCTATCTCTCTCTCTCTCTCTCTCTATATATATATATATATATATATATATATATATATATATATATATATTATATATGTTTATTTTCAGGCGGAGTAAAGTCAGCTCTAGAAAAGGAAAGCCTGTTACAAAACTTATTTATCACTTTCGTTTAAAGATTAAAGAATATCCGTTTGACAACTGGACAGAAAAAGAGAGGGGGAATGAGAAAGTGACAGAAAAGTTTATATTTAATAGAGAAGGAGATAGAGGGAGAGACGGTGGGGAAGAAAGAGTGAGTGAGAGGAAAAGAGAAGAGAGATAGGGAGAGAGGATGATAGAAGCCGAGAGGCCGGGACAGGGAGGGAAATACACATACAGAGAGAGAGAGAGAGAGAGAGAGAGAGAGAGAGAGGGATAGGGGGGAGAGGGAGGGAGAGAATGGGAGAGAGAGAGATTTGGAGAGAATGGAAGAACGCGATAAAGTAGGAAGAGAGAAAGAGTGAGGTGGCTGGAAAGAGGGGGAGGACTGGACAGGAAGAGGGAGTGAGAGGAAAACAGAAGAGAGATAGGGTGAGAGGATGACAGAAGCCGAGAACAGGGAGAGAAATACACATACACTGAGAGAGAGAGAGAGAGAGACAGAGAGAGAGACAGTGAGAGAGGAAAATGAGAAAGTGATAGAGAAGGAAGAGAGAAAGAATGAGGCAGCTGGAAGGATTGGGAGGACGGGACAGGAAGACGGAATGAGAGGAAAACAGAAGATAGATAGATAGATAGATAGATAGATAGATAGCGAGAGGATGATAGAAGCCGTGAGGAGAGGACAGACAGAGACAGGGTGGAGAGAGATATATAGAGATATGGAGACAGAGGAAAAAACAGTAGACATAATCTAATGTTAGGATCGGACATTTTTGATAGATAATAAAGTTGCAGGTAATTTTATTTCTCCGGGTTTAAAAAGAGATGCTTTTATTTAAAAAATATCACTGAGTATGCGCATGTGTTGTGGACTGGATTTTTTTGTGTGTGCGTGTTTGTTGGATAATTGAATGAGCAAGATTTTGGGTGTTTTTTTCTGTTCAGCAAGAGGAATGTAACAAAAAATCCACGAACACACACGCACATATATACACACAAAAAACATACACTCACAATCGTCTTCGCTACTCCCCCACTCTCTCTCTCTCTCTCTCACATATACACATATAAAAATACACGTAAATATTACGAAAATTAATGACAAAAAAAAAATGTGACAAAAGGATCCTTTAGAACAGTGATTTTTTTTTGGACTATAGGCCCAAAAGTGGGTTTGAAAATATTTTAAATGGGTCTGGGGTCTGGAGAGACCGGGAACAGTGTAGTCTTTCGCCAGGACGTATATATTCTACTCCATTTTGCAAATAAAATGTATTTCCTGTTTTTTTTTAAGCTAGAAATCTTGGGGTAAACGGAGAAAAATGTTTGGACACCTAAAACGGACCACAAAAAATGTTTGGACACCTAAAACGGACCACAAAAAATGTTTGGACACCTAAAACGGACCACAAAAAAGAAAAGGTTAGGAAACACTACTTCAGGACTTCATCGGACTAATGTGCTGTTTTTGTTTTAGTTCAATTTTTGCTCCCTTTCCCATTTTTCAAAGCGTTTGCTAAATTTTCTTATATTTCCTGATAAAAAAAAAAAAAAAAAAAATTATGGTTATTTAACTTTTAAATATCAATTCATGAATTTTTGCTTTTGTTTACGTCTTCATTTTTCAGCAGTAAATTTTCTTGCTATAAATTTTCTTCGAAATTAAATTAAATTTTTTATGCTTTATATAGAATTCGTTATTTTATCGTATAGTTTTAAATTGTAATATTTGTCAATTTGTTTTTTTAAAAAAACATATATATATATATATATATATATATATATATATATATATATATATATATATATAATAGTGTTTAAAGTTCATTATTTTCTTTAAAAGTTTATAACTTTATTTGTATTTATGATAAAATAATCTTAAAAATGTTATAAAGTTTAATGTACCTAGTTTTAATATAGCTAAAATAACTAATGGGATTTAAGGCATTACTGTAAATCAGTTGGCAAATTTTTTTCCGTGAACTGCAAAATCGTATTACCCATTTGTATTGCTAATGATGGAGGACATGTGGACTAAAAATATAGATTTACTTTTTTTCTAATTCTTTTTACAAATTATTTCTATAAAAATACAAATAAAGTTATAAATTTTTAAAGTGCACATGAACTTTATGTCTGTATATATATATATATATATATATATATATATATATATAATTTTCTTCCACACACAATTACATCCACACTTATTTTTTGTTTTTTTTTTCTTTTCGTTTCCCTCTTATTATTTTTTAAGAAAACTATACGTAGTACAGCTTAGTTTTTTTTAAAAAAATAAAAAATGGAAAACCGTAAGTTTATTTTAACGGTTCCTTAGAAATAGCAATTAAAAAAAAATCTTTTCCAGCTTTTGCATTCCAGTCAACTTAAAAATTTTCAAAAGCCAAACCTTATTTTAATTAATTGAAACATATGATGACAGTTTAATATTCCATTTTAATGAATTTTTGGGATTCAACGTATATAAAAGTCAATTCACAAATCTGTTTTTCCAGAAATTGAAACTGAATAAGATGAACTCAGAAATTTGAAAAAGAGATGAACTCAGAAATCCAATATTTAAATTTTTTTTAATTCAAAATTAAAATTATATAAATTATGTTTCAATTTTAAAACACTGTTTTAACAATTGAAAGCATCACTGCGAATAAACTGGTTGTTGGCGCCCGTACATGAAAATTATAAATTATGCGAAATTTTAGACAACGGATAAATTTTCGGTGTTTTGATGAAAAATATCAACCGCGGGGTAACTTAAGTTTGATATAGGTTTTAACCTGAGTTTTATTTCTATTTAAATTTGTTTAATGGCATATCAACCTCATTATAGGTCATTTAATATTTTTTTTTTTTAAAAAGCTTTGAAATAATAAAAGTTTATGAAAAAAAAATTTTACAATTGAATACATGGTAGATGATACACCGTTAGACCTGCATGTAGAATGTTTGCGTGGACATAATTAATTTTAACGGTCATATTGTGTTTTATGCTTAATATTTTAAATTTATATTTTGGAATAGAGTCGATTTCTTTAAGAAAAATTTGGATTATATAAACGTCATTTATATTGGTTATATATATTTTGTTTAGCCAAATTTTAAATCAATCTAGGGCAGGGGTAACCTATGATTTTTCAAATTTACTGATTTGATATAAATATGAAGGTGACCATTCTTTAGAATTTTTAATTTAAAATTAAATTGCAAATATTTTCATTTTTGACATGGATGGAAAAATAAAAAAACAGGTCTTATTAAAAAAAATATATAAGCCGTATATAAATAAAAATAAAAATGTATGAGAAAAAGAATTTTAAATGTGAATTAAGTTTAAGCGTCTAATGATTTTTTTTTTTTTTCTTTCAGATTTAACAACTTACGTATTTGGAAATTTCAACCATGGAAAGTTTAAGAATCAAACAACGTGTTAAAGTTATCGAAGCCTATTACAAAAATGGACGTTCAAACAGAATTTGAATGAGACGTTCCCAGGTCGCATCATCTCAAAAACAGCGAAGTCAATTGGCCACCACGATCGTGCGACTTGACACCTTTAAATTTCTTCCTTTAGGGTCATCCAAAAGTAAGGTCTATGCCAAAAAGCCAACAACAATTCAACAGCTGAAGGATGAGATAATAAGGCATATTATGAGATCGAGGAGCAACTATACAGAGACGTCATCAAAATCTTGACCATCGAGAGAAACATTTTATTTGACATTTGGGCGTTTAAATAAAATTGCCATGACTTAAAAATAAACATTAAAAAATAAAAATCTTTAAAAATAATATTGATTTATTTACTGTTGAATTTTTTTAATGAAAACCCTTTATATTTCAGGTTAATTTTAAACACTAATGTTGTAGATTTCATTGTCTGTCAAACTTTTAAGTTAAAAACATTTGAACTTAACATCACCATTCATGTTTTTAGAATAGAAAATTTTAAAGTGACACAAGTCCGAGTGTTCAAATATATTTATAAATTGTGACCAAGAAAAAACAAATTTACTTCATTAAATTTAAGAATTTATTCATTTCAGATAACCAAAACAAATAACTTGTTTCAACTCATTGGTTTTATGATTTGAGATCAGGACTGAAAAATGTCATTAAATTGTTCAAAGACAGTGGTAGTTCCAATTTGATTTTGGAAATTTAGAAAGGCCAAGGTCACAGTAACTGCCAGAGGTCCGCCCACAAGTTTGCTGCTTGTTTTGGTAAAACAGGAAATAGAATTTTTAGATGTGTACTTTATATTTTTGACACGATTAGTGGTTTCAAGAAATTTTTCCAATTTTGAACTTAGAAAAATTTGAAAAATAAAAATTTATTTCACAGAATCTATTTCTATTCTGTGAGTTTTAATATGTTTTCATATTTTAAATGACAATTTAAGGGGATTCAAACCATGGCTGTTTGATTTTCAGCATAGATGTGGCAAAATGGCCAAAATATATATATAACCATTGAGGATCAAAACATATTTACGAAGTCGGAATTGATTCAAGAAAATTTGATTTAATAACCATTACACCACGTTGAATAAAAATGTTTTGAAATATTAATTAGTTAGGATCTAAATCACTATATATTATATATATATATATATTATATTGAAATTCTGGTGCAGTTCAATTTATATTCATGAATCAAAAATTCTTTTAGATTTTTAAATGATATTTGGTTTTTACTTCGCTATCAAAATTTTAAAGGAACATTAAATAAATTTCACGAAATGATTGTTAAATTCCTTTCAAAAAAAAAATTGTAATTGTATAAGGTCTTTCTTTAATGTTTTATTTTAACTGCACATTAGTCATCTTCAGGCATGGAAATTTTGTTTTTAAAAAATGGTTATGTAAACAGCAAAATATTTTTTTTATATATTAAAATTCTTTTGTAATGAATTAATATATATAATATATATATATATATATATATATATATATATATTTTATTTATAACCCTTAAAATATAATTAAATTCCAAATTTATATTAAAAGTTTCATCTATAAGATTCATATAGATTTGAAAGGACCAAACATTCATATGACTGATCCTCAAGTGAAAGACAGAATAAAAAATTGATATTTTTTTAGAAAAAATTTAAATTATTGTTTTTTATAAAATAAAGCGTTGAATGAAATAAATCACATTTTTCTGTCATAAATTGTCCGAAATGTTTTCGGATAAAGTATCAACAACGAAAAGGATGTTACAGTTTTTTTTTTTAAAATGCAAAACATTTCAAAAAATAAAACAAATTTATACATTTATAAATAAATATATATATATATATATATGTATCAAATATATGTTCCAGTTCAATTATATTACATCATTCATACTTTAGATTTTTAATTGTTCCATAAAATTTGGAAATCCCTTCATAAAAATTGATAAGAATATACTTAGTAGTTTGCTCAATATAAATAATGGAAAAGATGTAAATATAAAATATAGATTGAATTTAAAAATTTTTTGACTTTTCATTTTTGAAGATTAGTTATTTTAAGCATCAAACAGACTGTTTTGCAGGGCGTTTTTTTTATATTCAAAACAATATATATATATAAATATATATTTATATTTAAATTATATAAAATAATTCGTTCCATTTTAATTCTAAATATATATATATATATATATATATATATATATATATACAAATGCAAAAGAACAAAGATTAAATTTTTTCAATTTTTAACTTTTCAAGCAAATACAACAAACTAACATTAAAATTACCAACATTTAAAATGCACCTGATGAGTCGTTATTTTATTTAAGACAATAACAAAATATATAAATTTTGTTAAATAATATATTTTCTAATGTCACTGTATATATATTCCATATATATATTTATATATATTATATATATATTTATGGAAAATTGTTTTATTTAGTTTGAGAGGGGAAAATTTCAATTTATTGGAGGTTTTTCCCATTGTATTCAATGATTTTACAAAGATCGAAAAAAAACAAAGTATATGTTTTAAACAAATTTAATTATTTTCAAGAAATGTATATTTTACATTCAAAGAAAATTATTTAAAAATTAAATGAAAATTTTTAAATGTCAAAGGATCTGATTCAAACGTGTGTGGAGTTGTGTCTTAGAATGTGTATGATTTGTGTTTGTTTTTGTGAAAATTTTTCCAAATTCGCGTTTTTTGACTTAAATGTTCATTTTTGGTTAAGAAGAGAGAAGAATTTATGAAAATTAGTTTCCGGAAGCATCCCCAGTATTAAAAAGGAGGATAAGTGGAGTTAAATTTTATTTATATATATATATATATATATATATATATATATATTCTTGTGTGTGTAAATTGTGTGTGTGTGTTTTTATAGATAAACGAATTTTTTATTTTGAATTCATTTGAAGTTTTATTTTGTATAAATATCTTTGTTTTGAAAATCATTTTACTTTTTTTTATTTATTTTTTTTTGTGTGTATGTTTTAAAAGAAAAAGAGAGATTTAATAAGAGAGAGAGAGAGATGAAAATAAAAAAGGTTCGAAAGAATGTATTTTCCAGGATGAGATATTTTATGTTATTTTTAAAAAGTGTATATAATCAATTGTTGTGGTTGAATAATTTCTGATTTTTGAACGTTTGATTCTTTTTTTGCATTTGAAAATTTTTCTGTATGTTTCAATGTGAAATTAATTATGAGAAAATGAAATTTTTTTATCGATATAATTCAAATTCATTTTTAATGAATTTTTTATTTAATTTATTCGTGTTCGGTTTGTTGGTGCATTTCTTTTTCAAAATAATTGTTTTTTTTCAATTTAAATTATATCTACTTTGTATTTTCTTTATTTTCGTTATAAATAGCAAAAAATTATATTTTTCTCCATTGAAATCTAAAAAACATGCTCCAATTTTTTTCTTTCTTTCTTTCAATTTTCCCTTTCCTTATTGATCTTTTTTTTTTTCTTTTAACTTTTTTTCATTCAATCTTCCTTTCTTTTCTTTTTGCAATCTTTTTTCATTCTTTTTGTGAACTTACCTTCGTCATTTTTCTTTTTTTTCCGTAAATTTTTTCTCTTCCTTATTTTTCTTTCAAATCTTTTATTTAAGTATTTATTTTTCTTTCTTTCTTTCTTTCTAATTATCTATTTTTGGTGATATCTTCTATCTACATTTTCTTTCTTTCTTTTTTTATTTTTGGAAATTTCTTTCTTCTTTCCAACCGTATTACTCATTTGGCGAAATACAGGTCATTACATCAATTCTTTCGACTTTTCTTTCTTTCACAATTTTCTTTCAATTAAAATTTCTTTCCTTTTTTATTTTTCATTTGGCGATAAACTGTCTAAATACACTCTTTCTTTCTTTCTTTCTTTTCTTTCTTTTTTCTAAAACTTTTTATACTTATAGAAAATTGCATCAAGAAACTATTTTTAAATACATTATTCTTAATGTTCTTTTATTTAAAAATTTATTCCTTTCCTTATGTTAAAAATTTTTTTTAAAAAAATAAAAAATTTGGACAAAATTTCTTTTTGATTCTTTCTTAATATAAGTCGTTTTGTTCAAACTTTTGGTCAAAGGCCAAAAATTGCGCGCAACATATTACCAATTCGCACCAAATCTGAAAACCGTCATAGTGCATTTAAAATTATTTTCTTGACAATCGTCTGAAAATCGAA
>CAHIKZ030002640.1:282500-292500 GCA_903632075.3 Acanthosepion pharaonis
TTAAAATTTAATCAAATAACAAAGCTTAAAAAATAATGACAACTCTATTAATATCGAGCCACTATACAGGGTGTGCAATAATAGGTATACAGTAATGAAAATCAAAGCATGCATACACAATGGATTGTATTGATCAGACAAACTTTAGTAATACCAGTATAATACTTACTGTATACCTATTTTTGCACACTGCTATATTATAGATGAGTTAAGTATAACTGAACGAATTCAAAATTTTATCTTAAATATTAATCTTACATCATTTACAGAATTATTTAAAAAAACAAAATTTGGTATAAAATAAAGTTTTTTGTTTATTTATCAGGCTCAACTTTTACATCTGCTTCTAATAATTTTTTCTGTTTGAATTAGTTTTCATTCTCAAGCGCTAACAATTTTTCATTTTCTTCTCTTCAAACATATTCTATAATGTTTATATCTATCTCATGTTCATATATATAACAAATAAATAAATAAAAATTATGTAAGTGAATATATAAATAAAATGTATAAAAATATATAAATAATTGGAAAATTTAAGTAACTCTTTATACAAGTCTATTTTTTTCATTCTAGAAAGATTTTGTTTTTACTAATAAGGAATCAACCCCAAGTCTGTGTATGAAAGTAAAATCATTTTTGAATGGGCATATTTAAAAAACTATAAAATGACTATTGTTAGTCCTGCCAAAAGAAATTTGAATTTCTTATTTTTATGTATATCAATCCTTCTATTTAAAACCTAAAACAATCTTGAAATGAAATTGATATAATTTTTTTATTAAAAATATCAAATATATATATATTAAAAAATGGACAAATCCGACAATTTATTTATTAAAGACATTTTTTTATGTTTAACGTTCTTTTTATAGATACAAGTATTTAAGTAAATGCTCTGTTTATAATAAACAGTATTAAATAACATTTACCGGCCTGAATGTCCGAGAAATTTTCATAGAAAATATTCGTTCTTTGACAGGATTCGAACCTGCATCCTATACGGAACCGTCATTTACGCTGACGTGCCTTATATATCTCGGCCACAAAGAAGCGTTCGGTAGGCAAGGTCGAATTTACAGCTTATAAACTTCAATCTTCCATGAATCTAACATTCATAACTGCTATGGCGTATCAAATGTAAACAAATGACGTCATATATTTAAATTGATACGTCATAAATTTTATTTAAAATATTTTAAATTTTAAAAGAAGATTGAAATTTTAGTTAAAATTGTAAAAATGTTATTTTACTGTTTTCGTTAAATTAGGCAACATTACCAAGGCAATGTTCATGACGGTAAAAATATTTTATGAACATTCGATTTATATCCATAAATATATCTTCTGACATTTGGACATTCAGTAAATTTAAATTTATTAATAATGTTTATGTTAAACAGATATAATAAATATTTAAATCTATAAAAATATCCTTGTTATATATAACTATTTTGAGGAGATTCCATTTACAGTAAAAGAGGAAGTAATATGTCTAAATGATTTAAAGTGCTAAATGTTAAACCCTCGGTGACAATATCTTACGAATTCGTATAAGCAACAGTCCCTCACAAGGTTTGTGTACTTATGTTTTTGAAAGATATTTTCAATATGTTATCTATTTCTTGCGTTGTACAAATAATGTTTATTCGCATGATTTGAAATGTTTGCGTCCCTGTTTTAATTTTTCAAATTGTCTTCAAGAAATAAAGAAAGAACAAACACCAAGATGGCGCCCCTAGAAGATTCATTGGTTCGGAAGAGAATTTTCATTTGATCTCATTCCGTTTTTGTATCATTTTTTTTTTTTTTTTAAGTTTTTATTCTCATAAGAAAAGTGATTGGACTTTACAATGGTAAATAGAAGAATTCTGGAGTCTGTACAGAGATTATTTCAAAAAACAAAAGAAGAAGAACAAAAAACAAACAATCTAAACAAACATTGACAGTTCTTAAAAGATCGATCTTAGTCTGTGAAACTTCTTCAAAGACATAACAAAGAAGAGATTGTTATAGATATCCAATGATTTATAAACTCTGCATCCCCGTGTCTACAGATTTTATTAAATCTTTTTGTCTGTCTATAAATATATATATATATATATATATATATATATATATATATATATATATATATATATATATAAATATATATATATATATATATATATTTTCCATCTTTTAAGTTGTTTTTATATATTTCGTAAACATTGCAATAAAAGTTCATGTTTTATTTTTTTAACCTGAGTGACTACAGGTGTTATCAATAATTGCATTTTTTGTTTCTTTATGAAACACTGTTTAACTAATTTCTTTTGTTTCCCATGTTTGCAGAAACCAATTCCAAATCGCTTAAATGTGACGTCATCTACAACGGTCATTTTTTTTTTTTATACACACTTCAATATATGACCTCCTATATAAATGAATATATATATATATATATATATATATATATATATATATATATATATATATATATATGCAATATATATAAAAAATATTTATAAACACAAAAGATGAAAACTTCAGGAAAAAAAAAAACGTTATTTTATTGATATTGTAATACTAAATTTCTTCAGACATAATGAAAATAATACAAGTTACATTTGGACCCTACAATCACAGGAGCTGCTCAAAAAGGTGGCATTAAGCTTTACACATTTATTAGTACGGCGAACTACGGGAAACGTTGGTCAAAGAGTCCAGTGAGATTGTTTCACATGGGTTATCAATTTCTTTTCTAAGGGCCTCCAGTGTAGTTAGTTCTTTTGTAATAAACAATATCCTGTAGGGTCAGTCCATTTACAATCTAAAAGTATATTTATACAAAATAGACAAATTTTTCTATTCCTGATGTGTGTATATTTTTTTATTGGTAGACTCTGTAGATTAGTAAAACTTTCCTTACATATATATATATATATATATATATATATATATATATATATATATATTTTAAAAAATGGACAGTTGTTTCCGAAAATTTATTAAAATAAATTTTATGTTTAATTCATTTCTTTTTTTTCAAGACAATTATTTAAATATTTAAATGCTCTTTCTAAAATAAGGTAGTGATATAAGTAGTTACCATACAGAATATATTTATATAGGACAAAAATTTTTGTATATTTGAAAATTTTTCGGATGAAATTCATTCGTCAATAAATTGTTATTATATATATTATATTTATTATAAACTTATATATATTTAATTTATACAATTATATTTATTTAAATTGAATAAATAAAAATATAAAAATGTTTTTTAGTAAATATAATTGTTTTTCTGATGTGTGTATACATTTTTGGCAGACTCTTTCTATTAGGGTGAACTATATTTTATCAAAAATATGTTATATTATATATATATATATTATATATATATATATATATATATATATATATATATATATATATATATATATATATATATATATATATATATATATATATATATATACAGTAGCGTCCAAAACTAAGGGACAAAATTTTAAAACCTAATATTTGTTAGAAATAACAACTGTGAAAAGCTGACATTTTCACAACTGGTACTCGTTATCATCCATAATAACATACTAAAATTTGAATCATTTGCAAAGGATAGAAAAAGAATTATAACAATTATTTATTTATTTTCAAATTTGGAACGTCAATAAGTAAGGGACAAAATTGATAAAAACAATGTAAACGGCAAAAGAACAATAAAAATACATGTACAATCAATATTTAGTAAATGAGACCTTGCTCTCAATGACAGCTGCACATCTTCGACTACAAGAACGAATCAGTTCTTGACAATCCTCGATACTAATTTTAGACCATTCTTCTTGAATTTCACCCACAAATCCTCCGTGTTAGTGGGATTTCTTTCCATAACTTTCACTCCTAAGGTCTTGTCAAAAATTTTCTATTGGATTTAAGTCAGGACTTTGCGGTGGCTAATCCATAATTTCCAAATCTTGCTCGCTAAGGTAACTCATTACCACCTTTGCCTTGTGACATGGGGAATTAGTTTGTGAAATAAAGGTAGCCCTATCGAAACCTGAATTCTGAATGTTTGGCACAACATGATCTTGAACAATGTTTTTATAGATCTGCGCGTTTACACGAGTTTGTAACCGGACAAAGGCATTGTACCTTGGCCAGAAAACATTCCAAATACCATGACGCTTCCGCCGGGAAACTTGACAGTTTTCTTAGTACAGACCATAATCTTTCATCAATACGTCTCTTTACATTGTTTTTCCATCATTTCCAAATAAATTAAACTTGCTTTCATCACTGAAAAAATACTTTTGCCCAATTTTCATATGTCCAAATTACATACCTGTTTGCATCCTCTATGGATCTCTTCCCTTCTTCGAACTAACAAGTGGTTTCTTCCCTGGGGTTCGATTAAACAGCCGATATTTCTTGCAGTCGTCTACAAACCGTCTGTCTTGACACATTAACACATGAGGTACTATAAAATAACCCTTTTTAATTTCTGTGTCAAGACTTAAAACGGTCCTTTAATGACATAACTGCATTATTCGATCTTCTCTTGCCGAAGTTTTTTGGGGTCTGCCGGTTTTAAAAGCACTAACTATTTTGCCAGTATCATTGTAGGATTTAACAACCCTGCCTACAACACTCTTGGAACGTTTCACTTTCTCTGAAATCTCTCTAATGGTGTGCTTTTCTTATTAGCTTCACAATAGTCCCTTGTCTCCCAGTAATCAAGTTTTGGCGTTTCGCCATGGTGAATGACTCAATGCAACGTTTACAAATGACTAAGTAAGACTTATTCTTTAGAGGAAATCAAAAAAATTTGAATATAGCATACTGTTTACATTTTTTTTCTCAATTTTGTCCCTTACTTTTTGGACGATCCTATTTTGAAAATAAATAAATAATTGTTATAATTCTTTTTCTATCCTTTGCAAATGATTCAAATTTTAGTATGTTATTATGGATGATAACGACTACCAGTTGTCAAAATTTCAGCTTTTAACAGTTGTTATTTCTAACAAACATTAGGTTTTAAAATTATGTCTTCTTTTAGTTTTTGGATACACCTCTGTATATATATATATATATATATATATATATATATAAATATCGGGGGTCCTGTGTGTGTGTGTGTGTTGTGTCGTTTTAAAATCCCTATAGAGGGGTTCGAACTTTTGTTACCGAGGTATAACTTAATGTTTTAAAAGAATCATTAAAACCACCTGAGAGAATTAGAATTAAACTAAATCTTGGGCTAATACTTCAAACCATATGACAGTTTTTTCAACATGTGTTGATTGTGTTAACTTGTTTGTCGCTTAACTCAATTGAGGTAGAGGATTATATATATATGAATATATATATATATATATATATATATATATATATATATATATGAAATGGGATCAAATATGGATTTGAATCTGATAAAACCGATAAAGACCAAAACAAAATTTTATGTTTTCATCTTTCACTTTTATTAAAGTCTTCATTAGGAACAAGATATGTGGAAAAAGAAGTCAATTTCTGGAATTTTTCCTTTTGTTTTTAATTTTCAGTGGTCCTTCATGTTTCACGTACATTTTGACTTGTTGAAGCAACGTTTGTATAATTTTTCAATTCAAGGAAAGAAGGCGTCCATTCAAACAAAGAAATTAACGGAGGCCATGGACCATCATGAAAAATCGAACGGGCAAACCTTTTTATGTATACAGAGAATATATTAAAATTTGTTTGTCTATGTGGGTTTAGATGATAAGGTATATTCGTAAGTTGTGTTTCTATTTGAATGACTACCAGACATTATGTTCGTTGGTTTTTCGCATATGGCGAAAAGGAATTTTTTTGACGTACATAATGTTTGTTTTAGATAAAAATACATTTATTCTTTAAAATAGGTTTGATGTATTCAAGGGATGGTGATGATTGTTTTTGTTTTTTGACGTGTGTTTTCATTTAAATATTATAAATATAGGTTTTCAAAAGTACTTTTACGTGAAGGATTATGTTTTTTTATTTTTTTTTTAAAAATTTTTTCTTTAGTGAAAACAATTTATAACCAGTTTTGCCATTCAGAGTATTTCGAAAGACTTTTGAATCCATCTCAAAATCTCTTTTTTTTCTGTCTCATTGTGTGTGTTGTGTTTATTTTAATTTTTTAAATAATTAATATCTATTAGTTTTCCTAATCTTTTGACACACATACAAAGAAAAAACAAATATAATATATATATATATATATAATAATATATAACCATCACGACAGAACGGATCTTTAAGTGTAAAATAATAATTTTTGGGATAAAACAATAAGAAAAACATCAATGTAAAATATTTATACAAACAATTTAAAGTCAACAAAGGCGACAGAAATTTCATCCTAACGCAATCGTCAGTGCCGATATATATAAAATTTTTAAAACAAACAAAAATATTAAAAATTAAGTTCTTCAGACACACTGGGTTTAAATAAATATTCTTTTCGTTTTTATTATTATTTGTTAGATTCTTAATCTTGTTTCTCACATTAGATGGCCAAAATCAGGAATCATTTGGTCTTTTGTCTTACTTGAGGATATATATATTTAAAAAAAAATAGTCTTAAACTGTGCTAAATTTATGGGATAAAGTAAAAAAATTTCAGAGATAGAGCTTGTTAAAATGTTTAGTAATTTAAATATCATATACTTAGAATTATATAAATCATATATATATTAATTATATGGCCTTACGATTTAAAATTTAATAAACATAATATATATTATATATATTATAATGGATATAAATATACCTAATGTAATTTGAAAAATAATATAAATTATTAGACTTTCAAAAATCGTTAATTTTGATTAAAGTATCTCTTTTTGGAATTCTTTCGAGGTTTTATAACATTTATTATCCTACCTGCTTTTCTGAATGAGAACGTATAATTATCGTTTTAACAAATAATCGTGATGAAATCAATCATAAACGAATATACTGAAATTTTCATTATTTAATTAAAAACAAAAAATATTTGGAAAATATAATATTATATTTATATATATATATATATATATATATATATATATATATATATATATATACACAAATGCTTAGAGGTACAAAATCAAAACTGTTTTAAAATTTAACAAATATTTATTGTTAAGAAGCATCTAAGAATTTTTGTCCAATTTCTCATCAGTAGAAATTCGTTGGAAAATTGATAATTTAAACGTAAATAACATATGAAAATGAAAAGTCGATATATATATGGGGGTTATAAAATCAATAACATATAGAATCAATATATATTTCTGAATTGATGTAAATTTAAACAGTATATAAATATTTAGCGAGGGATTTTTAAAATAAAATACAGTTTTAACAAATTAACGTCTTTTTTAAAGTCCTTCTGCCGACAAAGAAGGTTTCCGTAGTTCTATACAGATTGATTCGTTCAAATGATTTTGGAATAGTTTGAATGCTCTTCTTTTTAAGATATAAAAATTGAATAATTTTTGAATCATATTTTAGATCGAACAGTTCAATAAACAACTCTTTTGACACAGTAAAAATATTTCTCTACTATGTTCATTGAGCAAAGCCGATTTAAAATTTGCAGAGGGATAATATTCTCATATTATCTATTTGTCGTATTTTAGAAGGTACGTGTTGATTAATTCTTGTTTCGAAATTTCATTTCAATAAAACATTGTTTCAGGTTTGATCAATAAGAAATAAAGGGAATCCAGAATGACGTAAAAAATTTGAAAAGGGAAAATTTCTAAAAGTATTTTTGAATGGTCAAGTGTACGATTAGTGTAAGCCCTAAAATTAAGGCGAACATAAAATTAAATTTAGACGAAAAGTAAATTATCCCGGATTACAATGTTGTAAGAGAAACTTTTCTATGCATACAACTAGACATAAGCTCATTTCGTTTATTAAGTAGATTTGAAATATTAATGATTTTCAGGATGAAATTATTTTCTAGTAAACAAGAAAATGGATTGATTTTAACGACGAATTCCCAATTCACTGTAGGTGTGTAGGTTATTTGATACCGCAGTAAAACTTTCACTGATTCTATGTTCCACCATTATTTTTTGTTAATGTCACGAAAACGTTTTTTTTCTTTTAAAATTTGCATACACTTTTTCAAAAAAATTTAATTTAAATTACAAGGGATTTTAAAAACATAGATAACTGTTGTTATACACAAAAAAATTCAAGGAACTCTTATGGACCTTTAAAGCAATTAAATTTTGATCATTCAAGATGACTAATATTGATTATTAGAGGAACAACCTATAACATATTTAAACAGGGGCAAAACTTTAAAATAAACTGAAACTATATTTTTGTTGAGATGTTGTGAGTTTCCCGCGTGTCGGTGTATGAATCAAGACAAACACAGTTGTAGAGGAAAATACTGGTATATTCATAAAAAGCAATTAACAATAGAGTGATTAGTAGAACGAAGGTTGGTTAGTACGAAACAATATCCAAAGTCTATAGTCCAACGGTATGTACCGGGTAAGCTTATCTGGACTACTGATTCTCTCTCTCCTCTGTCCCCTCTCTAGAGCTGACTTATATAAGAGGGACCAGTCCATTTCTAGTTAGAAGGTGGGTGCTCCCCTAAAATTGTTTTTTTTTCGGGTTTTTTATATTGTGAGGAGAATTAAAGAATTAATTTTTTGAACAAGGCCTTTTTATGTGGGCATTCCCGAGCCATTAGGCTTTTGTGTCGCTATTTGAGGAAACCCGTATAAACGGGTTCAGGGCCCGAACCTCCCGAAGGAGACTTCGCCCGTATTAAAAAGAGTTTCGATGTAAAAGTCTAAGTTATTTTGTGGAATTACAGAGAGTTGAACCTTTTTTTTCTTCAACTGGTTAATGTGCCTTTGAACTTCGCCCTTCGGCGTAAATTTGGGCTTGTTGTATACCATATCCCCAATGCGCTAAGATTTTACCCCCCCGAGGGTCATGCGGCACAAGGCATTATTTTTATAATTTGGCAAAAAAAAATTTCATTTATGTTAAATTTTCCTTTGAAGGTTGTTAGCGACAAAAGTGTACCTTATTTTTTAATCTTGAAAATCTATATCCTGAATATTTAGCCACCCCCCTTTGTCCGTCATTCACAAGGCCTTTTTTTAGTGGGCATTCCCGTTCCAAGGCTCGTAAAAATAGCCCATTTGAACCCGTATAAAGCAGGTTCAGGTAATGTTGACCTCCCAACTTCGCTAAAAAACGTTGCCTCGGGGTTTTAATCCGGATTTTTTGGAGTTGAGGCAGTCGCTCAGAAAGTATCTGGGCTGCTAAGATATTTGCCCACCCCACGAGGGCGTCATGCGGCACAAGGCCTTTTTAATGTGGGCATTTCCGAGCCATTAGGCTCGGCCAAAAATAGCCCATTTGAACCCGTATAAACGGGTTCAGGGCCTTTCGAAAACCTCGTAAAGGGACTTCGCCCTTCGGCCACCGATTCTTTGGGTTCAAAGAATATCGTCCGAGATAGAGAGTTGAACCGATCAACCTGGAGAAAGTATCTTATCCAAGAAATTTTCTGGAATATTACGGGTGTTTTTTCAGCATTCCCGAACGGTAAAGTTCGTATCTTTTTTAACCCCCAAATCGAGGGCGTGTTAATGCATAGCAACTTTGCCCGGCCGTTTTAATGGGTATAAACGGGACATGGTTGAAAAGATTTCCCCCATTTAAAACTGCGAACACTTCTTCGGCGGCTTCAAAAGGCCTTTGGAAAAGTGGTAATCTTCTATTGCGTCGTTTAACCCATTTGAAAAAACGGGTTCAGTCGCGAATTTCGCCTGACTTCTTTACGTAGATATTCGGAGTTAACCCCTGTATTCTGTTGACTTCTTCACCTTTTCTGGGCATTCTTTAGAGTTCTTGGTCAAACATAGCAGTCAAAGGAACCCGTACTGGGTTCGGGGTAAAACCAATTAACAATAGAGTGATTAGTAGAACGAAGGTTGGTTAGTACGGAAACAATATCCAA
>CAHIKZ030002640.1:295000-320009 GCA_903632075.3 Acanthosepion pharaonis
GGAAACTGAACATAGAATGGGCTGCGCTAGAGGTAGTTTCATCCAACCGCAAATTGCAATCAAACCCATGCATTAATCTGCAAACTCGAGTCTTAAATATCCTCGTCAGATCAAGACTTTCAAACTGATGTCATGTACGGTGACAAACCCGTTCAGAAATACCTAAACTGTTAGCTGTATACAACCGCTTTCTTAGATCGACTGTTAAAAATGGTTTTGATCGAGTGAAGCCTGTGGGTCTTGGTAAAGACCACACTTCTTCGACCCTTGTGGACTGGCGCTACAGAATCACAAACAATGAATATGTAGAAAGTAACAGAAACCAGGTCACTTATGGGTTTTCAACAAAAGCAACAACTAAAATGGATATGGCACATAACGCGATGAGAAAATAATGACATAGTCAAGATGTTGATATTCCACACCACTTAAAACAAAAGGTTAGGAAGGAAACTCCCATCAGTACTGGAAAGAGCAATAACAGCTACTGGATTTCAATAAGCGATTTTTTCCGAAAAATTATCTCAAGAGAAGTATTTTATAAATTTCAACCGACTGTAGTACTGTCTGCACGGTCAATGAATGCAGAATATTTCCTTATAAGGAAACGGCTAATATTGTCATTACCATTTGAGCTATGAAGTTTTCTTCATTTTTTTTTTTGTGTGTGAGGATAGGGTTAATAAAATTATTTATTTTTCTAATCATGGTAGTGTGATCCACTCCAACTCCCCCAAACAAAATTCTGTCTGAAATCAAGAGAGATCGAAGTTAGTTTTCTGTAAACAGCGTCGATCAGTCGCCGAAATTTTCCTTTCATCTTTTTAAAGTCCCGATTTCATTTTTCTCTCGTTTTCTTCAGATTCTTCATTTAAACAATAAAGAAAAAGATTTTTTTTTTCTTAATTTTTAGGGAATAAGCAAATATCCTAAAGAACCAAACACATCTGAACGCGATGACTCACAGGCACTAAGAACCTTGATTTTTGGAAAATTATGCACCATCAATCTGTTCCGTAAAAAGTTTAGTCTTTCTATTTTATTTGTTCCAAGTATCCACTGTATGGCAATTCTTTTCCTTCTTTTTTCTCCTCCATCTTTTTCTTCTTGTTTTTGTATTGTTCTCTTTGTTTTCCTCCTTATTTTTTCTCTTCCTTATTTTTCCCTTTTCTCTCTCCTTTCTTCTCCCTCTTGTTTTTCTCCTGCTTTTTTTTTTCTTCCATTTTTGACTCGTTCTTTTTTAGCTTCTTTCTTTTCTCCTTCTTCGTTATTCGTTTTTTTCTTCTCGTCTTCCTCCTTCATCTTCTTTCTCCTTAGCCTTCATCTTCTTTCTCGTTCCTCTTTTTTCTTCTTCTTCGTTCTTCATCTTTGTTATTCTTTTCCATTTTCTTCTCTTCCTCCCCCTCCTCCTCTTCCTCCGTTTTCTTCTTCTTCTTCTCCTTCTTCTTCTTCTTCTTCTTCTTCTTCTTCTTCTTCTTCTTCTTCTCTGTATGATTCTGTCTTTTGTTTTTTTCGGTCGGGTGCCTATTTTGTCTTTTGTTTGCTGATCTTCTTCTTCATCACCTTCCTCCACCTCCTACATATTTCTCGTTCTTTTTCTCTTTCTCTTCGTTCTTACTCTTCGATATTCTTTTTCATCTTCTCCTGCTTCTCCTCCTCCTCCTTTTTCTTCATCATCTTCTCTCTGTGATTATTTTTTTTTGTTTTTTCAGCTGTGTACCTATTTTACCTTCTTCTTCTTCTTCTTCTTCTTCTTCTTCTTCTTCTTCTTCTCCCACCTCCTATATCTTTCTCGTTTTTCTTTTCTCTTCCTCTACGTTCTTCATCTTCGTCATTCTTTTTCATCTTCTTCCCTAGAAATTTCAACTTTCCCTTCATGATGTTAAATAGAAATGTCCCCTTTCGTTTCCATTTTCTCTAAAACATCGTCGTTGCTCACATGTTCGGTCCATCGTATCCTCAACATCCTTCTGTAGTACCACATTTCTGATGCTTGAAGTCTCGTTTTTATCTGTGCTGAGATTGTCCACCATTCACTGTCATATAGGAGGACTTATATATCACGTAACAATTCAACATTCTTTTATTTTTTTGTAACGAAATTTTCTTGTATCTTAATACTTTACTTATTTTTTGGAAGGCATTTTTCGCTATGCCAGTGCGCCTCCAAATTTCGGAGTTGCACTTGCTGTCCTCTGTTAAAACACTTCTAGTTATTTAAAGTTTTGTACTTGTTCGATTTTGGCATCCCCAATTTGTAATTCGCATGGTGGTCTGTATCTTTTTCTAACAACCATATGCATTCTGTCTTCTTGCAATTGATATTTAGTCATTTCTTTTTCGCTTTCCTTTATTACTTTCTGTCGTTTAATCGTACAACTGAGGAGAATAAAAAGAAAACAGCAACCAACGAGTAAATTCAAGCTCTCCTAACCTTGAGTCGTTCCTTCTTGAGTTCTGTCTCAAAATCACACTAACAGACTGTTCTAGCCGCCAACCGTGAACGTCACTCGAAGAACTCACCCACTGGCTCGGAGATCCCACGTTAAAAAGGCCTTGTGCCACATGACGCCCTCATCGGGGGGAGGGGGACTGAATATCGTCAGTAGTTCAAGTCGAGTCAAGAGTTGAGTCAGAGGAAGTCCGAAACAGAGTCGCGTTCAGACAATTACTGCAAGACATTGGAATAGTGATACTGGTCGAGACTACATTGTTCTCTCTACTAAACCTGATTGTCATACTAACACTTCTACCTCTCTGTATATATTCCTGTTTGTAATATATCGTCCCACGGATTTTTGGTATTAACCCTTCTCGTTTCAATGTTTCTAATAACACTTTCTTCCGTTTCACCGCGGCAACGACAAATAGTATCAGAGTAGGAGTTTTTGATGTTTTATTTAATGACGCTTATTTTGAGCTTTTAATCTCTTTTTGATGTTTGTTTATTTTCTGCTGTTTCCGTTCTTCCTTCCTTCTCTCCTCTTCCTTTTCCTTTCTTTCTTTTTTTTCTCTTTTGTCATCTTGTCTTACTTCACAGTCTTAAATTTTTATTCTTCTCTACTTTCTTTTCTTTTTTGTTTCTTCTCTCTTCCTTCTTTCCTTCTCTTTTATTTCCGTCCTTTTCCTTCCTTTCGTTTCATTTTCTAATCTTTTCCTTTTGTCATCTCTACATTTCTTCAGACCAACTTTCTTCTACTTCAATTTTTTTCTTTCATCATCTTTTCTCCTTCCTTCCTTTCTTTCTTTCTTTCTTTCTTTTCTCTCTTTTCCTTTCTTTCTTTTCCTTTCTTTCTTTTCATTTCTTTCTTTTCATTTCTTTCTCATTTTTTCTCTTCTTTTCCTTTTGTCATCTATATCTTCCTTCACAGTGGTAATTTTTTCTACTTCAATTCTGACCATTCTTCACCCTTTCTTCTCGCTTCCTTCCGTCTTCTTTCTTTATTCCTTCCTACCCTTCCTTTCCTTCCTCCCTTCCTTTTCTCTCCTTCAACTCTTTTCCCATCCTTTCATCTTCCCTTCTCTTTTCTCTTCTCATCATTTCTACTGTCTGCCTCCTACCAATCCTTTGTCTTCCTTCCTTCCTTCTTCCTTCCTTCCTTCCTTCCTTCCTTCTTTTCTTACTACCCTTTCTTTTTTATCCTCCTTCCCTTATTTCATCTTTCCATCTTTCCTCTCTCCTTTTTCTCCTTCTTTCTCTTTTTTTCTGTTCCTTCTTTCTTCTTCCATTTTTTTCCTCCACTCCTTTTTCTTTCTTTTATTCCCCTTTCCTTCATTTTTCTTTTTTTTCATTCTTTTCTTTTGTTTCGTTAGTTCCTCTTCGCTTTTTTCCTTCATTCATTCATTTTATCTTTTCTCCCCATATTTTTCTTTCTTTCTTTCTTTCTTTCTTTCTTTCATTTTCTTTCCTTGTTTTTTATTTTTTTTTTTTCAGAATTTACTTTTTTTTACTCATTTTTGGAGACAGAAAATTTTTTTTCGCCTCTTCGTCACTTTTTACCCATGTGTCATCTTTTACATTCTTAATATGTTTCCAATTTCCTCCCTTATTCATTCTCTCTCACTCTGTCTACCCTTTTTGCTTTTTTTCAATTCTATTTTTTCGTTCGTTTTTCAAGTTTATTTGAATTCCTTTCCTTTGTTAAGCCTCTTTGGGTCTCTGCCAGTTAAGCTTTCTTCCATATCTCGTTTTTCGTTCGGTCGTCCTTCCTTCCTTCCTTCCTTCCTTCCTTCCTTCAAAATTCCTTGTTCTCTTCCTTTAAAATTTTTTCTTCGTTCGTTCGCTCATTTCTTCGTTCGAAATAATATAGAATGAAATTCCTTTTCTTATTTTCATCTTTCGTTCTTTCGTTCATTGGTTCGTTCGTTTGATCGTTCCTTCGTTCCTTACTTCCTTCGTTCTCTCGTTCGTTCATTCGTTTGATCTTTCATTTCTTCGTCCGTTCGTTCATTCCTTCCTTTTATCCTTCCTTCCTTAGTCCTTTCGCTCCTTCGTTCCTTCATTCGTTCGTTCGCTTCTTCCTTCCTTCCCTCTTTCGTTTGTTCATTCGTTTTTCTTTTTTTTTTCTTCGTTCTTTCCTTTTCCTTTTGTTTGCTATCTTCATTTTTCTTTCTGACTTTTCTTTATTTTTTCACTTTCTCTCATTCCTTCTTTTTTATTTTTCATCGATTCTCTTCGACTTATTAACATTTTTATTCGTGTTCTTTCTCTGTTTTCCTTGAGCAATTAAAAAGACTGAAAATTTAATCGTAGCTGATTATGAAATTAATTATCAAATGATTAACTTTCATCTCTTTTCTCGTCACGTGATTAAGTCAATAAAAAAATAGTAAACGTTGTCTGGTTAGAATGTTTGACATTTTTTTTTGTCTTTTGTTCGTTTTTATTCAAATCTTGGAGTAGATATGAAACACGACAAATAAATAGTTTATAAATGTTGAATTCATTATGATTATTTTTATATTTATGTGTTCAAATATATATTCATCTTTTTCTCTTCCAATGAACTTTTATGGTTTCTTTATCTAACTCTTTTTCGAAATTTAAATTAATATATCAAATAATATTTATATATATATATTATATATATATATAATATATATAGAATATATATATATATATTTAAATATATATTTATATAATATATTGGGTATATATATATATATATTTTTATTAAGTTTCGTAATTTAAGTGGAATACAATCTTATTTAAATTATTTTTGACTATTGTCCTCATTTAACCATTTAGTTTATGGCACAGTGGATAAAGGAATTTTTGGTTAGATCCAGTGACAGGACCCAAAGAATAATATTTAAAATAAATGATTAAGGCAGTTTCAAGAACTTTCAGAGGGAAATTAGCAGGAGATAACTGATTTTGACATTTTCAAACATGGCACTGGAACTAGAGAACAGTTACCCCAGTTTTTAAATTAAATGGGTTCAGTAAGAAATTCCAACCACCTGAAGTTCAATTAGATTTGAACAGACGAAACGTTGTCAATCAAAATATGGCGACAAAGATGAATAGGACAATAGTCCGAATAATGTAAATAAATATGTAATATATATCATAAAAATCAGAAATATAAAACAGTTATCTATTATATATATATCTATCTAAATCAATTTTTATTATCTTAATTACAACATTTATAGAAATCATATATGTTTGAAATTTTCATCTATCTATCATTTTAATATTTTTATATATTTATCTCAGTATGTTCATTAATATAATATCTATATATTTAAAATCAAATTCAATCAAGGAATATATTTTTAAATTAAATGGGTGACATCTATTTATCTATAGTAATATATTTTAAAATATATATCTGTTCTATCTATATTATCTATCTGAAGAAGAGTTTATTTTTCAGATTTATATATATATATATAAATATATGGTTTATTCAATGTTGTTGAATATCTATTTTCCATCCTTAATTTTCAATTCTATCTATTTAATATTTTCTATTTCTATTTTCAGTATTAAAAAAAATATGATTTCATTACATTCATATATAAGATTGATATCTATATATATATAAATCTGTATATATTTATATATCTATCTATTATATATCCTATTATATTAAATTTTCTTACCATTCAATCCCAGTCTGTAACAATTTATTATCATCTATCTATCTATTATAAAGTCTGTATTATATCTATCTATCTAGCTATCTTTGTTTGTTAAGAAAATTTCTTTTTTGTATAGTCAAATCTTGTATCTGCAAAATATGAATTTTCCTGCTAACAAAAGTGATTATCGATTGGGGTTAAGTGAACAACAAATTTGTTTAAATCTTCCGTACAGCCTTCAGTATATAAAAAAACACAATAAGATAATTCGGCATCCTAAGATATGGAAATCGTGGATCTTCTTATCTTCAAGGCGAATATCTAATATTATGGACAAATGATCTTCAAAAATATATTTCAATTTTTTTAAGCGATTCGAAAAAATTCAACTTAAAATTTTAAAGCCACTAAGTCGCAAGAGGGTTACTGATTTGAGAAAATATGATAAAAAAACTAATTAATTATTTATATATATATATATATATATATATATATATATATATATATATATATATATTTGTTCAATTCATGATATTTCTATTTCTTTTTAATTACATCGGTTTAATTTATAAACATTTCATAACAAAATTAAATATTTCAAACCAAAATGCGACGTTTTAATTTGATAAAGATAAAATAACCTTAAATACGTGTGTTTTTTTACCATTTTTATTCGTCATTTTAGATGTTATTTTTAGAATTCTTTTTGGTTAATTGGCATGACATAATCGTAATTTATTTCAATATTTCAGACGACAGACCCTGTAAACTATGTAATTTGTCATATAATTTGATCTTAATTTTTTTTTTTTTTTTGTGGATTGCCTGATTATTTTTCGGTTTTTTAAACAATCAAATGAAACCTCAAATACATATACGGAAAAATTTATTATATTAAAGAATTTTTTTTTTTGTTTATAATTTTTTATTTTATAAATTTTCGTTTGAAATCTTTTTTATTATAGCCGCATATTATCAAAGAGATGAAAATCAATAAATTTTATGTGGATTCAAAATGATTCTTTTTGATTCGCCGAGTTAAGAGAAAATAATAATTAATTTAATAAGTAAAGAAAAACACAAGTTCAGTGAATCCTCAAGACATCCATTTTCCAAAAATATTTATTTTTAAATTCATTTATTTAATAGATTATTATTATTAAATAATTATTAATTAATAATTATTATTATTATTATTTGGTTTTTTTTATATTTCATTGTTTTGTAATTTGTAGATTGGGTCCAAACTATGGTTCTTAGACATTATAGGAGAATTTTCAATTTAATTGCTTAGCATTTTTTAGTTTATGGGATGTTTCTTGAAGGGCGATCATCTGGGCAACTTGTAAAATTATTTGATGAATTGGGACACTGTTAATAAAATTGTCCATTATTTTCAGAAAGGAAAAGAAATTTTCCGATTATTATTGGTACATTATATCCCATTCTTTTTTACCACATCCTATTTAATCGCCATCTCCAAGTCCTTTTATTTGGACTTATTTTTCGTATATATTATTATTATTATTATTATTATTATTATTATTATTATTATTTGTGTATGTTATGTTTGTTTCTTTGTATCCTGTAGAGCCGGGTCCAAACCATGGTCCTTAATTTATAGGAGAATTGTCATTTAATTGATAGCACTTTTTTTTAGTATGGGATTTGTTCCTAGTAGGGCGATTTTCTGGGAAACTTCTACGTTGATGTTACTTGGGACACTGTTAGTAAAATTCTCCATTCCTTTTCTCACGAGGCCCAGTCCTCCGATTACTATTGGTACAGTCTCAGTCTTCATTCCACACATCCTGTTAATCTCGATCTCCAGGTCTTTGTATTTGGACAATTTCTCGATAATTTTTATGGAGATGTTTCTCTCAGATGGTACTGCTATGTCAATAAGCATACACTTCCTGAATTTCTTGTCTTTTATGATAATATCAGGTCTATTGGCTTTTATCTCCCTGATAGTTTGAATTGGCATCTCCCAGAGGATAGTTACATCGTTATTTTAGGTAACTGTGCCTGGTTGGTGCACATACCATCTCTCAGTGGTTTCGATTTTGTGCTTCTTGCTTCTTCCAGTACACGTATGTCGCTATCTTGCTATGTCTGTGAGTATATACATTTTTTGCTAGTTTCGGACATCCTAAGATAATATGGTCAACAGTTTCATCATATTTTCCGCAGATCTTGCATTTCCGCTTAGTTCCATCCTTGATTATGTGACACTGATAGGCTCTGGTTGCGAGGCTTTGGTCCTGAGCTGCAATAATTTGGTCTTCTGTCTCAACTTTCAGCCCAGTGCTCCTTAATGATGTGTTTTCTGTTGGTCCACATCTGCTTTTTCGTTTTTTATGTATTTGTCATGCAACGCCTTGTCCTCACATGTTTTTTTTAATTTCATTTGGCTTTTTTTCTTTTTATTTTTTTTTAATTCCATTATTATTTTATTTTGGGTTGTTTTTAATAACATAATGGACTTCTTTTCCATACGTAATAAATACTGCGTCTCAAGAGGAAGCAGGGGGTTCAGTCTGAAGTCGGGCATTTTTTTGACCGGCTGATCGGTTGAAATCTCTGCCTTTGGGTGGGGAGGAACACGAACGATATCTTTATTGAAGGGCGGACATCTCTTTCGGGTGGTAAACCGACCCTGAAACCCGTTTATAATCAGGTTCAGAGGGCATTTTTTTGCCCATTTTCGGAGAGGGATTGGAGATCCCACGTTAAACCGGCCTTGTGCCATGGCATTGACGCCCTCGTAATAATTTCTCAGGTTAAATACTGTTAGTCTGAAGTCTGAATGAGGTCCGTCAGATTTTAATTCAGGAGTCTGTCATTTAGAGTTGAGTCAAGATTCAGTCGAGTCAGAGGCAGTCCGAAACAGAGTCGCGTTCAGACAATTACTGCAAGACATTGGAATAGTGATACTGGTTGAGACTACAATGTTTTTCTCTACTAAACCTGATTGTTCGTACTAACACTTTCTACTTCTCTGTATATATTCCTGTTTGTAATATATCTGTGTTATTCCATATCCGTGTTCGAGTTCTTCTTTATTGGTTCTACCTTGGACTATCACCGTGGTACAAGGAACCGGACCTTAACAATTATTATTATTATTATTATTATTTGGTGAGCTTTACTGAGCATTTTACTAAATATTTTTAAAAATTATGACATTATAATTTTATTTTTTATTTGGAGGTACATGAAAAATTTTTTTGTTATTACTCAATCGTATTATGCAATTTTTTAACCTTAGAACACAAACCATGGGTATATAGTAACCCAGTGCATTTTTTCCTATTTTTAATTACAATTTTCAGTATTATGATTTTCTTACCTAAATAATGTTTTTCAGTTCCTATTAATGTTAACTCAAAGTACAAAGTTTGAAGTGCCTGCATGTAAAATATTTCAAATAAAGATTTATATTTTTTTTTTTTTTTATATTTAAAAATCGGGTATGATATACCCATGATTTTAGTTGTGTAATTCTAACTTTAATTGATGGTTATTTGTAATAGGGTTTTGAAATTGAAGTTTGGATTGTTAATATTTATTTCTAATAGTTATGCCTTTTTTTTAAAATATTATTTCTTTTTTAATAAAATTTATTTCCCGAAATTATTTACAACCATTAATTTTGCTAAAACCATTTAGTAATTCTTTTATGTTTGTATTTTATGTTTGGATTCAGATGAATTAAATTCTAAATGAATGACAAACGCAGGAATGAAATATAGCAAATAAATGTATTGAAAAAATTTACAATTGTTTATCATATTAATTCGAAGAAATGCAAAAGAAGCAATAATAATATATTACAGTTTGAAAAATTACATAAGTATGCATTTTTCTGAGTCTACGTATTTTTTTCTATTCAAAACTTTTTAATTTTTTATTATTCTAATTTTATTACATATAATCTCAGTTGTATTGTGTATTTTTGAAAATTCACTAGAAAAAACCATATCCGAAAACTGGGCGAGTATTTTTTATGAAAAGAATTTCATTTTAATTATATTTTTATTCCATCCTTAGATCCCTTTTTCTATTTATTTATGTATATTTTTTTCTTTTTATATATTGATAATCAGATGTTCAGTAAATTTTATCTTCCTATTGATTCTAAAAATGTGTTTTCCTCGGTCGAAATGTTTAAAATTTCGAAGATTGCATCCATTGTTTTCAAGTTTTTTCGGTTTTTTAATTTAAAATTTAAAAAAATGAGAATAAATAAATTGGTCAATATGTATAATTTGTAAATTTTTCTCCCTTTTAATATTGTATAATTATTTTCCTTTAATTTCTGTTATTTACAAAGACACACACACATATATTTTTAAATTATTATATAATTTTAAATATATATATATTGAAACATATACCTGTTATATATATTAAGAAGTTGAATGTCTATTATGTTTGATTTAAGCGTTTTTATAAACTGTTTTTGTAAGGATAGTTTATTTTAAATTTTTTAAAGAAACAAATTGTTCAGAATTTGTATATTTTTTATCGTTTCGATTTAAAGATGATATCAGTCATCTTTTGAGAATTTTATCTGAAAATTTAAACAAAGATATTCACCAAAAAGATGATATTTTCATTATGTTGAAAAATATGTTATAGATAAGGAAAAAAAGGAAAAAAAAATATCCATTCAAAATTTAAGAAATATTTAACAATATATGTTTGAATAAAATTTACAATAAAAAATTTACAAAAAAAAACACATATAACAATGAAATATTATATATATATATATATATATATATATATATATATATATAACCTTTTTTTAAATTTGTTTATTAATATTTATAAATAAAGACGTTTAACCTATCCGAGGAATTTTCCAAAAATTTGAATTTAAAAAAAATGTCATTTTTAAATAAAAAATTACTAGTAGAAAATAAAAATAATAGATCTTATCCACCAAAAAAAAATAATTATAAATAGAAAAAATTTAAATAAAAGACAAAAAATGAATCTGAATTATCAATTATGAACACGAAATTTATTTTTGATTTTGAATGAAAAAAAATACATCTAACTCTTTCAAATTATCCATCAGATTTTTTTTTAAGTAAACATTTGTCGAGAATTCATTAAAAAAAACTTCCATTTGAAAATAAAGTTTTTTAAAGTTTTCATACACATTTTTTCCATAAACCCTGTTAAAAAAGCAAAATAAAATCATCTTTGACAAAGCCAAAAGTATAACCTGTTTGTTAGGAATTATAAAAACATTTGACAGTTCGAACACAGAAAGTTTTCCAAAAGAAAACTTTTTGTTTGAACACAAGAAAAATTAATTTTGAGGGAGAATTATTTACAATTTCATTTCGTCTTTAATGAACCCTGTATTGTTTCATTTTAGTCTTTTAAACTGGAATTCAATATATATATTATATAAATATATTTATATATAATAAATTAAAAACACTTTTTTGACTTCAATTGGTTTTTCAGTGGATTTAGATGGCAAAATTAATTTTAAAACATTTTAAACACTACACAAAACATACTTTTCTTAGAAACGCAAATTCAAACGGGTTTTAAAATTTTGTTTAATATATATATATATATTTACACAGTTATAAATATTATCATTTATATATTTATATATTTATATATATATATAACATATATATATATATATATATATATATATATATAATATATATATATAATATTTTTATTATAATTTGTTCAATATGGATTCAATTTAATATGAAGAATCCTTTTTAAGAATTTTTTTTTATTTTATTTTAGATTTTTTTTTTTTTTTTTATTTCAAATTTTTTAACATTATTTTTTTTCCTTACTTCTTTTTTTTATTATTCTATTCTTTTTTTTTCTTTTGAAAGAAAAATTTTTAAATTTTTTTTTGATAGATTTTTACTTTGGAACATTAATGGTTTTTTGTTTTCAATCGTCGTCTTGTTCAATTTTTTGTTATTTCATTATTTTTTTTTGTTTTGTTTTTACTTTTATTCTTTCGCTTTATATATGTTTTAAAAATTTATTATGAATCATCGACAATTTTTCCCTTTCTTTTTTTATTACTTTTTTTTGGTTTTATCATTTAAATTTTTTGTTTAATTTTTTTTTTTTTTTTTACAAATTTTTTTTCTTTTATTTATTATTGTTCGTTTCATCATGAAAAAAAATTTTTTTTGTTTTTTAATTTACTCAAAATCAATGTTCTTTTTTTATAAAAAATTTATTTTTATAATTTAAAAAATCAAATTTTAAATTTTTTATTTTTTTTCTTTTTATTACTTTTACCATTTACTATTTTTTTTTGCATTTTCTTTTATATATTTTTTTATATTTTCTTTTCTTCTATATTTCGCATTCTTTTCTTTTATTTTTATTTTTTTGTTTTTATTTGGAAAAATCTTTTTGCCAATTTTTCAAGCCTCATTTTAATTTCTTTTTTTTCGTTATTTTTTTTGTTCTCCTTGAAGGATTTTTTTAAAATTTTTTTTTTTTTTAAACTTTTTCGTCGTTTTTTTTTCCTGAAAGAATTTTACTTTTTTTTTTATTCCAATTTTTTTTAAAATTTTTTGAAAATCCTTTTCACTTATTCCTTTTTATCTTTTGTTATATATTTGTTTGTCTTTTTTTTTTTCTTTTTCCGTTTTATCATATTTTTTATATTCTTTTTATTTTTTTTTTTTCTGAAATGTTTTTTTTTTTTAAATTTTTCGTTTTTTCTTTAAATTGACAAAAACAGAATTTTTTTTTGTTTAATTTTGACAAATTCCTTTCTTTTTTTTCATCCATATTTTTTTTTTTTTTTACAAATTAATTTTTATAATTTTATTTCATTGTTTTTCGTCATTTGGTTAAAATTTATTCATTTTATTTCCTTTTTTTTTTTAAAATAAAATTTTTCGTTGTCTTTGTCTCTTCTGTTCATTTTTTCATTCAATTTGTTTTCAAATATTTCTTTAAAATTTTTTTTTTTCATTTCTTCATCTTCCTTTCATCACAAATGAGTTTTTTCTTGTTCATCCATTTTTATATTTATATACTGTTTCATAAATTTCTTTTTAGATTTCGTCAATTTCTTTGAAGAAATATTTTTTTTTTTTTTTCTTTCTTTTTTTTTCCTTTCTTTGGATTAATTTTTTCTTTTTAAATTTTTATTTCTATAATTCTTTTTTTGTCAAAACGATAAATTTTTGCAAGGATTTTTAGCTTTTTTCTTTCTTTTTTTTTTTTAACATATTTGTTCAATTATTTCATTTTTTTCGTTTCTACCAGATCCTTTTTTTTCTTTTTCTTCTATCATCTCCATTTACCATTTCAAAGAAAAAAAAATACATACAAATAAGTCTATTTATATATTTTTGTTTATATATTTTTATTTAAATTCGTCTTTTCTTCTGCCTAGTGTTTCAATTTTTTTTTCATTTTTTTAAAGAAATTTTTTTCATTTTTCCTTGTTTCATTCATTTTTTTTTGTTTTCCATTTTCTTCTTTGTTTTAAAAATCTCACCCTTTTTTAATATCTTCTCTTCCTTCGTTTCCTCTCTTTTATTTTTCTCTTCATCCATCGAAGATCCCAAAATAAATAACAATATAGGAAAATAAATTTATTAGATTTATTTTCTTTCATTTTTTTTCATTAAAAAGAAAACCTAAATGATTACCTAGCCTGAATTTTTTCACCCCTTCACTCTATTATCTCTCTCTCTTTCCTCTCTCTCTCTTATCTCATTTTCATCTTTGAAAGAACAGATAAAAGTTTGTAGGAATTTTATTTTTTTAAAAATTTTCAGGATGCCCCCGTTTTGCAATCATCTGTCTGTTATTTACATAACATCACCGGGTTTTATTTTTAAAAAGATACACACACACACATGCGCACATTATTTTTAAAGATACACACACACACACACACGTACATCCTTTTTTTAAGATACACAGACACACAAACATTTCTTTTCAGCATTGATTTCTGTAGACTTTTTTTTTTTGAACAAACCCATTATTTTATTAGCCTTTGTTCACCCTTCTTGTCTACATCTCTGACAAAGCCTAATTCCTCGTTCACCAATGTATAAATACTCATTGACAGCATTTTGACACCGTGTAATGGGTAAAAAAGAGAATGAAAACAATTTCTCCGTTTTTGTGTCTCTCTGTAGCATTTTCGGATGTAAGGAAGCATTTTTTTTTATCTTAGATCCACGAAGAAGGCCAAAAAAAAAAAAAGAAGAAAGAAAATTAAGTATATCAAGAACAAAAAAAAGAAAAATTCTTCCTCGAAGTAGCGTACCGACAAATGCCAAACTTTTTGAGACTCTATACTTAAAAAATGTTCAGTCTGTTACACCTAATGGTCATGGGACCTAATGGTAAATACAATATAGTTACGATCAACAAATCAGCGTTTGAATCTCAAAATGTCAATTTGTTGAGGGTAGTGACTTCTTGAAAATATCGACCTTGATAGACGATCCCTGCTTGCAGTATGTTTTTTCAAACGTTTAGTAAAATAAAAAACTTCACCACCGGCTGATGTGTTTTGACATCAAGGTCACTATTTTAGTTCCTTCGCAAAGCGCTTTTTCTGATTAAAAAAACAGAAGGTAATTCGTTGCACCTGCTCGGACTAAAGTCTTCTGTCCGACATGAAGTGGAAAGAGTATATTGAATTAGTTTCTTGGCCCGCTGCTAGGAAAGTTGACTCTCTGTGTCGTACTAGACAGGTTTTTCTCATCAGAATCTATCTTACACATTTATAAGTCTACCATTCATATTTAAAAAAAATGAAAATTTTTGCTGAACATATATGATCTGGTAAAATGATTGCCATACATTTATAAGATTTGCTGAAAGCCAGAGAAGAATCTGTTTTTAAATAACCTGATTAGTTCTCGGCCTCCGTCACTTTCCTACCTAGCATCCTTGTGCCATTTCTATAAATTCTGGAAGATAAACAATGACGTAATCAAAAGATTGATATTGCACACTACTTCAAAATCATATCCGAAAAAAAAATGTAAAACTTTTTTACCATACAACAACTCTTTATTGAATTTTCGCCATAGGAAACTTAAACAATATTTTTTTTGCCGTAAACAATTTTGCTTTTTTTTTAAAAGATAACCTTATCTTGAACGTCCCTTTAAGTAATGTTCTTTTCTCAATATACGAATTATTGTGTTATATTTTTTATTTATGGATGTTTTTTTTACAGGATCAAACACCAGAAAAGAATTAAAAAAGTAAACATTTGCAAAAAAAAAAAAAAGACTAAAAAATATCAAAAATTAACAATTTAAAACTTGTGAAAATCCCAACAATGCTTGAAAAATAGGAATTTTTTTTTTTTGTGTGTTGGTAAAAATGAAGCATTTTTGATCAAATTAAAAATGAAGTCTTGTATTGATATCAATATATATTTTTTTCATTTTTGCATCTTCTTGATCTAAATCGTATTTATTTTTTTTTTTTTTTGATAATGTCTGAAATATTTTTCAAAATACGCAATTAGTTTCAACAAATTTGGTTGCATGTTAGTCATGGAACTCTGTACTGCAATTGTGGAAGCCTTTTAACGCCTCATGTTGGTTCTGATCATACCATTCTAGGTTCGTTCGAAGACATTTCACAATTCAATTCTGTTAAATCTGAAATAGGAAAATTACGTGACGTAGGTTCTGGTGTCAAATTGAAATTTTTGCGCTTCTCACTGACGAGGATGAGTGATGTAGGATTTTAATCCTATAACTTCGCTTATTAAAATTTTAAAATGGAAGAAACAATAGTGCGAGCCAGATATATTGTATTCGACTTAAGTTACCATATTATTTAAGGCCCTCCTTCAGCGAAATCGTCTTACGGCAAAAATCCTATTTGGCAAAGTTTTTTTTACGGCGAAAAACCTTAAGACCTCATCGTTGCTCACACGCTCGGTCCATGATATCCTTAGCATCCTTCTGTAGAACCACATCTCCGTCGCCTCGAGTCTCTTCTTCATCTTTGAGGAAATCGTCCAACATTCGCTGCCGTAAAGAAGAACAGATGTCATGTAACAGCTCAGTATTCTTTTCTTTGTTACCAAAGAAATCCTCCTGTCTCGCAATACTCTGCCCAGCTTTTGGAATGCGTCCTTGGCCATCCCAATACGTCTACGGATCTCAGTGTCGCACTTACCGTCCTCTCACAGAACGCTTGCCAGATATTTAAACTGCCGAGTCTGCGTGATTCTAGTGTTCCCGACCTTCATATCGCATTTGGGGCTCATTCTTTTACTGATGACCATACATTCTGTCTTCTTTTAGTTCATGCTTAGTCCCTTCTTTTCGGTCTCCGTCACTACATTCTGTAGGAGATTTTGTATTTTTTTTGTCCGTGTCTGCTATCAGTACCGAGTCATCTGCGTATCTTATGTTGTTAAGATTGTGGCCGCCAATTTTTCTACAGAACTTATTAAGAGAAGCAATTCAACATAAAAACCAATTTACAAATAATTGGTTTAAATGATGAAAGGATAGATGTTAAAATTTTTACGGGATATCAACGCCATCAATGTGTTATATTATTCCGAGAAAATTTTCATTGTTGGTAATATTTTTTTTCAAAATCTATTTCTCTGGTAATATTTTTGAAACAAAAAATAATTTCAAAGTAATATTTTTCCTTCAAAAATCTATTTCTGGTAAATTTTTTCCTTCAAAAATCTATTTCTGGTAATATTTTTTTCCTTCAAAAATCTATTTCTGGTAAAATTTTTCCTTCAAAAAATATTTCTGGTAATATTTTTTCCTTCAAAAATCTATTTCTGGTAATATTTTTTCCTTCAAAAATCTATTTCTGGTAATATTTTTTCATTCAAAAATCTATTTCTGGTAATATTTTTTCCTTCAAAAAATCTATTTCTGGTAATATTTTTTCCTTCAAAATTATTTCTGGTAAATATTTTTTCCAGATCATTTTTCTAATAATATTATTTTTCCTTCAAAAAATTTTTCTGGCAATATTTTTCCTTCAAAAATCTATTTCTGGTAATATTTTTCCTTCAAAATTATTTCTGGTAATATTTTTCCTTCAAAAAATCTATTTCTGGTATCAATTTTTTTTATCAAAGAAATATTCTTGGTAATATTTTTCCTTCAGAAATCTATTTCTGGTAATTATTTTCCTTTGCTGGTAATATTTATTTTTCAAAATGTATAACTGGAATTTTTTTTTTAAATGTATTGCTGGTAATATATTTTTTTTTCAGAAATATATTGTGGTAATAATTTTTTTAGAAAGTATTTCTGATATTAAAACCTACTTTTACACTTTCATAGTGCTTTGAACCCAGTTTGGGTGTTAACTATTTACCCATAGTTGGGACACTAACAGGGTCTACTACCCCAGGTAAATGTGGACCTTGGGAATACCAGCAATTAAGAGGTGATTCCACGCTCCTCAAAACCTCATCAGAGGCCTTGCTCTTGGACTTAGTTTACCGTTTTACCCGGGACGCGGATGTAGTTTATCGTCATACTCAGGACGAGTAGTTTTTCGATCAATAATTGCTAAATGTTATAATGAAACGGCTAATATTATCGTTATACAGTTATTATTTCGTTTGAAACAATTTAATATTATTTTGTTTGCATTAATTACTGATTTTTGTTGTTTTTATCAACACTATTATACAACCATTCTTAGTTTTAAACGAGTTATGGCTTCATTATTATTAATTTAAATTATATAAGGCTTATTTATTTCGAGTGTTTTCCCGTGTTTTATAGCGTTTTCACTCGTCATAATGAGCGGTTTTACTCTCAATGAGGCTTTTTACCATGAACATCTGTTGGGACCTCATGTCACTCTAGTTTTCAAGCACTCGTCGTAAAAGAGTCTAAGAAGATAGTCGCATCTTTGTTCTTGATTACTACGTTTATTTATTTATTTTTTTTGCTATATTTTTATGGACATGTTGCAGGTGCTGCACGTACAAAGGTTCATTTAATGATTCACTGCGTTTTAAGAAATGTAAGGGAATAATATTCCAATGATCTCATCAAAGACACAAGTTTGCCTTTCTTCCATGGGGCTCAATCTTTGGCGATTGGTTGCGAATATGAAGCTTTTGACGTTGAATATTGGCGGAGAGAACTTATTTTTGACCACCTGCTGTAAAGGATTAAAAAAAAACTGTTCGTTAGGATGATACATTTGCCATTAAAAATGGTTCCCCAAAATGAAAATTATTAACGACTCCAATTAATATATGAGTGAGACATTAAAACTTAAAATCAGAATTTATGCAAAAAGTTGCATTTACTACGTTACGTTAACTTAGATCTTAAGTAAAAGATTTTATTGCAAGGAAGAGAAAGATTAAAAAAGACAAGATAATAATGATTTAATAATATCTTAATATATAATTCAAATAAGTCAAGATACATTTATTGGCTTTATCTTGTAAAAACAAATAAATGACTGATGAGATAAAATTATTAAATAATGAAAACAGAAAGAAAAAATTCAACAATAAAAGAAATTAAATACAAATAACATTTACAATATCTTAGTAAATAGAGAAACCAACTATTGAGCAAAAGATATGAAAAAGAGTCAAGGATAAATTCTTGATAGATGAAACAATACTGAAATTTTTTTCTCATATGAAATGCAAATAAAAATGTTGATTGTTAAAAAATCGATGGTTATCACGAATATCTGATTAAAGTCTGAAACTGAAGGTAATTCCAAAAAGAGTCTTTTCTAATTAAATAATACATAATAATGTGGATCCAAAAATTTTCATAAAAAAGACCATCTAATCTCAGGAAGATATTCCAAAATTATAAAATTGATGGGGCAATTCTTGAATGCAAAACTTTGGAAAATTTAAGCAAACAATGAACAGCCAAAATGAAAATAGAAGATGTCATCATTCTATTGGGATAATCCACAGACAGAAAAATTAAAGCAAATTTTACGGACAAAAACCAGAATTTCTTTTCATGGATAATAATATGGTTTGTCTTTATGTTAAAATAAATCAAGGAATTTTATCAAACAACAAAACCTGGAAATTGAGAAAAAATGGAAATTGAAAACAAGAATTAACCAGTAAATAGGTACCGGAATTATAAAAATGGAACAAAAGAACACATTGAAAAAAGAAACCCCAGCTAAGAGAAATAAAAATTTCTTCTAAAACAGCACACACACTAAGGAGAAATTTGTCTATGTAACGCTAGCATAATATCGGAGATAAAAAAAAAAAAAAAAAAAAAAACAATGAAAAATAAATAAAAACCAACCTGCCTTAGAAGAAGATGATTCTTGAAGTGTGAAGAAATCGAATGATGAACTTAATAATAAAATTGGGAAGAAGAAGATGATGGTATAGGATGGAGAAAGAAATTCTGTTTGAGGATAAAGGAATAATTAAAAGGCAGAAATAATAATAATAAAATAATAAAATAAAGAAAGAATGAACAGGATGGAGAAGTAAAAATGAAGAAGATGAAATGGGATTAAAGAAGGAAAATCATTTTAATAAAATAATTTTTTAATAATAATAATTTTAATGGGAAGAATAATTGAAAAATAGGATGGAGAAGTAGAAAATGAAGAAGAAATAAAAAAATAAAAAGGCAGAGGGAATTGGTGCCTTTTCCCTAATTAAAAATAAATTAAAATAATGGGAAGAAGAAATTTTTTTTAGGGATGAGAAAAGAAATGAAGAAGATGAGGATAAAGAAGAACAAAAAGCAAGGGGAATAATAATAATAATAATTAATCTTAATGGAAGAAGAAGATGATGGTTAGGATGGAGAAGTGAAAAAAAGATGAGGATCTGAAATGGACGGCATTAGGGAATAATAATTTTAATAATAATAAAAATAATAATAATAAAATAATAATAATGGAAGAAGAAATGGTGATTAGGATGGAGAAGTAGAAATGAATGATGAGGATAAAAAAAAAAAGAAATAATAATAATAATAATAATAATTCTTGGGAAGAAGAAGATATGGTGAATAGGATGGAGAATAGAAAATGAAGAAGTGAGGAAAGAAGAACTGATAAAAATAATAATAATAATAATAATAATAATAATAATAATAATGGGAAGGTTTCAAATAGGATGGAGAAGTAGTTTGAAGATAAAGAAGAACAAAAAGTCAGGGATATAAAATAATAATAATATATAATATATAATAATATGGGAAGAATAAGATATATATGGAGAAGTAGAAAATATATAGGATTGAAAAAAATTTAATAATATAAAATATAATATATATAATATGGAAGAATAGAAAATGAAAGGAACATTAAAATGATATCATATTTTTGTTTGAAAAGGCAGAGGGAATTAATATTAATATTTTACAAATGGAAGTAGTAATGGTAAAAAGTAGAAATGAAGAAGATCTAGGAAAAGGCAGAGGGAATAATAATAATAAAATAATAATTTGGGAAGAATAGATGATGTTGAATTTTATAGAAAATAGAAGATGAAGATAAATTCTAGGGAATATTAATATATAATAACTAATATATAATAATAAGATGATGGTGAATAGATGGAGAATGAAAATATAAGATATATATATATATAGACGAAAAGCTAGAGAGGAATATAATAATAATAATAATAATAATAATAATTAATAAATGGGAAGAAGAAGATGATGGTGAATAGGATGGAGATGTAGAAAATGAAGAAGATGAGGATAAAGAAGAAGGAAAAAAGTTTGGGGAATGAAATAAAATAAAAATGGAAGAAGAAAAAACTGAATAGGATGAGAATGAAAATGAAGAAGATGAAAGGAAATGGAGAAGAATAATAATTAATAATAATAATAGATGATGGTGAATAGGATTGTTAAAATTTTGAGGATATGATCGAAACTTTAAATAAAATAATAATAAGATGTATATTATAATAATAATGGGAAGAGGAAGATGATTCTGAATAGGATGGAAAGTAGAAAAAAGAAGATGAGGATAAAGTAGGAAATGGTTAATAATAATATTAATAATAATAATAATGGGAAGAAGAAGATTCGTGAATGATGGAGAAGTAAAAAAAGAAGATGAGGATAAAGAAGAATGAAAAGGCAGAGGAATAAAATAATATATAATAATAATAATTACATATAATAACAATGGAGAATTAGAAAATGTAAAAGATGAGGCAAAGGAAATTAATTTTAAGAAGAAGAAGAAGAAGAAGAAGAAGAAGAAGAAAAGAAATGCTAATTTCTTTTATGAACTGAAAATAAGTTAATCAAGGTCACCTAAATATCTCTTTAAAATGAAAAAAAAATGATAATTGCTTTTTTTTTTTTTATGTTATAGAAAGAAGTTGATAGATAAATAAATTGTCGATTTTGTTTTAGATAGCAATAAGTTTTTTAAAAATGATACCAGTTCACGGATATCTTGATTCTATAAAAAATGGGAATAAATAAATATTATATGGATGATTGCAATATTGAAAAAAAAAAAAAAAAAAATAGATAGATAAATTTTCATTCAAGACTGTAGATAACTTATATAAATATATAGACACGTTTTTAGAGACTGAGACACACATAGATACACATACGCACATATATATATATAGCATATATATATATATAAATATATATGGATGATTTATATATAGATATATATATATTATATAAAAAAGAATAAAATATATAATATGTGTTCTATTAATATTTTATTTTATACAAAGAAAATAGACGATTGCATATAATGAAATAATGCTGAATAGATATATATATATATATATATATATATATATATATATAGATATATATATTATATATATATATAGATAGAACAGAAAAAATAAATAGATACATATATTTTTAGATAGAGAGATAAATAGATAGGGATGAAATAAAGATAGATGAGATAAGATAGTATAGATAGATAGATAGATAGATAGATACATAGATAGATAGATGTGATAGATACATTCTATAAATAGATAATTTCGATGAATCAGATAGATAGAACGATAGATCAAAATAGATAGATAGACAATATGATAAAATAATGAATAGAAAGACGTATATTTCGATTTTTTTATAGATGCTATCAAAAAATACATAGATAGGCGCATTGGAGTAATAGTATCTCATAGATAGATAGATAGATAGATAGATAGATGGATACATATAGTAGAAATGATATAGATAGATAGATAGATAGATCGATAGATAGATACAGGCAAATTGCTTAGATAGATAGATAGATAGATATAGATGATAGATAGATAGATAGATAGATAGAATTGAACAGATAGATAGATAGATAGATAGATAGATAGAAATGATAGAATTGAAGATAGATATAGAAAGATAGATAGATAGATAGATAGATAGATAGATATATAGATCAAATGCTTAGATAGATAGATAGAAATAGATAGATAGATAGATGAAGATAGATAGAATTGAATAGATAGAAATAGATAGATAGATAGATAGATAGAAATGAATAGAGGAAATAGAAATAGATAGAACAGATTGTTATAGATAGATAGATAGATAGATAGATAGATAGATAGATAGATATAGGCAAATTGGGTTGCTTAGATAGATAGATAGATAGATAGATAGATAGATAGATAGATAGATAGATAGATAGAAATGAACAGACTGATAGAAATAGATAGATAGAACAGATTGTTATAGATAGATAGATAGATAGATAGATAGATAGATAGATAGATAGATGTGAACAGACTGAAAAATGTAGATAGATACAAGATAAATTGTCTAAATTACACAAAAATGAAAATGACAATGACATATCATTTTAACATATATATTTGGCAAAATTATAAAAAAGTGGGGGTTCAGTTTGGGGAGTTCAGTGGTCAGATATAAAGGGTGATGTAGTCACTAAAATTCCCTGGGTTCTCCTGATATTTTTTTACCAAATTTTGTTGATAGTGTTGTAGCGTAGAATACTGAATATTGTATGTTCGTTGTTGATCATCTGTTTGTTGTCATCGGATGTACCAACATTTTTGGAATTGCCAACTTTGTAAGCTCATTTTTAGCGTTAGGGATGAAATCACGTCGATAGTAAAGAAGTTCAAATGCTTCTTCTGTGTATTTCTATTAATCAAGATAATCTTGATTGCATATTCTAAGGGCTAAGAGATAAAACCTGTGTTAAGTGCCGATTCGACAAAATATGACATTTTTGACGGCAATAATAGACTAGTATTAATACTAAATTCCATTGGAAATATAGTGGGGGATCGATTTTCTGTTGTTATTAAGTAATAAACTGACACCCCTCATATTTGCTAACGATCAATATAATGATTGGAAAATATATTTAAAGACTTAACTTTTAATAATAATAAAGTTATTTTTTGTCCAGGGTAAACCTGTATTAATTTAGGATTTTGCTGAATAAAAAAAGGGATGAAAATTTTCTTTTGTACTTTAAATAATAAGTTGGACGTCTATAAATACAATATAATATAAATAAATATCAATATAAAAATATATATTATATATAATATAATATATATTATGTATATTAAATATAAAAAATATATTAATAAATATCAATATAAAAAGCGAAAAATAGATACAAAACTCATAAATATTGAGTACTTAACAAAATATCAATTACATGTAAACCGCCATTTTTTACAGCATTGGTCAATTTGGAACGAGCGATAAACACTTATTAGCAATTATTTTGTTTTACCAATAAGCCGGGCTACCAAAATGGCTTCGGTCGGAGCATCGTTCGTTCTAATAATAGAGTGTCAAGAGTTTTTCCCGCTCAAACGAATGGCCCTTATTTTTTCCACATAATCCAACTGACTGACCAAGACAAGGGTTTCATCATTTCTCTCCCAGGAGATTAAACAGAAAGCCAGCAGCGACAAAGCAATAAATCTCTTGAGAGGCCACTTCACCCACATTGTAACCTTTCGGCCTTTCGTAAGTTTATGGAAAAGGAAAGGGTTGCTATCATCCGGAATCTTTTTTTCTTAAGAACGTGGACCCTAACCCAAAAGAAAATAAAAAAAAGAGGTTATTCGGATTTATTGCAGATATTCGTGTCGGCATCGGAGTAGATTTGTCGGGCTGTCATAGATAGATGCTGAGGAGGGACCCCATGCTATCAGAGTCAGTGTTTTGCCGTCGGTTTGAGTTGCAAGGCAGCTGAAAGTATCTCTTTTTTTTTTTACACAAGTTAAGCAACGTCAAACCTGGTTAATACTTTATGGGTGACCGCTTACGAACATGCGGTGTTACAAGACGCGAGTTACTGTTTGTCTTAAAATGGTTATGTTTCCAAAGAAAATAGTGATTCCTGTTTAATCAACCGAGTTAAGCAGTGTCGTATCCGGTCAATATTTGGTCAATATTTCGAATTGTAAATCGCACGTCGGCGTTACTGTATAATCAACCAAGTTGAGCCGTGTTGAATCTGGTCAATATTTGTATGGGTGACCGCTTAAAAATACATAAGGTATTGTAAGTCATCCCTCACCTAATGTCATACCAAAGCTATGCTTACAAAGAAAGCACTGATTCCTGTCTAAACATCGAAGTTAAGCGGCGTCGAAGTTGGTCAATTCTTGGATGGGTGATAGTTGTTTTGAGGAGCATGCTGCGTTTTGCTAGACTTCAGTAAAATAAAAAAAAAGGACCACTTACTGTCCAATTGCGAACTTTAAACAACTTCGATCCTAGTCTATAATAATCGATTCAGTTAAAATCATTGACTGGCTACAAAGATTAGAGCGGGTAAGGGAAAATAAGAGAAGATACAGGAAAAAAAGATGAAGGAAGATCCAAGATATGAGATAATGTGTTATCCTAGTTGAATAAAGAAAAATGTGACACGCGGCAGAATTCGAGACGGAATTCCC
>CAHIKZ030002641.1:0-213903 GCA_903632075.3 Acanthosepion pharaonis
CATTATGTTATGTGTTATGTTTCTTCGTGAGAATCTTGAACCTGAATGTCATCCTTTTCTAATTGAAAAAAAAAATGTTCGGATAAAGTTTTGAGGGGTTTTCTTTTCGAGGAAAGTCGGTTGTCGATAGCGCCTGATTGTGTCAGAACCGGAAAATTTCGTATTGGTGAAAAAAAAAAATACTTTCTTTTATTTCCAGACTAGAGAAGGTATCTCCGGAGACGACTTTAAATCTCAAACCAAATAGTCTAAACAAAATTGATTTCATTAAGTTGTAAAATAATATTATTAATTTATTTCTTCTATTTTGTTCAATCGGTGGGACTTTTTTATTTCTTGGCTGACCCCCTCCCCCTCTCCTTTGGTTCTTTCTTCGCGACAAACCAGAATCCAAATCTATTTCAATTCCAAAATTCTCAAACAGTTGGAAGATCTGAATGATCCAGAGTACTTAGATTTATAATGGTTAAAATATTCCAGAAAAGGTTCCGGGATTTCCCTGGTTTGATACTGAATTTAAGTTAAAAGAGTTATCCAGATTTTGATGATCCTGAAAAAAGGGCCAATATTTATTGCAGAAATAAACCAAGAGTGCAAAATAGTGGAAAAGCCTTGTCCTATATCGCAATTACTGACCTATGCGTTTAAATATCGATTATTTCATCAAAACAACTCATTTAAACAATCTTACTTACTTTAGGAATTCCTACCCACTTTCATATATACAGTGTTTGTGAGGGCGAGTTATAAAAGTTTAACAATTTCCGTAAATTTACAATGATAGAAAAACTATTTACACAAAAACAAAACGAGTGTTAGTTAATCTAATCGTGGTTTAACGGAAATTACTGTGGGGGTTAATAATTCAAATGATCAAATCGTACATACCCCCCGCTCTCTAATCGCTCACACATTTAGAAAACGCTTGACAACGATGAAAAACACACCCTCGAAACGAAAGACATTTCATTATCTGCTCAGTATGTCACTGAAGTTGTCAATTGTTCATAAATCAATGACCATCGTTCACACAGACAAAAAAAATAAAAAAAAAAACAACACAAAAATGAAAATGGGCGGAGCCGAGAGAAAAATGCTTCAGCCAATAGAAATGAAGCTCTAACCTGATCCAGATTTGGATTCAGTAAATTCGTTCGGTGGAAATAATTCAGAAAAGAAATTTCACATTTCCAAACATTTAATATTATCTCTTGAGGATTTTACTTTTTTTTATATTAAGATTATGACTTCGAGAATAAAGCAGGAATAAATGCGATGTTACGTGTACGGACCAAGGACCACACATTTTTCGGTCTGTGATTTTCGGCTGTCTGTCAAGAGCTTTGAGAGGAGATGGGCGTCGTCAAGTAAGCTCACTGAAAGGATCAGGGAGAAAAAAAAGAATCAAAGGCTTTTTTTTTTTTTTTTTTGGCCACATTTTTTAATTGTATTGACAGCATTTTCATTAATTTAAATGAAAAGTTATTTTCTTTTAGAACAAAGAGGTTGTACGCCCTTTCGTAGATGAGTTTATGGACTTTGAAAAAAATGTTAGGCATTTATGGATAAAATTAAATTTAAAATAGTTTTCAAAAGTGCTTAGCAAATGATAAAAGTAAAATTAAAAAAATACTGGTAAAGCCTAAAGGGCAATAAAACTGGTTATCATAGAATGAGCCCAAGAGAGGGGCGTTAGTGATGAGATCCCTAGTAAACTCTATGAAAGAGACGGAAGGATATACGGATGAAATAATCAAAAGTAGTGAAGCCCCAAATATGACCCACCAGGTTAAAACAGGCGACAGGGCCCAACAATTAAATGACAGAAAAGCTTTTTTTTAACGGTTAAGGGCCATAAAAAGAACTTTCTAAACAATCCCCATCGTTTCGGCAGATCAACCCTAACGAAAACGGGTTGAAAAAGAAGATTAATAAAATTAAAAAGATATGTATGATAAATTACGGGTACCTACCCGAGAACACACATTGGGTGCAATAATATATTTTAAAGAGGTGCGAAAATAGTAAAAAAAAGATAGAAGTAATGCATTAAATTCAAAAGCGTCGTTTTTAGGTATATTCAATAATTCGCCGAAAAAACAGCATAGCATGATGAAAAAATGCCCCAAACTTAATAAAAACAGTTTTATCGCGAAAAAGTTTATTAATAAGAGGAAAGACTAAAGTATTTTAAAATTATTTTTTAAAATTTTTTATTCCTTTCTAGCACATTTGAAGTTTTGGCTGAAAATCTTCTCTTTTTTTTTTACGTTCAGTTGAAAAACACATTAATTTGGAAATTCTTGCAAAAATCAAATAATTGTCGGATTTTAATGAAACTTTCAGAATTTATTCAAAAATGAATAAAATTATTTTAGAAATTTTGTTTTTTAGAAAGTCATGGTAAAAAATTGTCTTTCTTACATGTTACCCCCCTTACTTAATTTTATGAAAAGTCGAATATGTACATCTCTATAATTTTTTAATTAAATGCAGAAGACTTTGAAGAAAAGAAATCATCGATTTTTTTTTTGTAAATCGAGGAACGTTTCTCCGCATAATTTGAATTGTAAAATATAAAACCGAATAAAACTAAGACATTATTTAATTAAAAAAGCTTTTAATGGCTTTTATAAATACTATATATTAAGGAAGGTAGGTGTCTTCATGAAATCGTTAAAAAAAAAGAGCGTAGCATGATAAGAACGGCTTTAAACTTGATGAAGAAAATTTTATCGTCTAAATCTTTATTATTAAAAAGAAAAAGACCAAAGTATTTTATATTATTTTTTGAAAATTTTTAAGTCTTCTTAGCGCGTCTTAAATTTCAGTTAAAAAAATTTTTTTTTTTTTTTTTTGAATCTGCGAAATTACTAAAAATTGATATTTCAGCCATTTTTTTCGGATTCTGTAAACAAAAGACAAATTCTCCGTTTAAAAGTCTTGCAAAAATGAATTATGCATTTTTCAAAATTTACTTTAAGAAAATTTAAAGTTTATTTAATATATTTTGAAACAAACATTACTTACTTTCTTCGCAAAAAAATGTAGTTTAAAATAAGAGAAAATATCTCTTAATGATTGACATCTAACATCAAGTTATCATACGGAGGGACAAAGAAGTGACAATCTTTTCTAGTTTTAAGTGAACCAGCTTATTTACCTCGTAATTTTGAAAGTAAGAAAATTTTTTAGCAGTCTAATATTTTTTAAGTACCTTAGGTCTCAGCTTATGTTTGTTGATACTTTCTGGAGAAATGAAAAATATTATAAAAAAAAATTAAAATAATGACAACTGAGTGAGATAAAATTTCATAAGTAAGGTACATAAAATTATAGTATAATTATAATACATTAAGTAGTTTTTTTTTTAGTTAATTTCATAAAACCGTATAGAATTTTAAAAAAATATATTAAGATTTAAAATGATTTATTTTTAAACAAAAATTCTGATGTATTGATTATTGAAACATTTAAATGATTTAAAAATGCGTTTTTCGTTTTTTTAGGAAGTCCGTGTTTTTTTTTTTTTTTGGCGCGAAAAAGAAATGCAACTTTAATTTCCTGATAGGGCGCGGTGGCGATTCCAAATAATGTGAAGACAAACAAACTCATTGTCTTGTTTTTTATAAAATTTGATTTACTAATGAAGTGTCCTAAAAATGAATGAACGATCTAAAAGTCCCGTTTTAAATACGTCCATTAGAATATGAAACTCCATATTTGAGAAACTTTTCATTCATTTTCATTTTCTTAATGAAATATTTACAAAGAGAAAATGTCTTCAAAGCAGATTTAAATGAAAGTCGAAAAAATATTTTTTTTTCGTAAATTCTCACATTTGATTAAGTATATTCAATAATTCGCTAAAAAAGAGCATAGTTTGATGAAAAAGGGCCCCAAACTTGATTAAACAATTTTTATCGTCTAAATATTTATTAAGAGGATAGACCAAAGTATTTTTAATTATTTAAAAAATTTTTTACATCCATCCTAGCACGTCCGAAATTTTAGTTAAAAATCTTGTTTTTTTGAGTCAGCAAAATTTACATAAAATCGATCTTGTCAGCCATTTTTGACAACTTTGTAAGCAATAGTGAAATTGTCCGTTTAAAAATCTTGTAAAATTCAATTAAACCTTTTATAAAAGTTATTTTAGGAAAATTAGAAAATTTAAAGTATACTTAATGAATTTGAAACAAACATTATTAATTTTTTAGCAGAAAAAATTTTGGAAGAGAAGCATGTCTAACTGTGGTGATTGGTTTTGGAGGTGTGAATTGACGTTTACGTCAATGTATCGACAACTAACGTCAGGGACATTGATCGGACGGAAGGGCAAAAGTGACAGTATTTTCGAATTTTAAGTGAACCAGCTTATTTAACTTAAAAGTTAAATACTTTCAAAAGTATAATATATTATTCATTTTTTAGGCATCTTTTTTAAAACAAAGATATATCCAAAGACTGCAGTTTCCGTCCCTAAAATTGAATCTAAAAAAGAAAAACTTAATAATTGCAGTATATCTCTCACTGAAAATAAATGAGTATATTTAAAAAATGAAAAGAAGATATTTAATGAAATGTGTAAAAAAAAAAAATTTTGAAGATCCGACAATGATGGTCAGAGACACGTGCTAGCCAGAACGAAATTAACGCAATTTATGAGACCGGATCCTCGCTATCAGGAGAAACCACTCTTAAAACACGTTACATTATTCCAGAATTGTGCCTCCGTATTTTTGCCGGGAATGTTTTTAATACATTTTTTGGTATATTAAAAAATTATTTTAAAAATGCAAATGCATTCAAATTTAAGAACTGTAAAAATCGATCTTTTAATAAGAGCATTTCCAGAGATAAGCATATTCAAACTTAATTTTAAAATATTTAACAACTTTATCACATTTGTATTTAAAATTGAAAAATAAAGAAAACAATTCTTGTAAAAATTCATTTTTCATCGGAAAAATATTTTGGCTTTAGTCAATATCCTTAATATATTCATAAAAGCCATTAAAAGCTTTTCTTAGTTTAATAATGTATTTTTCAGAGCTTAAGTTTGGGTAGTAACTCTACTCGATTTACAAAAAAAAAAAAAAAAAAAATTATATTCTTCAAATGCACATTTAATTAAAAAAATTACAAAAATACATATTCGAGGTTTTGTGTCTTCATAAAATTAAGGGTGGGCAGATCAGGCGTTAAGAAATATTTTTATCATGACTTTTTTAAAAAAACAAAACAAATATTTCTAAAATAATTTTATTCATTTCTGAATAAGTTCTGAAAGTGTCATTAAAATCCGACAATTTGATTTTTGCAAGAATTTCTAAATTAATGCGTTTTTTAATTGAAAAAAAAGCGCCAAAAAACTAATGCTAAATATTACCGTCTGTGACCGCTGATGTAAAAAAAAAAAAAAAAAAATATTTATAACCAAAATTTTGAACATGCTAGAAAGGATTAAAAAATTTTAAAAAATCTATTTAAAACATATTTGGTCTTTCCTCTTAATAATAACACAAATATTTTGGCGATAAAATTTTGTTTTTATTAAGTTTGGGGCATTTTTTCATCATGCTATACTGTTTATTCAGCGAATTATTGAATATATCTACATTTGATCAACTGAATCCTATAGCTTAAATAAAAATATGAATATTTATGTCGATTATTTTGAGAGGGGGAAAGGGTTCCGCTTAGTGTATTAATGAAGTTTTGGTTTCAATCCCTACGCCTGGTCGTGGTGAAGAAACGGACAATCGACCCAAAGGTCAATATAATTGGTGACTATAAACTGATGTGAAATATCCCCGAAATGTTGGAGAAAAAAAAAAGTAATTGGCAGAAAGAAAGAAATTGTCATTTGAAAAGTTAGTCGTTTCGATAAAGTGACAAAAATCTGTGAAATAAAGAAAATACTTTACATCTCAATATATTAAATTGATTGAGATTTCACTTACGTATGGCCATTTCGACGGGCTGTAATGGTTAGCCAGATCAATTACGACTGAATAGTGAGTTTGATCCTCACTAGGTGACCCGTACTTCCAGCCTTGTACCACATCTAAGCTACGCTTAGAAAATCGCCATTTATTTACGTATTAATATTCTTGGGAAAGGCATGAATCCATCTCTTCCCCAACTATGGGTAAATAGCAGGACAGATGGGACTCTGTAACCTTGTTGGCAACCAGTCTAGGTAAAGGAAAAATCAAACCGACCAGGAGAAGAGGATTGGGTTCCGTCAGGTTGTCTTGTCCAGGAATCCCCACTGATGAAGTAGATGTGGTGACCCTACGATTTTGTGATGGTCATAAAATGAAATATTGTCTTCATTCCTTAATTTCAAATTACCGAAAGTTTAGTTTTAAAGTTTTATTTAATTTTAAAATAAAAATATTTTCTAAAATTGAAAATAATATTGTTTGAATTTATGCAAATATTTTTCCTTTGGATTTTTATTTTCATCTTTAGGTTTCCTCACGAAAAAGGATCAAGTCACATAAAACGAATAAATAAAAATTATTTTCCACCTCACTAGTTTCGAGTTTAAAAACCCAACCATAATACAACACTTTAGTTGGCGACATTAAATACAATATTTTCTTTCAATTTATCTCTTCATTTAAGTGAAATCATTCTTTTGAAAGTTTCTTTTCATTCAGTGTTTCTTTCTAAATCTATTCAGTTTCTTGAAATATTAACTTAATGACCCTCTTGACCATTGAATAAAATTTCACAGCTGCGTGCGTCCGTCCAGCTCTTGGCCTTTTAAAACACAATGGCCGCGACTTGTTGACAAATCTACAATTCTCAAATCTATTCATGTCCGGAAGAATCATTTTCTTTAGTTTAAAGCTTCTTGCCTTATTTCAATTATCAAATGACTATTTGGCCTTTCAGTTCAAAGTTCAAACTGTTTTTGTTTAACTCCCCCATCCATAAGCTCCCGAGCAGATTTTAGGATAATGACAGTGAAAAGCCGAAAAGAAAAAGAAAAACTTAAAGCAATTTGCTTTTAAAATACCAAGATGAATACGTTTAGTTTTAATAATATGAATATTATTTAATTATTTGTTTTTGTTAAAGTTGGAATTTAAGTCAAAGCCCGATACGAAAAGATTTTTTTTTAATTTCTCGTAATGTTCAACCGAATAATCTCCATAATTTAAAAAAATATATTTTTCTTTTTCTAGCACTTAATACTTGGAGGGTCTGTTAAAGATCCTCCAAGCATGAAGTGTGACTTTTTAGCAAATGCGACTAAAACGTTTCCAAAGAAAATATTTTCCTTTCCAGCTTTCTTTGAAATTTCCAGAATAAAGTATTCGTTCTGATACTTTGTTTTTAAAAATGTAACAAATAAAATTTATTTGTCTAAGAAATTATCTTTAAAATTTATAAAATTCAAATAAGTCATCACAAAAAGCAAAGGAAAATGTTATAAAATGAATAAAACGTGGTTCGTTCGCATAAAAGAAAATATATTTTCTTTTTCGTTTACTATTTACTAATGGAAATACTCTAGAAATATATTTAATCAAACTATATCAACGTGTATTTATTTTATATATTTTCTGTCCCATCTGTAGTAGGAAGGGAATTTAAGTTAGTAAATTTATAAGAATATTAATACGTAAATTTATGAATGCTTACTTCTCTTTGCCGTTTTAATAATCTATACAAATAAAAACAATTTGATCTAAGTTCCCGACTAAAAGCATTTAATTAATCACTTCCCTTACTCCTCCGTTATTTACATTACAGTCTTATTTGTTCAAGCCTTTCACGTGAGGTAGTGAAAAATACCTTTGTCTATTAAGTTTCACTTTGATCTTGAAATAGGCTTTGTTGTCACCGTCTTTGTCGTTCTGTTGCTAATCTTTTTCTTACAAGTGATATTTCCATTTCACTCTTATAGTAAACATATAAAATCTTTAACATGAAAAGGTATTAAGCAGAAACAGATTTATATAATATCAGGAGTAATCAATGAAACCTAGAAGATACCATTGAACATCTAAAAAATCTAAAAGGGAACAGATTAATTAAACGATTTATTATTGGCCTTTGTTTTAGTTGTGATTTTTTTTTTTTTATCTCCGCTTCACTGAACCTCAGATTATTTCAAGTGTTTTGTTTCTATGAATCTCATTATTAAAACTTTTCTAACAATTGACGTCACGGATGCCTTAGTCATTTAATAAACGCCGAAAATGTTTTTCAAATTTGCCAATGAATTGATTTTCGATAGATTTTAAAATTTGCTTGTTTTGTCGCCTAACGTTTTCTTAATGGATATTATTATGACGTTTTGTTCTAAGGTGAACCTTTCAAACTCATATTATCTCCTTTATATATAACTAGCGCGGATACCCGACGTTGCTCGGAAGATCTTGTTTATTATCGACAATTTATTGATATTTTTCAGCCATCTTATGGAAAATAATTTTTTATTCTATTTTTAAAAAACAAACTTCATTTCTTTTTTTTTTTTTTTTGATTTGTTACAAAATAACTAAATTTAGAAAAATACCACACTATATCAATACCACGCTCGGTTGCGAGTTCATAGGAGGCTGAGTATCCCTATATTTTTATTCAACAAGACACTTTATTTTTCGAATTAAATATTAACATAAATACTCTGTTAATGTTGTTTTCAAACAAATCAAATCGATTTTTATCTAAGTTCATTAACAAAAAGTAAATAAACTTAATTTAAGATATATTTAAACATATCTAATTAATTTTTTCAAGTAAAAACTATAGCGAGCCTTACTTCTTCAAATATAATTATTTGCTATTTATTTTAGAGGGGAATTTAGATATTTTTTTTTTTAAGTAAATAAAAATTACATTAGTGATTATTTTCTTTTTAAAGAAAGTGAAAGAAACAAACATTTCTCCGTAAATGAATTTAATAACTATTTTGAAAGAGTAAGATACACTGAGAATTTAGTTTTGAAAATCGATTATATTTAAATTTCAAGTTATATTTGTATTTAAAAAGAATTGAAAAAAAATTAGTTAAATAAAAATTACGTGAGACAGACATGAGTTAGGGTCAACATTAGTCGTGTTGAATATTTATTTTACAAATTTAACTATATTTTATTTAATTTTCGAAAAAAATAAGACTCGCTATAGTTTTTTTGCTTTGATGAAACAAATTAAAATTATTTACTAGCTACAAGCCAAAAAAAACAATGAAGTTTATTTTTAAAGATTGGATAAAAAAATTATTCTCCATAAGATGGCTGAAAAACATTAATAAACTTAAATTTATTTTACGCTGTTCCTTTTAATATTCATTTTTTTTAAAAGGTTACACTTTTATTTACCATAGATATGGGAATAAATTCAAGAGAACAGAAATTTTAAAAATACATATAGCATTTCGAAATTATCAGCAGAATTAAAAAGTAAAAACTCTGAGAATTTATAATGCATTCTAATGCAATTATTACATATTTTCAATTTTAAAATATCTTCGCAAATACAAATCATACGATGATAATTTTTTTACAAAAAGGTGGGTTGGATGATACTGAATTTGTATATATTTATTTTGTTGTTAATTATTGATGTCTTTAGTCGGATAAACACACACATATACAACTGCCCTTTATATATATGAATAAATGTACATATTTTTTTTTATCAAAATTATCCTCATTTTCTCTAACCAGGGATGAACAAACCAAGGACTTTGATAAAATTTGGTGTATTTATTTTTTGTCTTCCGGAAATTGTGTGTACACGGCGTCGTCTTTTTGAAGAACTCAATTTCACAGTGAACTGAGAAAGCTTAAGGGTGCTTTGCACCGGAATAGATGATCAGCCATTTTTAAGAAAAGTGTTAATAATGTACAGAATTAAATCGACATAGAGAGACGTGAATGATCAACCTCAATAGACTTGTTTGGAATTTTTTTCAACGGGGGACATATCTGTAAAAATTACAACATTTTTATATAATGTTTTGAACTACCCAGTAATCTTAAAATTTTAATTTAAATATTAGGGGTGGTTGAATTGTATTACGCTTTTCCATTTATGATTAATAAATATAGTTTTTATTAATAATATCACCTAATCGCTACAAATTAATACAGAATTTTAAAAGATTTAAAACTATAAATTATTATAATTAAATTTTATTGAAAAAAGAAAACAAATCTTGTAAAAATTCATTATTCATCGAAAATTTTTTCTTAAGACAATTGTCTCTATAATATATCTTATTCATAAAAGCAATTAAAAGCTTTTCTAATTAAACAATGTATTAGTTTTATTGCATTTTTTATTTTACAATTCAGAACAGATTTCCTGTAACTGGGGGTCCAGTTTAAAAAAAAAAAATGGTGATTTAAATTATCTACGGACTTGTACAAAAATGAATCCCTCGAAATTTCATAAATTAAATAATAAATTTAATTCATTTGCAAATAAGTCCAGAAAGTATCATTAAAATCGGACAATTATCTGATTTTTCGAAGAATTTTCAAATCAATGTATTTTTCACCGTAAAAAATTCACCCGCTGACGCAAGAAAAACAAAATTTTAAAAAGGTTCTAAAAACTATTTAAAAAATATAATTTAACAATAAAAAAATCCTTTGGTCTTGCCTCTAAAAAAATAAAGATTTTGGCGATAAAATTGTGCTTTTATTAAATTTTCGGCATTTTTTCATAAGATATGCTCATTTTTAGCGAATCTTTGAAGATACCTATAATTGTTAGCTAAGGAAATTCTAAATTTGCTGATGTTTATGAAAACTGTTTTTTCTGCATAATACATATGCAGTCATTTTCAAATGACGTTTTAAAAAACCTTATTATGGTAATTTTCATCATCTAATATTATAGAGGTAAAGAAAAATAAATAAAAAAATATCTGCCCTTATAAACTACTCGCCGGCTCACTTTCTAAACACATGTTTGAAAAAGAAAATACAAATGGACATGAAAATCCTGAAAAATATTGATCCGAAGTTAAATATATTTTGATGCATGAGATCATTATCGTGATTTAAATTAAATTATATAAAAATTTATGTGAAATGATGAAGTTAAAATAATTTTCTAAATAAAATTAATTGACAGATTTAACTTTTGCCAATTTCAAAAATATTTATCAGAGTAAAGAAGAAAAAAACTATTTGAACCTACGAAATTCTCAGCACCTAAAATTTTATGTAGAAAAGAAAATATTTTTTTTTAAATAAAAATATGTGATAAATTTAAGATTTGACAAATTCAAACATTTCAGAACCAACAAATGAAGCTATTTGGATGGGCGAAATCTTCATAATGTTGGGTTGGGTTGAGATTTATAAGGGATGAAGGGAAAATAATTTTCTATATAAGAATATTTGATAAATTTCAGATTTTACAATTTGAAAAATATTTTTCCGAGCAAAAAAAAAAAAAAAATTCAGAATCATCAGCTCGTTAAACAAAATATATATGAGCTGATAAGAGGAAATCATTTTCTAATAAATTAAATAAAAATAACTGATAGCTTTTGCCAATTTGAAAAATATTTTTCGGAGCAAAAAAAATTAAGTATTATATCGCATATATTATAATAATAATGATTTATATGAAGGGAAAATAATTTTCTAAAGAAAAATGTCTAAAGTAAAATAAAAATGTTTTTTATTTAAGGACATTCTAGATTTGTTGATGTTTTTATGAAGACCATTTTTTACTTTGTTGTAATTTTCAAACGTCTAATTAATGGAGACCCGATAACGATGCCTTTGGTATAGGAATAAATGATCATACAAAAAAAGGACTTTAAGTTGTACTTTAGAATGAATCATTGGTTGAATAATTAGTTTGTGGTGAATTGTTTAAAGTTTAACCACATATTTTATCACACATATCAACATTACGGAAGAAATTTTCGTCATCTAGTCAAGATGGTATCGTGGAATTTGGTTTAAAGAATAATTTTCGTGTTAAGTTTAATCGATATTTATTTAGTAGGTAATTATAGCAACGTAAATCCCTTTGAAAGTTTCGCTTCAGTTACTTTTTGAGCAGAGTCGCCATTTTTATTTTATTTTTATTTGATGGCGTCTTCATTCATTCTAAAACTCCTCCCACTATCGCTCACCTCCCCACACAATATCTTTCGTGAAGTTTTCTCATTCGTTCACTGTCTCTGGCCTCTCGTCCACTTTCATCCAAATCATTGCTTTTCTCGCAGCCAATGATTTCAGACACGCCCATTGCTGTAATTCTGAAGTTTATTTGAAATGTTACTGAACTTTTCTTGGTTAAGAAGACCGTTACGTGTTGAAAATTATATTTAAAATTACTCATGGATTGTTGATTTATACTAGTGAATCGTTAAATATTTAAACTTAGAACTGAATTTGAAAACATCATTCGCTGTTGAAATATAAAGAATTAGTTTAAATTTGCTCAAATTATTGAAGCTTAATTTAAATCAGGCATTTGGTGCGAAATTTGAAACAAAAAACTAGGAATTTGCAAGTTTTAAAACTAAAAGTGAGTATGAAGAAAAAATTGAAAATTAACAATTTCAAAATTATCTAAGGCGAACAAAAAATAAATCATGAGTTTAGAAATTCATTCATTCATTCATTAGTAAATAAGTATTGAAAATTTAATTAAAATTGGATAAATCTCTAAGTTTTAGGTACATTTTTTAAAACTGGAGGTTGTTTTTTTTTTTCTTTATAGAAAATGCAAGCGCATTTTGTTGCCAATCTTAATTGTTGAGAATTCCTTGTTTTTATTTATTATATACTCTTTTTAAAACAACAAACTCACCATTGAGCGTGTTAAATTTAGGGACTGTATAATTTTATTAATATTTTTTTAAAGAAGGCAACAAAAATAGAAAAAAATGGCGGCTAAATGCAACAAGGAGAAAGTCCTATGACTGAAAAAAAGATGCTGGATTTGCATTAAAAATGGAATAATTTACAATTACATGAAGAATATTTCAAAGAAATAAGAAAATTGAGGACAAATAAAAGGTGGGGGTGTGCGAGACAAGATTATCGCATTTGGACATAGGGAGAAGTGCTGAGAAGGGGGGGGAGAAGTAGAAAGGAATTGGAAATGATAGGAAGGGGTGAGGAGAACGCTAGTGAAATACTGAGGAGTGAAGGAGGGAGAGAGAGTAGCTAGTATGGAGAGGATGGGAAGGCAGAGAGAGAAAGGAAAGAGCTATGGCGGTAGAGAGAAAATTTGTCAACTGGTAGGTACAGCGAGAATCCGAAGAATATGGAGGTGCTGAAAATTTGGGGTAGTGAGACAAGATTAGAAGGCAGAGTGATGACGTGAGGAGCGGGGGATAGATAAAGAGAGGGAGAGATGAGGAGAGGAAGATATGAGCGAAATCTATCTGAGAATTTGGGCAATTTTTTTTTTCATTGAAGATCCATTTTTCTTTATGGAACGACTTATTCCCCGTTGTATTCCACTGACTTTTGCAAACTTTCACTCAAATTCTGAATTCAGTTTTCGTAGATCTTATCTTTCTCAGCAAAAACTGCTCTAAATTCATGTTGGACTCGTCTAAGGAACGGATTATTTTTCTCCTTAAAAGAATTCTGGAATGAATGGTAACCTGAAGGTGCAATATCTTTTGAATACGGCAGGATGATACCAAGAAAGCCTTTTCACGACTTTGAAAAGCATCCACGCTGGCGGAGTAGAGGCTTACCGTTTGAATACAGCAGATGAGTTAAAATTTCGCTGTCAATCTGTAAGAATATTTGATGGTTTAAACTGATGTCTTTTAAATAAATTTGAGCGGCGATATACGACAATTCATTTGTCAAAATTATTTAAGGTTTTTTTTTTACGTCGAGAAAAAGAACATACAATATTCATTTAGGCTACAACTTCATCCTTTCTTTTTATAGGCTACCGTACTTCAAAATTATGTAACGACAGACACAAAACTGGGGTCTAATTTAGCATAAGATTTGAATTGCAAATGCACTTTCATAAAAAAGGCTCCGGTGTAATTGTCCAGTTTTAAGTACGATTATTGTAATTTAGAGATTCACGTTAGAGACATTTCATTAACTTTCATATTCTTAATCGAAAATTTACCAAAAGAAAAGCTTTTTAGACAAAGAGATTAAAAGTAATTGGAAAAAATACATTTCTCTACATAAATCCTCGATTTTTATAAAATAAATTTCATAACTTAAAAAACAAAGGAAACTGTCGGATTTTTGAGATTTTAAATTTATAATTATTACAAGTGAAATACTCCCCTCCCCCGGAGGTCAATAAAACTCATAAATATTAACTGATTTGAAATATCCCGACGATCAATTACCGTTATCATATAAAAGATAATTGTTTATTTTGTCTTGTTTATGAAACATTGAAAAACATCAAATTTAAAACAATTCCCGTTATCTATCGTTTGCGTATTTCATTTCAAGATGGCATGCAAACAACAAAGTGATAAGATATCATTATTGATAGTCAGATGATATCTATTCCGAGTGTGAGGATAATTTTTAACACTACAATGACAATATATTGAAACTGATTGAAAATAAACGCTGAATCATTTCTGAATTGCGTCGGTGGCTGTAAGTAAAAATCTTATCCGCAAAAAAGATTTTAAAATGTAATTTAAATCGAAACACCTGCAAATGTTGCATCTTTTTGTCTTATCGACTTTGTGTGGACAAACAGAAACTTTGACAATTATATTTCTCTTTTTATTCGTTTTAGGCGAGTAACAAGTTCATCTTCAATACCTAAATGCAAATGTCAGTGTGTCACTATGTCACACCTTTTCAACTTCACTCTTAGTGGCCATAGCCAACATATGATAGCATTTTGGAATTAGGCCGACTCCATGAGCAAATTGAAAACATTTCGGGTCAGATCCGGACCAGCAATCCTGAACTTTTGGATTTCCAAGTTTTCATTACTGTATTTCTTTTCGGTGATTTTGTACGTGATTTTTTGTGGCGAATTTTTTTTTATTTTTGTACGATAACAATTTTTATAAGTTAGAAATAAATTTTGGAATAATCGAAATTAATTGCAAAATCCAACAAAATAAAAATAATTGTTTGTACGGAAAATAAGGACTTACGTACATGAAATTGTCTTTAAATTAAGTGGCGACATAGGAATCATCAGTGAACTTTTAAAAGGTAAGCTTAAATATTAATGTAATACTTAAATGAAGCGATCAATTTTGAGTTCTTCTATAGTTTATTGTTGCCTACCCCCCCCCTTACATATTGTGATGAAGGTTCAATCAAGAGCCTTCTACAGGAGCTAATTTAAATGCTGCCCGATAGGGTGACTTTTATTCTAGTCTGTCTATTTTTTTGAAATGAGGTATTGTAACTATTTAAATCGTTCGGACTGCTGTCCTCATCATTATTGGCATATTTACGATGTTTCGGCCGTTTTACGCTCCCAGCTTCTTCAGGTGATATAGGTTGGTAATTTCGAACCGAACCATTTATTTAGTCAACGGTGGTAGATTGTTCTAATTCCACGTGCCATGTCTTTTTTTTATATCTCAGTTTCAGTTATTTCCCTTCAGTAACTCAACTCTCCAAGTTGTTCTGCTATGATCAGGTATTGAACTCACATCTCTTTGGCTCAAGTCACTTTTTGGATTACTCAACCAATGCTTTTATTCACGGAATCATGTTTATTTATAGCATTTAATTTTGCTCCAGCGAGTATCGTACAACAGCCATTTTATTTTTGTTTTTTGTTTTTTAAATTGAAACATTGAGCTTTGTGTAGATGTCAATAATTTTATTTTCCAAAATCCAATATAAATAAAAGATATCAGGAATGAAAAAGCCGGTTAAAGCTTGGAGAAGTTCTCTATTGGAAGAATCTCATTTGGACAAAGTTGATTGCTGGATGTGTGTCTGATTGTCTTGGTTAAATAGAACCGAATAACACCTATTGGTGAAAATAGTTTCTTTTGTTTCTCGAGCGATTTCCATGGAGAAGTCATGGATTTGAATCTACGATTTCATTAATCTACTTCAATTGGTAGAAGAATAAGCAATGCTTGTTGCACATGTGACATGTAAATATATAACACCAACGGCTTGGGCACCTTACCGTGGTATGATGGCTAGAAAGCTTGTCTTGCTAGATCAATTACAACTGAGTAGTGAGTTCGATCCTCACTGGGTGCCCCATACTTTCGACCTTGTGCCAAATCTAAGCTACGCTTAGAAAATCATTTGGGGCACCTCAAGGCGGTGTAATGGTAAGCAAGCTTGTCTAGCTAGAAAAATTACGACTTAGTAGTGAGTTCGATCCTCACTGGGTTCCCCTTACTTTTGGCCTTGTGCCACATCTAAGCTACGCTTGGAAAATCACTATAATGGTCATCTCGAGGCGGTGTGAACAAGCTTGTCTCGCAAGAACAATTACCACCGAGTAGTGAGTTCGATACTTCCTGGGTGCCCCCTACTTACGGCCTTGTGCCACATCTAAGCTACGATTGGAAAATCACTATTATCTTTGTGCACCTCGAGGTGATGTAATGGTTAGCAACCTTGTCTCGCTTGAATAATTACTGATTAGTGAGTTCGATCCTCACTAGGTGCCCCTTACTTTTGGCCTTGTGCCACATCTAAGCTACGCTTGGAAAAATCACTATAACACCAACAGCTAAGGTTTAGTCCGGCTGTAAAGGACCAGGGAGCTGCTTACACGTAACTACCAAGCTAATATCTTGCAAAAGAATAACGGATCTAAAATGGAGTTTCTGTGAAAAATACATTGAAATTATTGAATACTTTATATCCGGATGCTCAAAAGTTTTTCATTCAATTAGTACAAAAAGCTGTCGTGAACGTTTAGGTCAATATCTACATTGGAGAATCTGTCATGCCTACGGGATGGAAAAGAGCTGCAAACTGGTATGGACATCATCCTGAATCTAATTGAGGAAGTAGATGGTGACATCATCTGGGACTCTTTGACCACGCAGATCGAACAATACAAGCAAATCACCCAGATATAAAAAAAACTTCGCACACTGACATGAGCCTTTCTATGAAGCTTTATGAAAAACTAAGCAAATACAGTGACTTGGAGATGGAAATTGGAAAAATGTGGCACTTAAAAACTAATTTGTTCCTGCTATGGTTGGAGCTTTGGATCTGATAAAGAAAGGAACTCAATAACAAATCCCTGGTGTACAATCTTTCCAGGAAATAAATTGTTCTAACAAGTACAGTCCATATTTTGCATTTTTTCTTATAAGCTGTCTTTTGTTTAAGTGGAAACAAAAAAAACCCTTCGTTTGTCCTTGGTCATGTGACTATAAGACGAATGCAGGTCAAAACCTTTTTATAATAATCCTATTATTGTTGCTCTGCTTCATGAATAGCCATGTCGCTCCGTCATTCCAACAAAATGATTCCAATATTAAAATCTTTGACAGGTCGTCAAATGACCTCCATTTTGACTCGCTATCTTTCCTGTAAGTTTTTTTTTCTCTAACGAATACCTGATTTCCAGTTTTCATCAGACACAAACGGTAAGTCGTCTTTGTTCTACCAGCAAAACTCCTTGGAATAAGAGAACTTCTACCTTAAGCGGTAATACTAAGTACTAATTCTGAACACTGAACTTTCTCGCTCACTAGTTTCACGATCAAATATAGGTTCTTACTCTTAAAAGCTGCTGAAAAACTCGTAACCCTATTTACCTCTTTCATGACAATTTTTTTATACCCCAACCAATGTAATCTCTGAATATTATCCTGGATATAAGAATCCATTTTCTGTAACTTCTACATAACGTCGTTCTTCCTACGAAGGAATTTGGCAACAGGTAGGTGGAAAGTTCCGAAGAAACTTCACAATTTAAGTTTCTCTCGCTTTATCGTTTTACTGGATTCTCGTACCTCACTATATTTACGGACATCGTTTAGGTCTTACTCATAATCTTGTTAGGCATGTCAACTCTACACAGTTAAATACAATTTGATTCTCTCACGTTCGGTCCTCTTCCGATACTTACGGACATTTCTTCCTAAACTATAATTATGGTCGTTCTTAACGCCCGTCCAGATAACCCTGACCAAAGCTGACACACTACTTCTCAATCCAAAACCGATAATTTCATTAAACCTGCGCTTACAACAGGCGAGTTTTTTTATCCTTTCCATTAGGAAATACTGAAATGTTGTCTATTAAATACAACCTGGTATGCAGATATAGCAAATACTTCAAGGAGTTTGTTGTTTTACCTCTTAATTTTCGAAACCGCTACTAGGGGACGCTTTCCGGGCTATAAACACCAAAGGACATATGGCACAGTGGGTAAAGACGTTGGTTAGATCCAGTGACAGGACCCAAAGTGTGTGAGTTCAATACCCGGTTAAGGCAGTGGAGAACTTTCAGAGGGAAATTAACAGGAGATAACTGACATCCATTAAACATGGCACGTGGAACTAGAACAGTCTAACCCAGTGAGCGAAATAATGGGTTAAGTTCGACATTCCAACCACCTGAAGAAGGCCGGAGCGTACAACGACCGAAACGTTGTAATAAATATGGCGACAAAGATGAGGACAATAGTCCGAATAATGTAAATAATGTACCCCTATCTTGCCCTATTTTTCTCATTCTTTTTTCTCGCGTCGACATCAACATGTAAATTTATCGCCGAAGAACGCGTTCCCTTTTAGGACACGCATGAACAATGCACGCACCTTTTTACTTCATTTTTCTAGGACTTACACTAAACTACACACACACATTCACTAGCTTAAATGTTTCTTCAGTCATGTTCATTGTTCAGTAACATACAACAATATTGTTTATGTAATCCTTTATTGTTAATTTGTTTGTACACATATATATTGCTCCCTGTTTCTTTAGTTTTTTTTTTTTTTTTTTGTTTTGTGGACTCGTACTCCGAGTCTACCATGTTGGTTGTGGACATTTCAGGAGACACGTGTTTATCGCTCAACGCATACACCGGCCCTGCCTTACATATTTCGATACTCCGTTATACTTACTGTCGTGTCGGCCTCTTTTTTCTCCAATGATTAAAGCAAACCCCTACCAAAACTCTTACCGTCCTCAAATATTTAATTCCTTTTTTAATAGTTCGCAAATAACAATATTCGTTTCTTAATCAATGGAAGAATAAAAAAAAATATCGACTTCACTGCTAATTGGCCCAGTGAGTTTCGTTTCGGCGTTTTGACAGCTATGATATCAGCAGTATTTCTAAAATATCAACACTTTTTTTTTTTTTTTTTTTTAGTCGTCCAAAAACTCAATGTCCTGAAGCAGTTCAAGCGATCTTTTGGTGAGACTATTCTGTTAGTTTCATTCTTTACTTTTTGCCAAGGTTCCATAAAAGGAATCGTCTTCCTAGATGAAGAATTCCCAACAAAACTGTCACAAAACATTTAAAAGGATTTCCATTAAAAAGTTAAATAGCAAGTAGCCTCTTCTCGGTAAATTTTGGTTTTGTTTCCCGAGCGCTAATATCCCTTAAAATTTTTCCAAAATCGTCATAATTCCGTGCAAATGTACATGCTGAACTCGAATTAACAATTAAATTATGAAGAAACCTTACCGTTTTGGAGTTATCGACAAAAAAAAAAAAAAAATCGGACTTCTCGTCGGTCTTTCGTCAGCCATTATCGGCTTATTTTGAAGTAATTCACTGCGGCGGGGTCATAAAATTTGGGCCTATTTACTTCCTTTCCAGAAATTCCTTGCAGAAACCAGTACGCGCTTCCGTAAAGCGATTTTTTTTTTTTTTGATAAGTGTAGTTTTACTTAATTTTTTAAGAAACTTAACTTTCAAATATATGAAAATATCGACAAATAAAAGAATAAAGTAATTTTTTATTTTTTTTTGCTAAGTGTTAACAGGGGGAAAGTTAACTTTCAAATATATGAAAATACTTCTAAATTATAAATAACAAAAAGAACAATAAGTAGTACACTAAAGCATTTTTTATTATTTAAAATTGAAAATAAAAATGCTATAAAGTAGATTCTTCACTTACACGAAAATTATAGATGTCCATAATGAACTAGATTTAGGGTCCTGTGTACAATTTCCTGGCCTCTGTTAGGAACACGTGAAGGCGCTGACTATGTTTAGGGACTGCTTTCATGAACAGAAAACAAGCAATATATTGCTTTAAATAAGCAGTTCTGTGTCCCAATCTTTATTACACCCTTAGTCATCCTCCACAATCTTTCAACTGTTTGCGTGTAGATAATTTTGTCTGTAGGGTCAATAAAACGTTCATTATGATTTATCTGCTTGTGCGTATATCCTTGGTCGGGTCTTCGCACATACGTCAACCAGCAATCACTGTAAATAATTGATCCTGGTCGGATGTGTCGCATAATCAAGGGAATAAGGGTATAGGCATCCCTGGCTTCTCCTTCCCCGCAATCAGACGTAAGTGGAACCAGAAATGTCTTCTTCGAGACTGTCGATTCCGCCAAATAGCCAGACCGTTTTCAATCGATGTCCCCGGTTATATTTTCGTTTTGTGATAATTGTTTCGTCGATTTCTACCTCGACACCGGGTCCACCCAACTTCTCCTGCACATTTTCCAGCCAAAACTGGCACACCTCACTGCAGAAGGAGCGTCAATTCACTGAAGTGTCAATAGCAATGTCCAAGTTTTCGAGTATTATCCTGTGGCACCAGCTAAGATCAAGGAAATGGGTTACAAAAAGTAACAATTTCCACGCAGGCAAGCGTAACTTCTCCAAAAGTGTATTTTTCCTATCATCAATACTGAAGCCACATTCTGTTTTCCGGCTGTTAGGACGATTCGAACTGCTAGGACTGGAGACAGGTTTTCTGCAACGCTATACTTTCAAGTCGGCACGCAACGAGCAAGGTGAATGGAATCGAGGGCATTCCACGGAAGACGGTAATATTCCGTGTAGTCGAAGAAATTCTACTGAAGCCTCTTCAATCTTAATTCATTCGAAAGCGTTGAATTGCTTCGTACATAGTGATGGAACAATTTGTGCAATTCGACATTTCTGCAGTAGTGTAGATGAGGATGTGAATAGTATTCGGATGTGCAAATAGACTGGCGTCAACCCTGCTGACAGATGTCCGTATCATGACTGGGGACCACAAATAAATTTGCTTCATTGGCTACGAGCTAAAGAAAAGATGCTTAAGCCACTCGAACTGAATCTATCGTAACCCTGCCTTCGATTCATCAGACTTGTTCGATGGTGATAATCCAGAAAAGTAATTTTTCTCTTTTGTAACATTTGAAATAAATTTTAGACTTTCTTTTTTTTTTTTTTACACTCATTTAATGGTCCCAAGACAAGAATACACACGAATTTAATCGACGTTTATAGCATAGGTAGGTTACATAACCTTTTTTCTTTTTTTTTCCTCGCTCGGTTAGCTTTAATGTTGTGTTCATTTCTTAACGGGACATATGGTAACGGATTTTTGTAAACTTGTTTTAATTTATATAATCCGTGGGAAATTTAAACTTGTCTTCCATCGATCATTTATCTCTCTTCCCACTCGCTATATTTTCAATATGATTGAGAAAGTTTCTTTTTTTAAATTTCAGGTATGAAGTTACCTTGAGTAGATCAAATTTTTCCCTTCGGAAGCGTCAGTTAACGTCTTCATCGTCTGCTGTGGACGAGTTGATATTTACGCTTATTTTTCCAGTTTCACGGTATTTGCGGGCATCATTGAGTCTTAGTTCTAATCTTGTGGAAAAAAAAAAAGACTTTACCCGAAGACAGATGAATACGACTTGGGTTTTCTCCCGTACGATACTCTTCAGATGATTACCAACATTTTCTTCCTAAACTATAATTTAGGTGGTTCTCAACGTCCACCCACCAAGTAAACCCTAACCAAAGCTAACATGTCTACTTTATCTAAATCCAAAATACATGGACGATTTCACTTACGACTTCATAGCCCCTAAGCAAATCTATTAACAGGACTTTTCACAAGACCTGGTTGATCTCAACAGCTGAATTCTTTCTTACCTATTTCATTACGAAAGACTTCAATAAACGTTGGAGGTGACTAAACCCAATCTGGTATGTGCTCATCGTAACAACATTGGAGTTGAACGTCTCCACTTTTGTAGTTGGCTATTCGTTGGAATAAACTAAATTATCGTCCGTTCTTCAGGGGGATCAAAGAAATAACCATGTTTTTCTTCGCACCTGTCCCACTAAAGACTTCCGAGTATGCCTAACTCGGAAATAGAAATGTTGTCCATAAATTCTGTAAGGTTTGTAGTTTTCGAAAATTCGCCTCCCAATTTTCAAAGACATCTAATTTTTTTTCCTTCTCCCAGCGGATTTAAAAAAAATCATTTCCATTCTCTTCAGAAGGTTTCTTTCGACTTGGGAGAGTCGAAATTATACATGTGAATGGCTAAAAGTGCTCTATTTCGAGGAAAGATTAGGAATTTAAAGTGTTCTATGCTCTCCCCTTGTCTTCAGATAAACACAATCTCTAACCCCTTTCTACCAAAGTGAGTCAATCTTTGGTCATTCTATGAACTACTATTGATGGCTCGCCACTAGCAATAATTCTCTAGAGATTTCCGGGATTGGCATTAAAGTTGGACCACCGACACAAACGGCATAGATGAATACTTGCACTTGACTAAAGTTGCCATGCTAACAGGTAGCATTTCATAAAACTTGTCTTTACCTATTCCATCCGCTATCTGTAATTAATGAGTTTGAAACCATCCTCTCCGGCAATTTTCCTGTGATGGAAATCGCTGCAGCGAACCAGTCTCCTTTACATCGATGGCGATGAAATTGGATCTAAGCTAAATTCCGAACCCTCAATTTCAATATTGGTACAAACCTCAAACGCTCTTTTTCGGCAGGAAAGGCTTCCGATTCAAAAAGATTTTTCCTAAAGGTGCAATATTTCTGTCTAGCCAGCCAATCTCAAAATAATTTCCACGTTGTCATCCGGGAACAAAATTGAAAACGCTAAAACCGTGTTTTTTTTTTTTTTTTTAAATATTTATTTCATTGTCAAACAGATCGAACAACTTATTTTGGATTCTCCCTCGTATAACAAAGATCTTTCCTAGTTGTGGCTTCGGTTCCTGTTTTCTAAAGAGAAAGAATCAAGTGTCGTGTCATTTCTCTCGTCTTTAACGGAACCTTCCCTGGTCGGAGTTTGATATCACAACTAAAGTCTTTTGGTTTCATTACCGTTGAAAATCTTAATTCCACCATTTTGGTTATGAGAAGAAAACTGAACTCTCCGACATCACTCTTCTAAAAAGGAAGAACACTTTGGCCATGATATGAACGCTGTCGATTGAACAAACAGCTTGAAGGTCTATAGTTTTTCAATGTTGCTAACACCACCAGATGTTGGAAAATGAGTTTAGTCAGAATTACGATTTTGGATCCCCCCACCCCAAACCTCCGGTGCTTAAAAAAAAAAAATTTTCTGGAGGAAAATTAAATACTGTTGACCGCCAAATTTTAAGGAATAATCTTTGTATTTGACAGCAGTTGTATAGGAAATTCTATCATTTAGTAAAATTTTCTTTGTGTAAAATCAACCTGGGGTTAACGATGGAAAATCTTAAGTGAAAATATTTAAACGACGAATGGAAAGGCAGTGACGTCACTCTTATTGTCTGTTATCTTGCTTTAAGAAACGTAACGCCTAAATGACGTCATGTTTGACTTAATCGCGTATAAGGACGCAATAAAACTGATGGCAATTTTAAATCAGATATTTTGACAAAGCAAGTTCAGTTAACTATTGATGACAATTCCAGAAATTATAAACAATTTTTTTTGCTATCCTCTGCCAGCCGCAATGACGGAGAAAGCATTACCTCGAACCATCGCCAGTGAGACACGCTGCAAGAGCCACTCCGTTTCACTAGGCCCGTCCCTTAATCCAGACGCAGTCGCGCCAATCCTCCGAAGGAACGCCATCGAACGAGGGCCAATAACCCCTGAAGTATCCACTGCCACAGGAGTAAAAAAAAAAATATATCGGCAAGAATTTTTTGACTTAATCAGCTTTTAGAACTGGATGCCTGACTGGAGCACGGATCAGCAAGAAATCATGAATACGAAACCTAAATATGTAACGCATTCGTATACTTTTTTTTTTTTTTTTTTTTTTACGCCTATCGCGTGTTTCCCTTTCATGCATAATCAATCGGACGGAAATAGATTCCGGTTATGACGACTTTCACAAGTCAATCAAGTGTTTGATTTTATGTATTTATTTTATTTTTTTTTTTTTTTACTCTTTGCTTAAAAAAACCCAGGTCAGACCGTACATTCCCCCCACTTTTTTTTCTCCCACCAAACTAATGCTATCTATTTATTGTCTGATAGCTAATGGGACTGAAAGCTCTTACGATATTTAAATTTTCAGTGGTGGTGGTGGGAAATTTCTTGGATTTTTCTTTGTCTCCGGGTTTCAGAGAATACGGTTGTACTGTTTCCCTTAGTCACATGGCTAAACTCTTTTTAGGGGTTAAACGACAGTAAACGCAGTAGGAATTTCCTGACGAATCATAATATTCTATTCCTGCTGAAAATTCTCTTCGCAAGAAAAGTACCAGGTCTTAAAGAAAATTTTTTTTTTTGGGGGGGGGTGATGGTCAATCAAATTCAGAGCGGAGAATACTCTTAATGTGGATGAAATTTATTTTATTTTTTATTTTTTTTATATAGCTCTTATCTTTTCTCTCTTGTTCTTAAGTTAATATTTCGTGTGCATTTTCCGTCTTATTGCTTAGTATTTACGACCATGTTCGTCGCTCATCCTCAATTATAGTGTTGACTGGTTATCTACCTTTGACATTATTTCCTTAAATATAACTGCCAATTGGTTATTAACGTGGTGGACCCTTCAGTTGTAGTGTAGTGGTTACCAAGTTTGTCTCGCTAGATCAATTACGAATGAATAGCGAGTTCGATCCGTGTCCTTTGATTCCTGGTATGAAGACATAGTTTCCATACTTTCGGCCCTGTCACATCTAAGCTACGCTTAAATTCTTTTAATTAGGCACCTCGACGTGGTCTAATGGTTAGTGAGTTTGTCTTCAGTAGTGTGTTCGATCCTCGCTTTGTGCCACATCTAAGCTCGACGTGGTGTAATGATTAGTAAGCTTGTCTTCATAGGTCAACTACGACTGAATAGAGAGTTCGATTCTCACTGGGTGACCCAAACATTCAGCCTTGTGCCACATTTAAGCAACGCTTAGATCATTAGGGGCTCTCTCTCCCCACCCTGGATTCTTGTGAAAGGAGGTGGCAGAGGAGTAGATGCTGCGGTTGTAGTATCAGTTCCGTGCCGGACGCCTTCTCTCCTCCCTTGCGCCCCGCCCCACTGATACGTAGCGATGTTATGACTAGCTCGGACCAGCGGCCCGAGTAGAAACACTAGTCCCCACGTTAAAAACCGACCTTGTGTCCCAAGCTGATTTAGTGGGGGTTGAGATCAAGGTAAATATCGGACCCTTTAAAAAAAAAAAAATAAAATAAAAAAAAATTTGAATCCTTTCGTTTTTATCTGAATTTTTCAAAACGTCTTCCTAAGTTCAATCATTTTGTTTCTCTTAATTTTAAAGCCAAATTTAACTCTGCAAGATATTATCATCACCTTCCAACATTCACCTTGGTTAGGACTTTCATCTTTAACAGTCGCCTTTCTCGGTAATTATGAAGTATTTTTGATTTGTATTTTTTCCCCTAAATTCCTTTACTGGCACTTTTAAAAGCAATATTATGGGAAGTAACAAGGCCGATACTATTGAGGGTCAGGCACGGGGGGTCATCAACATTTTTTTTTCTACATTACAAATTAAACTAAGTACAACTGACTAAAGCATGAGACGTTTTCACGGATTTTGACGCCATTCTGAGTCTTGTCCAAATCAAGTCTCGAAAAAACAAAATTCCCTTTTTTTTTTATCCATAATGTTGAATTGATGTTAAATTGCCGCATAACATAAAATTTTTTTAAAGATGGAATGATCTATTGATAAGTCTAATTTGTATTTAGATAACTTGTATTTATTTTCAATTGTTTCTAGTTGAACTGATGAATATTTCATATTATTCATTATTTATTTGAATAGTACCTTATAAAAACTGAGATGTAGTAGAGTGGAGGGGCACGTATCATAAATTCGGGGTGGGTCCATGAAACCCCTACACCGGCCCTGGCTTGATCTGCGGGTGCTTGAGTGTAATTTTAGAACAATTTATGTTGCGGTTATTTAGTCCGCCATTCTTTTGGTTGGCCATTCGGCGTTCGGAATCTTGCTCTCAGCTGCAAATATTAATTCTTGAGGTTGTCAATGTGTAATTATCCCTTCTGGCTACTCTTTTGTCTCTGCCAGCAACTGTATACTTAAGTCACAAGGCTCACACGGTTCTCCTTAAATTAACGTATCTTAAATCAAATTCTTCTCATTGGTGAAAAATAATCCTTTTCGAAACTTTTTCCAGAAGATTCGATTTATTTTTGCTTCTAGTCACAGGGTCGCCATTAATAGGCTCAAAATCAAGACTCTAAAAAAGTCCCATCTGAATATCTCATTGGTTAATAAGGTCTTTGCTCATAGATAAGGAGCCTATGGTTGACATTTTTCTCATAAATCTTAATGTATTTATCATTCAGAACTTAAAATTTTGCTTCTTCCTGTTCTTTGTTTTCGCCAATCAAAATGGTGTAATAGGTTCTTCTCTTAGTCCCTGACTCTACTGATGTAACAGTTTGGCGGCTATAATTAGCTTTTGTAGATTCTCTTAATGTAATTCAGGCAACGATTATATTGAAACTCTGTTGGCAGCAATGTCACTATTGACCAATATTCTTACGCTACTAAAACTGATTTACCCCTTATAAATGACATGGTTACTTTCAGTAGAGCTTTTATTTCCTATTCGTCTCATTCCTATGCACCAGACAATGGCGTTCAGCGCACTCGCTCACACAGTATTTCGTAGAGTTGGTTCGTGTTGAACAGTCTCATGGCTGAATATTTTACGGTTGGTGACTTCTCATGTGGCTCATTAGACCTGCAAGGGATTTGCATGCCACGAGACCTTTACTTATTGCATGTCAGTTTTTCTGTAAGCTTGGTTTCCTGAATGCTGATATTTATATCGGCTGACTGAGCTGAAAACTTTGTTACCGAGGCTGCAAGAGAAATCAAGTTGGATGTCACATTGGTAGACAGTGATATTTCTATGACGTTTGTAGCTAATGAAGCCTATCTTTGATAAGCAAACACAGCCATATTCGTTGTATGACATTTTCTTTCTATTCTATTCCATATACTTACCAACCAGTTTCAATTCAGCATATGCATTTCGTTTCTCTTCGAATTTCTTTAGCACCAATTGAAATAGGTTTCCTTCACTTCAACTTATCCTTAAGACTTTCCGGTGTACTTGTATAGATGTTGAACTTTTTAGGTATCTCTGACCGTTTTCAAGATTTACTCCGTGGCCGTTTACCCTCTAGGGCTTGTTTTGGCGTGTGGATGTCCTCTAAGCGGACCAAATCACCAGAATCACCGATTCGATACTTTTATTGGTCAGCTGTAGTACTCTCGTATCAGGCACATTAGATTACCATTAAATATTCAGCAGAGAACGCAAGCCACACTGGAAGCATTCAAGACGCTAGATATGTCTGCAATAGAATGTCCATGTCCGGCAGCCATACAACGGAACAAGTGTCCTGCAGTTCTCTACTTTTAACTTATCACATTGCGAAAAGGCCTTTCTGTCTATAACTGACTTCCTCAAGGGTGTTTAATCAGGATAGGCTACCTAGGTAGAGAAATGTATTCCAAATCTCCAACATTTTACCCTTGATGTATATGGATGGCGGAATATACGTTTTGTCTGTGTTGGTTGATACTTCTTGTAGCCGATCTTATGATCGAATTCATCACATGAGGCACACTTGTGTTCTGCGCTACTGTCAATTTCTTGTTTGGCTCAGAGAATCATGAATAATGAAGAAAACTGAAATGTAGTTGAATTGTGAAATTTAAATAAATTGCCTGGAGGAATCTTAAACACAGCGGCTGGGTGCCAACCATAGCGTTGGTTAGTTTGTCTATTAAACAAAGACTGCACTTTCACTGAGACTCTTAGTAAAATATTCCCGCCTCAAGTAATACAATCTTACATCCTTATCTGTAAAGATTTAAAAAAAAAAATTATCAGATATGACTATTTTTAATGAATCTAAATATTCCATTTTTGTGAAAAATGTTTCTAACCATCAGATTTGAGAAAAGACAATTTACAATTAAATAAACTGTCCCTCCTACAAAATCTCCTCTCTATAGTACAGGAAAATTGGTAAAAAACTTTACGATTACCTTTTACCTGACAAGGTGAACAAATTTATTTTTTATGAGTGATTAAATTTTATAATATTTCTGTTTGTCAACGCAAACATTTATCCTTGTCCTTTCTATCGTTAAATAAGACTTTTTTTTTTTTTTTTCTAGCAACAATTCAATATTAAATAAGATACTAGATTAATTTTGGAAATATCAAAATGCAGAGTTATTCCCCTTGGACTTTATCAGACGAGAAAGATTTTCCTTAGAAATGTTAAGTTATAATGACAATTTGAAAATCCGTTCTTAAATGAACAAATGATTTTATGTATTCTTATTTAAACAAATACATAGCTGCTAGGTTTCACATAATGAGAAAAAATGTCTTTTGTTCATCAGCCACGAATTTCAACTTGAAAAGATTTCATTGGCTTGTTTCGGGTCAATATCTCGTGATAGTAAAGATTTTTTTTTTTTTTTGTTGTTGTTCAACTATGTATGAAGCGGAAAAGCCAATGAAACGTCTCTGGCCACTCTAGTCGTCATCTTTTATATAGATATTTGGAGAAACTGAATATAGGCGCTCCATAAATCAATCCATTTGTCAGTAATATTTACTGAAACCAGATGGTTCTTGAGGTATTGTAGCGGACCGTGGTTTTACGTATTGTTAAATTAGGAACACGTGTGTTTCCTGCGAGAAGGTCCGCTACAAAAGCATAGCGGACTCAGAGATTGAGTCCACCATAAAGAAGTGTGATGAAAACCAACAAGAGACAGACACACACACACACACACACACACACACACACACACACACACACACACACACGGAATTAACACATTAATTCCACCTACATTTTACGCGCGCGCGAGTTTTCCTTCCTCCCTCTTACAGTTAGACGTAGCAGTAAACTTCCTTTAACTATTGAGGAAGCTCGCTGGCTCCTACTGATGAAGTCAGCCTAACAGATTTTGAATTTTTTCCCGCGCGTTCTCGGCGTCTCAAACGAACAGCGTTTGCAAGCCAGTTGCCTCCCGACTTTCGACCTAACTAGACGGGCAACTCATTTATTCCGTGCCCTTAACCCATATGCGGGAATATCTTATTTCAACAATGTCGACCTCACACTGTACCAAGATTTCTTCTCGTCTTGAAGCTGCCCGCAGGTCAGACCTTCTCCGTTTTCGACCAGAAGACGTTCGAGACACACGACACAGTCGTGAGCAAAACTTCGTATTCAACAAGTGAATTATTTTTATCCCTCGTCAGTCAATCTTAAATACAGACAGGGATATCTTACTGACGAACAAACTTGCTATCCGCAGGTCAGACCTTCTCCGTTTTCTGCTAGAAAATGTGCGAGACACAGTCGTGGGCAAAATTTCGTATTCAACAAGTGACTTATTTTATCCCTCGTCAGTCAACCTTAAATTCAGACAGGGATATCTTACTGACGAACAGATATTCTTCGTCCCTTTTGGCTGGCCGTAAGCAAATTCACTAAGACGATGCAACTCACTACAAATAATTCTTCGTCTCTCTGGACTCGCCATAAGTAACTTCACATAGACGATGCAACCAACTGCAAATAACTCTTCGTCCTTTTGGCTAGACGTCCACAGCAATCCGTTAAAATTTTCAACAGTTAATTCAAGACCTGACCAAACTCTGAGACGACTGAACTTTCTCTCTAATTTAAACCTGAACATAAAAAAAAAGATAAAAAATACAAAATCACATACACTCTCAACGCTAAAAAAAAAAAATCCACAGTGAGTACTCCTTTCTATCTGTGCGCACATACACCTCGTGTTTAACGAGTTCCTTTTTCCAGAACCATATAAAACTCTTTTTCCCGCCTTGTTCATCTTGCTTTCCTGTTTTGGCGCGGAACATTTTCCTTGATCTCGTACCACGAGATAATCTACTTGTTTTTCCATTTAATAAAAAAATTACACATGTTTTGCATCCAGACGCCTTTGTCATTTTTTTCCGGCTATCTCTTTGATGTTTATAATTTATGCACTTGTTGATTGACCCCTTTCCTCTCACTGTTCATTCACGCATTTCTTTTTATACATTGCTTGTGGACTCGGTAGTTTAGTGTAGTGTCTGGCACAAGGCCACTTCGTAATAAACCAGCACTGCACCCTACCGGGTCTACAACACACACACACATATATATATATATATATATATATATATATATATATATATATATATATATATACTCTCCCGTCGAGATTCGACGTATGAGGGTCAAGCAGATCAGTTTCAGGAAACCGACAGCCCGGCACATGAGATTTGATTATGGTGGTGAAGGCCTCGTGCAGGACCATCCACACTTTGAAGGGACGAATACAGCACCGAATGCCACAAGGTTCCCAAACGACCCTCCGCAGGTTTTGAATTCAGAGTTGTCCTTCTTCTAGACCAGTTGCCATCCAAGGCTATAGAATCCAGTCTGTCCTGCTATTTTACCCATAGCTAGAGGAAGAGGATTCATACCTTTCCCAAGGGTATTAGCACGTAAGTGAATGTAATGGATTCGACTTGAACTCGGCTCTGCGATTCCTCAATCCAAGCCGCTAACAATTACTCTCTCTCTCTCTCTCTATATATATATATATAGAGAGAGAGAGAGAGAATTAAACAACAAAGTTTACAATGGACATAGGCATTAACATTTGTGTGTGAACGTAAAGAATTTGTATTTTGGTACGTACGTGTATGTGTGTTTCATAGCGTTTTCCCACAAGTGGGCAAAACGCAGATCTCTGCGAGAGATCACATTTTGTAAATGTGCCTGCTGAAATGCAAAGTAAAAAGGATATTTTCCAACCGCCCCACGCGATCAGATGTGGCACAAGGCCGAATTTAACGTAGGGTATCCGATTCCGTAGGCTCGGGCAAAAATTCCCTGTAGACCCCGTAAAAAACGGTGTCTGGTAGCTGTCTACCACCCCAAACGAGACTCTGTCCTTCGGCATAGTCTCGTCTGGGTTCCTCTCTGCCCGAAGGCAGGGAGTTCGACCAGCACAGCTGGGGACGAATCTCTAATTGCCGAAGCAAAGTAAAAAGTTTATTTAATTCTAAAATTCCAGAAAATGTGGCACAAGTAAGCAAGGGGGGGGTAAAGAAGTAGGTCTTCTGACTTAACTTTAAACTTAGCTAGCCACAAACGCTGACCCAATCATACTTACAATATTCCTTACACCAAAACAACACATCCACCATAATACCTCAATGTCTCCATGAAAATACTAACTCGTCCCAATATGTGCAATTAAAATTTTAAAAACTAGCCCCAATGAGTAGTTACAATAAAAACTATTTACAAGAAACTAAACAAAATCATGTTAGTAATAAAACTTCCCATAATCACTAAATGTGGCAGAAACATCAGTTAACTGGACGAAATTAATGCGGGACTATGATAATATAAAACATTCGTTCACGCCAAGCACTCACGCAGACACGCACTCATTCAGACACAACAATAAATACGAAAAATCGCACACGAAAAGGAAGTCGCCCTGCATCCACCAGAGCACTGATATCAGTGACCAACGAGGGAGGGGATGGGGAATTAAACTTAAGCAAAATATGGACAGAAAAAATGGACCAATGTGCATACATACCCTAGCTAAGTTTATTGAAAAAGGAAACTAAAGAACCAAAACTAAACCTAAGCTAACCTAATTTCGGGATGGGTTGCCCGTGTTCAACCCAGGTAAAGCAAGATCCTGATGCCTAACTGGCATCAAAGTGTCACTCCAGGTCAGCCCCTTTCACACGACACAAACGCGCAAGATTCACTACCTTTTGCCGAATTCTGATGAAATGAGTCGCCGCCTTTCCGACCTAATCTTGACTTTAAGTTGATGCTTAAAGTACAAGATCAGCTGGGAAGAAGTGAATTTCTCGCCTTCATAGAATCCCTTCTGACGTGTCGTCCAAATCACCACTCTCATAACACCTAGCAAGCATAAGAACACATAATGTTCAGCCATCGTCAGCGGCGGAACCACATTGCTACAAATAGATGCGGCCTCAAGAACAAAGAACTTTCCAGGCAGCATGCGAACCATGAGGCCTTCAACATACTTGCACAACGGCGCTTCTACCCTGAAATGAAAGGTGTGACCAATGGTCTCGACTTCCACACTACAGCACCGGCAGTTTGGATATTTCTCCAAGCCCGCTGTGCAAATCTCTTGGCAACCCACAGGGCCCCACGCATATTAAGGCCATATTAAGCGAGCCTCCTGCTTCGTAAGACCGAGTTCGTCAATCGTCACGAACGGCCCCCTAACTAACACCTGATATAATGCCTTACGAGACAACGCCTGGACGTTGGAAAGGCCATCCAACGCCCATAAGAGGCGTTTCAGAGCACAACGACATTCACCGTAGAAGGAGCACTCAACTCACGAGTGCACACTTCTCAGGGACGGGAAGTTCTTACGGGCGTCTTCCTTCTAGAAGCCACCCTCCTCATCTGATTCGCGACACATTCGATCCAGGAACCCGACGCGAAGCATATATTGACGAATCTCAATGCTAGGCATACCTACACCGCCTTCAGATGGATGAAGGTAACAGATCTCCCGTCCAAAGGAAAGGTCCGGGAAGAGAAACTCCCTTCCACGCACCCAACCTCAAACCGACAGACTTATCGCGGTTGATCTTGGCCCCTGTCACCACATAACCACTGATTTTTTGGCTGACTTCGTCAATCTCGGCCCTGCTCGACACACGAACCGAAACGTCGTCAGCATAGGCGGAATACCTGGGCGAAGTGGTAGCACCAGGAAGGGAAATTCCGCGTAGGACCGGATTCGTCTTTAACTTGCGAAGGAAAGGTTCCAACGCAAGAACGTAAAGCAAAGGCGAAAGCGGACAACCTTGACAAATGGAGCGAGACAATACGAAAGACTCCGATCGTACTCCGTTCACCTCCACCAACACACTGGGGTCGCATACAGAAGTCGGATTCATGCGCGAAAGTACGGCCCGAAACAGGCTGCCGAAAGGACAGCCTAGAGAAATCGATTGTCAACCCTATCGATGGCTTTGGACTGATCTAAATTGACCAGCCCTGCTTCACTGTTGACTTGCTCGATGATCAAGCGTACCATATGAAAATTGTCCTGAATGGTCCTGCCCTTCACAGCACAAGTCTGTTCGGAGCCAATCAGACTAGAGAGGACAGCCTAAAAACCGGTTCGCTAAGACTTTAGCCAAAATCTTTAACTCTGTGTTTAGCATAGTTAAAGGGCGAAAGTTATCTAACACATCCCCACCGTTTTTGTCCTTACGTAACAATTTGATTACACCCCTGGTGAAGCGTTGGTGTATAGACCTCTGCTTCATCCAGTTGCCGAAAATCAGTACCAGCAAGGGAACAAAAACAGGCGACTGCCTCAAGTACACTTGGAGATTTGTCCAGGCCAACCTGTTTCAGCGCTTCCCAGATTTACGACTCCGTAATGGGATCCTTGCACCTAGCCGCTTCAGCCGCCTCAAGGCAGGTAATGGCAGCTAAATACGCGTCGAAATGACCAGGGCTCAGACCGGGCTCCCTGGTGAAAAGTTCACGAAAGTACTCACGAAAAGCCTCACACATGCCCTCGTTTGTAGTCACGGTCCGCTTATCCGGCAATGTGACGCACGCGATATGTCGCCGAGACGCACTCCGATTCTCCTCTGCACGCAATTCACCGACCATATTCGTTGCTTCAGGGGACATTCTATTTAACCTAGCCCTAACTACCAGAGCTTGATCCTTCTTGATAAGCAAGGAGGACAACTCTGCCTTAGCCAAGGCTATTTCCCCACTATCACAGGATTTAAACTGCCCGATCAACTTTTTGTTCTAAAGCCGTTTGCGCCGCTAATCTAGATTGAGTCGACGACAAAAATCAGCAGCAAACGTTCTAATTTTGGATTTTAGTTTATCCCACCAGGCGTTCCCCACAACCGCCCTCGTCAATTCCATCTGTATCATTAGCAGCAGCTGGTTCCGGAAATCTTGCTCACCAAATAATGAACAGTTTAATTTTCAGTAGCCAACCAACCTAACCTTAGGCTTATCTAAGTTTACACAAGACCATACAAGCCTATGATCCGAATAAACTATATAATGGGGACTTGGACACCCTAAGAGCCCTACATCGACTCTCCTAACTAAGACTCGGTCGAGGTAGCTAGCAAGCGTCCCAGGAGCCGAGTTGCCACTATTTGTCCATGTCCAAGCTACCTCCCGAGGGTGTTCATTCCGGTGCTTATCGACAAGATCAAACCTGTCGATAAAGTCCTGAAATGGTTTCACGTCCCGGTTGTTAGTACCCGGTTTTTGCCCTATACGATCTATATCGGGGTCAATCCCCCGCTAAAACTACCCGACGAGATGTTGTCATGAACGGCTCAATCCGCCGAAACAAGGCAAGCCGCTCAGCCTGGAAATTGGGCGCATAAACCCCAATGAGACGTAGAGCCTTATCATTTATGGTAACATCAAGCACGCAAAGTCTGCCCGCCGGATCTTTGAAGACAAGAGCACACACAGCCTTCAAAGACTTGCTCACTAGCCAAGAGACACCCCTCGAGCGGCCATCAAAACCTGCTGAATAGAGGGAAAAAACCCTAGACAGAATGCTCTCATGATCGCGAGAAGAAAAATGGGTCAACATACATCCACCCCGAGACGCTGAAGGTCACGATAGAGCCTCGCCCTGCGAGACTCGGACTTCAGGCCTCGGACATTCAAACTAGCTAACCAGAGAGACATTTCAAACTGATTAGGGTTGCTTACCTGAATTAAACATGGACGGGGTCAGGATACCGACAGCCTCCCCCATCGACCCGTGGCCCATCTCAGTCTTGATGATGCCGTCTTGGGAGAGACCGCCTATATCCTACGGGAAAGTCAACTTTAGTGCTCTATAGAGGGAGGTGTGAACAAAAACAGAGACCCTCCCAGCACAAAATTGTTTCAGTTTGGGTCTTCGACAATCGCAATGTGCGGTGACATTTTAAATGAGGTTATAGCATCGTCTAACATTGCCCAAGCCTGCTTTGCACCCGTTCCAGACCTCATCACTGTCAATACCCGTTAGGCATTGGGGAAATTTTTAGGATCCTTGACATCTCTGTCAGTATAATGCTTGACAGAGAGGAGGTACCTTTGATCCTGTTGCCGTAATCGCGGGCTCTTTTTGCTTGGGTGGGGGAAATACGGCATACATCATCGCCTGTATTGTAGATGTGTTTCTGCTTCTTTCTTTTGTCGTTTAAGTCCTGGGTGGGGCTTCTTTGTCTTTTGTTGAGTGGAGGGGGCATATCAGATGATTTAGTGGGGCAGGAGTGGGAGTGTGTCAAGGAGTAAAGTTTTGTCTGAATGGGCTGGAATCTCTACTGAGAGGAGTTGAGGGATGAGAAGTATGTGTCTGGGCAGAGGATGTGGAGGATATGACCTTTTTAAAGTGAGAGGGCTTTTGTTAGCTGGAATCTCTATTAAGAGGGGTTGAGGGATGGGAGGGATGTAATGGGGGTAGCGGGTGTGGAGGGAGTAGCCTTCTTAGCAGAGGAGGTCTTTAGTTGACTAGTGTTTCTACTGAGAGCGGTAGAGGGGTGGGAAGAACTTGCTGAAAGCGGGGAAGTGGATGTGGAGGATTAATTTTTTTTTTAATGGGGGAGATCTTTTGATGGCGTTGGTTATCCAATTTTTCTTTTAATTTTTTTATTTTCTCGGTTTTGTCAAAACCCAGGTCGTATTTCTTTTGCATCTCTTTTAGAGTATGCTGAGAGACCGGGGAGTGCCCTTAATGTTGACAGAGGGAGTGGAACTGTCAGTGCCTTTCGTCCCAGGGGCTTCAAAGACGCGGTCAGAGAGGAATTTTGGTCGACTGGGGCCTGACTTCCAGAGGACTTCTTCTCTGACAGGAAGAGGAGAGATGACCAGACTCTCCACACTTCCAACACATCGGTTTGCGGTCAGTCACAATGACCGCCAGCTTCAGGCCCCCTACTTCCAGACAGTTGGAGATGGAGAGGAAGGCTTTTCAGTCTAACGTTATGTCAAAACTCCATCCCCCGGTCAAGCTATCGCAGGAAGCACCTGGTAGTTTGCCATACTGCGACACGAAAGCTGCCAGGTGTTCCCCGATATCTCTACGTGGTCCTTAGGCTGCCTTCGTACTCTTTTGTGATCAATTCTTGTCTTGTGGCTTTGAGACAATCTTCTGGTGTGGGTAGCAATATGTCCCACATGAAAAATCCCGAACTCTTAACAATTCTTAGTGGCTTGAACTCCTGGGACTTCAGTGTTTTTACCACTGTGTCTTTCGTCGAACGACAAATTTTGCGCGTACGCTTGTCGACGACGAAGACTGACACGATTCTTTTCTCGATCTTCTTTAGTTCTATGGGGTCCTGCAAGATCTCACCTTCCACGACAAGGTGTGCATAACTCTTGGAACGCTCCAAGAACTCCGCTATATCGATAATGCATTTTGGAGGGGACTTCCAACAACAGGGCGAATGCCCGGCCTCCACGTTATTTTTGGTCTTGTTATAATCTTTTTGGCCATTATTGGCCTCCATATTTTTAGATACTGATTTTGGCCATTATTGGCCACCGTTTTTTTTTTTTTTTTTTTTTTTTAGTTTGGCCATTATTGGCCTTGTCATAGCTTCCAACGGCCTCCTCATTAACGGAGCTAATGCCGGGTATTCTTCGGGATTGTCTTTATCGGGGGGTCATTTTTAATGGAAAATAAATGTTTCCTGACCGACCTCCTAAGGTTGGCCACTTTTCGTTTTTTTTTTAACAATTAAAAAGGAGGGGGCTCTTTTCTTTTCCATTTTCAAGGGAAGGGGAGCGGTGATAAATAGGAAAAAAAGTTTCGCCTATCGATGAGAAAAATAAATAAATAAATAAACAAGGTTCGGTTAAGAGCGGAACAACAAATTTAAATAGTCAAACGAACAAAAGCAAAAACAAAAAGACGTACAAGAATTAGACGACAGATGAGAAAAAGTAAAACAATGTAAACAAGGTTCGCCTGTAAGCGAGTCTACAAATTTTAAAAGACAACAAACAGAAAACAGAACGACGTACAAAAGCTCAAATAGACAAACAAAGAAACAAGGTTCGCCTAAACGCGAAACAAATTTAAACAGACAAAAAGAAAACGCAAAAGAAAAGCACGTATGACAGACGAGAACAAATGGATAAGGTTCACCTAAAGGCGAAACAAAAAATTTAAAACAATCACAAAACAGAAGAACGTACAAAAAAAATAGAAAGACGGATCTAACTAACGCCTTTATCGACTGGACACATGGCACAGTGGATAAAGGCGTTAGTTACATCGAGTGACAGGACCCAAAGAGTGTGAGTTCTATATCTGGTTAAGGCAGTAGAGAACTTTCAAAGGGGAATTAACAGGAGATAACTGATATCTATTAAACATGGCACGAGGAACTAGAACAGTCTACCCCAGTGAGAGAAATAAAGGGTTCAGTTCGACATTCCAACCACCTGAAGAAGGACGTGATAAACATGGCGACAAAGATGGGGACAATAGTCCGAATAATGGAAATAGTGGAAATTCTCTTTATTACATTTTTCAATGTTTGACTTTAAATTTACTCGTTATCGCTCTTATTTTCTCATTATGACGTGTATGAACGTACGTCTTTACAAAAATCGACACGTTTATATACAGACAAAACAAAAATCTTTTTAAAGAATTGGGCGTCAATAAATTGTAATAAGCTTTTCCATTTATGATTAGTAAATATAGTTTTTACTTGATAACAATATGATCTAACCCTGTATTGATTTTTAATTCTGTATTGATTCTGTAATTTTAATTCTGTATTGATTTTTAAATCGATACAGAATTTTGATTTAAAACTTTATAAATGATTCTAATTAAAACAAATGAAAAGAATTCTTGTAAAAATTTATTATTTATCTTTTTTTCTTAAGACAATACTGTCCATAATAGCTTATTCATAAATGCAATTAAAAGCTTTCGTAATTAAATGTCATAGTTTTATTGCATCTTTTGTTTTACGATTCAGAGCAGATTTTCGGTAACTGGGGTATCGTTTTACAAAAAATTGATTTAAACATTAAGCGGATCAAAATTTAATTTCTCGAAATTTCATAAAATGGAGGGGGGTGTAGATGAAAATCCCCGAAAGTTTCATTGTGACATAGAGAGACCCCCCCTACTCTGAAGTAGATTTAGTAATCAACAGTGCTAAAGAATTAGGATGAAGGTGCTAATTACTTGGGTAGAAGGGATTCCGGAATAATTCCAGAAATAAGTTGTTTTTTTTTGTTTTTTTTGTTTTTTTCTTAATAATTGTTTCTGGGGTTGAGTTATTAGTTAATTAAATGTAATAATTCCAGAGTGATTAAGAGACGGATTCGTTAAAGTAAAGTTTGTGATAAATGGCGAATTGGACTTTTGGGTGGTCTGAATGGCGGAATTAGTGGGATAAGTGGTTTTGGTAAAACCTAAGTGTACGTTGTCTACGGAAGACCCAGTAGGAGGTCCTCCGAATCCGATTTTAGTACCTCTTGAAGACTAGCTTCCCGCGGAGTTTCGGGGACTGGAAAAGCTTGCATGGTGGTCAAAGGCGATTTGCATATTAAAATTCGGGGGCGGTGCCTAAAGATGGTGTAGCTCCGCCTCTCTCTATATAAGCTGCCCGCACGCTTGAGTTAACCAGATCGGAGAGATCGGAGATCAGAACGCGGAAGAGACGGCTTGTTGGAATTTGCTGGTCTGGTCTGTTAGTTGTCCTGTGTCAAGAAGACCGATCCGAACCAAGAGATAGAAATAGAACCCGCACGAATCCAGATAACTTCATCAACAAACTGTGAGAAAGCAGACTGCTATATCGTAGGATGCAGACGAAGATCCACGAATTACTTCCCTTAGATCAGCCGAAATTGTTTAGGCAGGAATTTTCCTACTCTCTCTCTCTCTGTGACTTTCTGACCCCAAACGAGTGAAACTCTTTACGACATTTTGTACTCGTGACATAAAAACAGTGGCCTAAAAAGAGCTCTTTTTACAGGAACCAAAAGAGTTGCTTATTTTTTCTTTTTCATGTCTTTGCAGCTACAACAAGAAACTTTTTTTTTTTGCATGAATAGTGAGTTCCTTTCAGCGTAATACTTAGCCATTTAATTCATCCTACCTCCGGATCGTTTTGAGGGATCGAAATACTGCTGTTCGTATCAAAAATTCACAACGTGGCGGATAGTGGTGGTTCCTTTAGTTCACTGGGGGAGGAGCGGGTGGTTTACTTTTCGGCCAGAACCACCGGAGAGACAGGACAGAGCTGTAGCCGGAAGGGCTATTACGTTAGATCATTAAAATCCCATATATTTTTTTTCTTTTAAGAATTTCCAAATCCTTGTTTTTCACCGGGAAAAAGACCCTGAAGATTTTTAACCAAAATTTCGAACCTTCTAAAAAGAAAAGGAAAAAAAAATTAACCAAAAAACCTTTGGTCTATAAAAATAATAATAATAATAATAATTAAAAAAAAACACACCCACACAAACACACAAAAACTGTTTTAAGTTTGGGTCTTTTCTTATTATCATAGTGTGGCGGACTTCCACCACATTTATTTAATTTTGATTAGGAAACCAAACTGATGTGAAGAAAGGATACGGCAAAGGTATCATTACATATAAAATTGTATTCAACAATGCATACAATAAATAATGTACAAGAAAAAGCGTGCAATGAGTAAGACGAAAGTTGTCTCTCTCTGACTATCATTATCTATCAAAGTTCTCTGAAAAGAAAGAGTTAATAGTCTGTAATAAATGTTTTTTAACAGTTTTGCTGTGCAAGAGGAAAAATTATGTAATTCAATTAAAGAATATGCAGTTTGTGAGAAGATCGGCGCATAGATTTCAACTGTGAATGGATTTCTGTGGCAGCTGAAGTCTCACTGGTGTTGTCTGCTCTTTTTTCTTGATTTTATAGGTGATCATTGGATCAGAAATGCTGCGCGGGAAAAAATCACTCTTCACTTTGCAGACAATCCGATTGGTCGGCTTTGACCAATCAGTGAATGAGCTTTGGGGAGATTTCTGAGAGCCGATTCTCCCAAAAGTGCACAAAATCTACTATACGAAAATATAGCGATTTCAAAATTGTCGCATAAAACAGTAGCGTTGATTTCTATCCAATGAATGATTGCTATTGAAATTTGAATTTGTATGGGTATGTATGTGTGTGTGATGATGGGGATCGCTATAATAGTATGCGTATTTTTTCTAAAGATTCCGTGGAGGTACCTACGAAGAACTTGATGAATGCTATGATTTAATTACCCGTATAATTGAGATAGATGTGAGTCTTTTTATTTATTTAAAAATACATTTCGTCAAAATATGAGCTCGAACATAACACAGACTTAAATTTATATAAGAAAATGTAAGTTATATAAAGTAATTAAAGGGTACTTAAAAAAAAAATAGACTAAGGGGAGATTATAAAAATTAGACAATAATAAAAAGATTATATAAAAGGAAGGGTGTGAAATAAATACATACATACATACGTGTTTTTCTTCTTTCCAATTATGCGTAAAAAGTAGATAGTATAGAATATAGAGTGTCTTTGCAACATTGAATGATATTGTTCTTTTTCTCTTCAGAATCAATTTATTAAAAAATCTTCCAAAAATAAAATATAATTTTCTGAAACTTTATTTGAGGAATATTAGCTGATTTAAAGTATAATTAATCTGATTTGAAAAAAAAATTATTTACTTTAACTTTAAAATAACAAAAAATTCATTTTTTAAACCATAGCGATCAATCACATAAGTGCAGATAAGGTATTGACAATTTTATTATTGTTCTACGGAGACTTTATATCTTAAAACATTTAAGAAAATGACAAGTGACCCCACTATTTCTTTCTTTTTAGTTTAATTTTTAAGTACTCAGTAATCTTAAAAATATTAAAAAATATTCTCCTTAATCTAATCTTAGGAATATTGACATTAAATTTACTATAGTCATCACTCTTATTTTCTGATAATATCGTGTATGGTCAACCATAATTTTAAAAAATGGGCACGTTACATAATATTGCAAAATGATTGGTATTAAGCTTTTCCAGTTTTCATTAGTTTCATTTAATAACAAGTAATGCAGAATTTTAAAAGGTTTATATTATAAATTATTAAAATTAAAATAAAAAAATGAAAAGAATTGTTGTAAAACTTCATTATTCATCGATAAATATTTTTTCTCAAGACAATAGTGTCCTTAATAAATTTTATTTATAAAAGCAATTAAAAGCTTTTCTAATTAAATAATGTCATAGTTTTATTGTATTTTTTATTTTACGATTCGGAGAAGATTTTCGGGAAATTAGTAGTAGTTTGAAAAAAAATATTCTGCAAGGACTCCTGCTTTTAACTATTTAATTTATATAAAATTTAATTTCCCTTAATTTCTTGAATTTAAGTAACATATGTTTAAAAAAAAAAACACTTAAAAATAATTTCATTTGGGAATAAATCATGAGTTTCATTAAAATCCGACAATTATTTGATTTTTGCAAGAATTTCCAAACCAATGTGTTTTTCACTGGAAAAAAACAAACAGTAATCTTACTTATTATAAAACGCAGATTGTGTGTGTGTGTGTGTCTGTACGTTTATATATTGGATCGGATTTCCTACATTTTTCAACCGATTTCAACAAAACTTCACAGGACTGCGTAAAATTACCTTGCGGTGGTTCTGACAGCGTCAAAAATTGGAAAAACACAATTGTTTTTGCACGAAATCAATTTGAAAACACTATAAAACACGATTCTGTCGCCAGAATGAAAGGGGACAACTCATATCGAGTTATACTTATTAAAACCCAGGTTGTGTGTGTGTGTGTGTGTGTGTGTTCGTTTATATATGGGATCGGATTTCCTACATTTTTTCAACCGATTTCAACAAAACTTCACTTTTTTTGGCAGGTAGTGTTTCTTATTGTCTTGCACACTTTTTTCTTTATTTTTACATTCAGAATGCTTTAAAAATTTCATTTACAAGACAATTGTTTATAATAAAATTCTATTCAATCGATAGACACAGTCATAACGATTGAAAACAATGGTTTTGTTTGAGTTTGGGTTTGACTAATTCGTAAAAAAAAAAAAAACTAATTAAGACATGCGTGTCCGTCAACTTTAAACAATAATCTTTGTCAATTTTATTTTTCAGTCTTTATGATGGTCGATATTTGATCTATCTCTTACTGTTACATCCCCGGGCAACGCCGGGCTCTACTGCTAGTCATGAATATTACGTGAACTGCTAACGCAAAAGAAAAAAAATTAAGCAAAATTTCGAACGTTCTAGAAAATATGAAAAATTTGATAAGAGAATAAAAAAAATACTTTGGTCTTTCCTTTTAATAACAAACATTTTGACGAAAAAAAGCTTCTTTTTTTTTTAATTAAATTTGGCTCCTTTTTTCATCAGGCTATGCTGTTATTTACTTTTTATGTATTTATTTATTTTTGTATTTTTTATTTATTTAAGCGAAAAAGTACTAGAAATCTCGAAAGACTTGACACATTGTTTGTAAGTAGCCTTTTTTTGATTAACATTTCATTTGGTATCCTCACCTAAATGCTTAGCGACTTTGATTTTGCCATTTATTACAATTATTCTAGATATATAGTGTGAGTGTTAAATCCGTCGGTAAATAATCAAAGTGCATGCTATAAATAAAAAATATTAAAAGTGTTCACAACAGAGAGGACAATAAATTAATTATAGAGCATAGAAATGAATTACATAAAAATGAAATTCAATTGTACCCCATTTTTATGGCCATTTCGCTCTTCGGGACAAATTCCCTAGAGCTTGTCAACAGTAAAACGTTTGATTTTTTTTTTCAATTTAAAATTAAAAACAGGATAGAAAAAAAAAGAGAGGATAAAAGACAAACAACGAAAAAAAGGATTTCAGAGAGAGATAAAGAAAAAGAATGTAGAGAGGAGGAAACAGGAAGACAGAACATATACAAGTCTAGACAGAAGTTAAAAGCGGTTGAAGATTAACAATGACATATATTTAAAATGTTAACTCTTATTCAAATAGGAAAAATTAAAATTGGAAAAATACATGAGAAAATACAATCATTAAAGTTAAGAGAAGGAAGAGTTTTTAAGATCGTAGATAAAAAAAAAAAAAAGAATATATTATATATATATATATCCATACAGGGTGTAGCGAGTAACAGTAATCGCAGTTTGTGAGTCAGCGATTAGGCTTCATTTAATTAAAAACTTTGGTTGCGTTTCCGAATATGTTTACTTTTAGTGTGTTGCACGAGGCACGGTCTTTTTAGGTGTTTTAGTCTTTTTACGTCAAGCTTCATCGACCGACTTCGTGCAGACACAAAGTGGACTTTCTTCGTTATCTCTGTCTCATGGGTTGGTCGTGAAATCAATTTTGTTTTATACTCGCTTACTCACACAGATTATTTTTTTTTAGTCGTGACTCCTTAATTACACCCCCACCAACGTATCTACTTTTTTCTTTTTTTACCGCCGCTTTGATTGTCTTTCCAACGAATCTCTCTGAAGATGTGTTGGACGAAAAACGTCCCTTTAAAAGAATGTGTTCCGTCATTTCAAAGTGCGCGCTCTCTCTCTATATATATATATATATATATATATATATATATATATATATATATATATATATATATAATGTTAGAGAAATCTATAGTCGCTTTCTTATTTCTACTCTCAGTTACGAACAAATCTGTTAATTAAAACGTTGCCATATAAATAAAATGATCACTTCCTCCAAATGCAATAACGCCGCAAGGGGCTACTGGCAGTGAAATAGAATGAAAAAGGCTTTAGAAGCAACTGGAAACCCAGTCTTAAGCAAGAATTTTATAATAGTGTCGGTGGAAAATTCTTTCAATTCTAATCTGTAAAAGACAACCTATAAAGTATCGCCTTTCAGGACAAGTGCTTTTCGTTTGCTGATGTTACTAAGATTGTCTCTGAATCTTCTTCACATATATTTTATTGCAGTATATTGTCATTTTTATAATTATTTTATCTGCCAGACAATGACAACGAGCTCCTCAGGTTGTAGGTTTAATATTGGAGTGTCTGTTCCATGGGTACCTATAACCGCAAGACAACGGAGTTCAGAACTGAACTGTTTCGGATTGGTAGTAGGTTGTCAACCAAAGCTGACAAGTAGAATTATTTTTGTTCCATCCTCACAGTACAGCTGAAGATTGAACTTTATATTTCTTTATTTATATTACGAGGTAATCATACATTGTAATTGTCTTACGGCCTTTGATATCTTGCCATTATTTTGTAGCAACATACTTGAATTTATTGATAATCTACTTTCTGTTGATGTTTATTTACTTAGTCAAAGTTGGATGATGTGAACGAGGTTTGACATTGATAGGTAGATTATTAGACTTTAAAAGAAAAGAGTGCTGACCTCTTATGTGATACCGGTCCTCCTATATGGCAGTGAAGGCAGGACAATTTCCTCAAACATGAAAAGACTTGAAGCAACAGAAATGTGGTTCTACAGAAGGATGCTGAGGATACCATGGATCGAACACGACGACGTTTTAGAGGAAAACAATGCATAACATATTTGAGCTGGAGTAAATAGATAGCAAGACTATCATGCAAGGCAACGTTGAAGGTGTGCGTAAGAGAAAACGGCAATGTAAAAACTGGTTGAACAATGTCAAACAATGGACAAGTATGACTATACCTAATTGCTGATGGCTACCATTGATAGGGTGCTGTGGAGGAGATTCAATATAGCTTCAGCATTCGGATCCATTCTGCGTTTACAAAAGTCAAGGGGATGATGATGATGAAATGGATGGCGGAACAAGTTTAGGAGAAACAGGAAAAAGACAATTTATTAAGAGCTACGAAGGGCACAAAATTGTGGAGAGCCATGATCGCCTACGTCTTGAAAGGATACGGCGCATAAAGTATATAATTTCTATTTTCCATTCATGGAATAGAAGTTAACATCAAGAAAATTAACTTCCTGGTGCAAATTTCTGAGATTAGGAGTACTCATTATTTACATTATCTACTTTCTGCGGTTTTCAACAGGTTCTCGTCAATCCGGATAAACTTCGAACTGTTCTTGTTCCGTTGACTACGCGGCTGTCATCAGGTTCTCGTCAACCCGGATAAACTTCGAACTGAGATCCGTTGACTCCGCGGCTGTCATCAGGTTTTCGTCAATCCGGATTTTTTTCTTCGAACTGTTCTCGTTCCGTTGACTCCGCGGCTGTCATCAGGTTCTCGTCAATCCGGATAAACTTCGAACTGTTCTTGTTCCATTGACTACGCGGCTGTCATCAGGTTCTCGTCAATCCGGATAAACTTCGAACTGTTCTCGTTCCGTTGACTACGCGGCTATCATCAGGTTCTCGTCAATTCGGATAAACTTCGAACTGTTCTCATTCCGATGACTACGCGGATGTCATCAGGTTCTCGTCAATCCGGATAAACTTCGAACTGTTCTTTTTCCGTTGACTACGTGGCTGTCATCAGGTTCTCGTCAATCCGGATAAACTTCGAACTGTTCTCCTTCCGTTGACTCCGCGGCTGTCATCAGGTTTTCGTCAATCCGATATTTTTTTTTTCGAACTGTTCTCGTTCCGTTGACTCCGCGGCTGTCATCAGGTTCTCGTCTCCGGAAAACTTCGAACTGTACTTGTTCCCTTGACTTGGCTGTCATCAGGTTCTCGTCAATCCGGATAAACTTCAAAAGTTCTTGTTCCATTGACTTCTTGTCATCAGGTTCTCGTATAAAATCCGGATAAACTCGAACTGTTAATCGGCTGTCATCAGGTTCTCGTCAATTCGGATAAACTTCGAACTGTTCTCGTTCCGTTGAGTACGCGGCTGTCATCAGGGTTCTCGTCAATTCGGATAAACTTCGAACTGTTCTCGTTCCGTTGAGTACGCGGCTGTCATCAGGTTCTCGTCAATTCGGATAATTTTCGAACTGTTCTCGTTCCGTTGAGTACGCGGCTGTCATCAGGTTCTCGTCAATCCGGATAAACTTCGAACTGTTTTCGTTCCGTTGACTCCGCGGCTGTCATCAGGTTCTCGTCAATCCGGATAAACTTCGAACTGTTTTCGTTCCGTTGACTCCGTTCTTGTCATCAGGTTCTCGTCAATTCGGATAAACTTCGAACTGTTCTCGTTCCGTTGAGTACGCGGCTGTCATCAGGTTCTCGTCAATCCGGATAAACTTCGAACTGTTCTCGTTCCGTTGACTCCGCGGCTGTCATCAGGTTCTCGTCAATCCGGATAAACTTCGAACTGTTCTCGTTCCGTTGACTCCGCGGCTGTCATCAGGTTCTCGTCAATTCGGATAAACTTCGAACTGTTCTCGTTCCGTTGAGTACGCGGCTGTCATCAGGTTCTCGTCAATCCGGATAAACTTCGAACTGTTCTCGTTCCCTTGTCTATGTCAGTTCGTCTAATTCTTATTTAGTACAGATCATTTATTTCTCACTCTACTTCCACTGGGTCTGCACTATCAGACTCGGAGATTGAACTCACTTACCGACTCACCAAATTCACGAATCGACGCTAGGCTATTGTTTTGTGGGACAATTCTGAGTGTAGACTATGGAGTCGTAAACGTAATCTGATTTTGCTGATGCTCGTCACTCTTGACTGCATTATGTTTCTTGCTAATGCAGCTATTTGAGCCTTACTGTCATTTTTTCTTTTATTAACGGCAACTACATTGCATTCATTTCTATGCTAGGCTTACTAAGTTCTCATAGCCTAGCGTGTGCGTTTATTCTTTCTGGCGTCTTTGATTTTGCTATCATAATCATAACTTTTGAAAAACTTAATTTTTTCCTATGTTTGTTTTCCTCATTAACATTTTTTATTACCATCAGTCAAAGGTCGAATTCCTTTATCTCTAATTATATGGTATTGTCATGGGAGACCCCTGAATGCCAAAGCAAGCAAGGAGAAGAATGGGTCCAATGGTGTACGGCGAATGACCAGGTAGTAGCCAGCACCTGGTTTCAAGACATGAACAGAATACAGGACACTACACAAATAAATAAGGAACAAATGCATGCAAGCTAAAGAGGAGTCGATCAACGAAAAAAGTGCAGAAATAGAAAGAATGAATCTCACAGATAATGCAGATATGCATGAAAAAAAAGAAAAGAGAACAGGACAAAAGACATGCTCATCAAGTGGATGCATTAAATTCCAAGGTGATATTAGAGAAAGAAAAATACTTCAGGGGTGGAACGAATATATCGGAGAACTCTTCCATGACGAAAGAGAACAACTGGCAATAGAGAGAAATATCGAAGAAATAAAGTGGAATCTGCTCTGGTCAAATTGAACAGAAACAAAGTAGCAGGCCCTGGCGGAATTGTAATAAAGATGCTGTCATGGTTTCGGCATAGACAAGATTACAGGTATAATATATGAAATCTACAACTGCGGTGATATACCAGAAGACGTAAGTAGATCTATTTTTATAGCACTACCTAAAAAGCCAGGTGCAAACGAATCTGAACTTCATCGGACAATGAGTCAGATAATAAAAGTTATCATCCGAATTCTGATGAATAGAGCGTGCAGTAGAATCAGACCAGAAATAGGACAGGAACAGTTCGGGTTCGCCAAAGACACTAGAACAAGGATCGTGATATTTATGCTCAGAATGTTACCAGAAAGAACAATACAAATGCAGAAGGACGTGTAACTGTGTTTTATAGATTAGGCAAAAGCGTTCGATAAAGTACACCACAAAGATCTGTTGGATTTGTTCAGCAACCTTGACATATTTGGGAACGGTATTAAAATAATCAAGAATCTCTACTGTCAACAAACGGCCTGCATACGGATAAAAATGAACACAGTAGATATAAAAAAAATAGAAAGGGGTGTAAGGCAAGGATGTGTCTTCTCATCGGACTTATTCAACCTATACAGCGAGGCGATTCTGAGAGAATTAGAAGTCCTACCAGGATTCATTTTGGCGGCCACAATCTTAACAACATAAGATATGCAAATGACACAATGTTGATTGCAGACACAAAAAGAAAACTACAAAAACTCCTACAGAAGGAAAGAGAGAAGAAAGGATTAAACATCAACTGCAGGAAGACATAATGCGTGGTTTTTAGCAAAATGATGAGCACAAAATGCAAATTGCAAATTGGAGATACCAAAATCAAACAAATACAAGAATTTAAATACCTGGGAAGTGTTTTAACAGAGGATGCAAAGTTCGACATCTGAAATCTGAAGACACATTGGGATAATCAAAGATATATTCCAAAAGCTAAGCAGAGTATTAAGAAACATAATAAACTTCGTTAGAAACAAAGAAAAGAGTACTGAACAGATACGTAATATTTGTCCTCTTATATTGCAATGAATGCCGGACAATTTCCTTAAAGATGAAGACTTGAAAAATGTGGTTTTACAGACGGATGCTGTGGATACCAAGGACCGAACATGTGAGCAACGACGAAGTTTTAGAGAAAATGGAAACAAATGCTTAACGTCAGGGGAGACAGTTGAAATTTCTAGAGTACGTATTAAGGAAAGAGGGATTGGAAAATTTGATACTTACAGGAAAAGGTTTTAAGGAGTGTGAAATCACCTCTTAATTGCTGGTGTTTCCTGACCCGGAGTGGTAGCACCTGTTAGGCTTCCATCTATGGGCAAATAGTTAATATATAAACTGGGACAAAAACATTATGAATATATAAATATAGGTTTTAATACCAGCAATACATTTTTGTAAAAAAAATATTACTAGCAATAAATTTTTGAAGGGAAAATTTATTACCAGCAATACATTTTTGAAGAAAAAATATTTCCGGCAATACATTTTTGAAGAAAAAAAATATTAGCAGCAAGGCATTTTTGGGAAAAAATATTACCAGCAATAAAAATCTTGTCGGCATTAAATAACCCATTGAGGTGTTGATATGCCGTAAACTAAACCAAACTATTGCATTTTCCAATCATCAAAAATGTTGTGCATCGGGATAAAAAAATTATGGATAAACCGTTCAAAATTATTGTTAAAGTACTTTCGGCTGTCTCGGTCATTATTAAGAATTGGGTGTTGTCTGATTATGTTGGCTACATCTTGGAATTTTGGCGGGGCGTTATAATTTCAATTAGTCTAAAGTGGTGTCATGGAAGTCAACCGCACTGGATAAACATGTATGAAATATCTATACTTATTCTGCATGTGTATTAAATATTTAATACACATATGAAGATAACGTTTCTTGTGGTGAAAGTCATTATTTAATGTGCGTTGATGGATTTTAGGCATCAATTGAAAGTCTTAGACTATATAACGCAACTATAAGGGAAAGCTGACTTTATAGGTTCGCTCCTTGTTTGACATTATTAACGAATGTCATCTTGTGCGTTAAACACAGATAAGCGCACCTATTGCTTAAACATTTCCTCAAATATTTAATCTCGAGAACGTTGAGTTTCACACAGAAAATATGGCGAACTAATTACACCCCAGGTTAACTATTATTCGTGTATAATCGCTTCTGCTCTTGACAGCACTCCACCTTAATTAAAATTGGTTGAACTGCTTGTTGGTTTATCAGGTCATCCCATAAGTTCTGTCCGAATTTTGAATAAAGAAAACAAGTGACCAAATGTTACATCTAATTACAGATTCAATCAACAATGTATTTTCCCTGATTATCTATGACTTCCTTCCATCTATTAACAAGCTTACTAATTCCATTACTGTCAAATTCTTTTGGCTTTGATTCGAAGAACTCACAAATGTCAGTTTTAACCTCTTCCTGTGTTACAAAAGCTGTTTCTTCCAAATGATTCTGTAAGCTACGAAACAAATGGTAGTCTGAAGGAGCAAGATCGGGAGAATAAGGTGGATGAGGAATTTTCTCCCAACCAAGTTCTTCGATCTTTTTTGACGTGATTATTGCTGTGTGGGGTCGCGCATTGTCCTGATGAAACATCACCTCTTTTCGATTCACTAGAGCAGGTCTTTTTTTCATCAAAGCTTGATTCAAACGCTCTAATTGCTGACAGTATATTTGAGCATTAATTGTTGCATTAGGTGGTAAGAATTCAAAGTGGATTATTCCTTGGCGATCCCACCAGATTGAAAGAAGAACCTTTTGCCCATGAAGTTCCCTTCTCGGCTGTAGTTGGGGTCCTTCCCCTTTACCAAGCCGCTGTCTACGACGCTTAACATTTCGATAAAAGATCCATTTTTCGTCGCCAGTCACAAGTCTATCCAAAAAATGTGAAACAAGTTGGCGAGAATGGAGAGAAGAGCAGATGTCAACTCGAGATTTGAGGTTGTTTTCAGACAATTCATGAGGCACCCATTTTCCAAGTTTAGGAACTTTTCCAAGTTGTTGAAGATGACGATGAACAGTTGTATGGTTTGAACTGAGAACCACTGCCAATTCCTCAACTGTTAAAGCAGTATTTTCTTCAAGGGCTGCTTCAAGAAGCTTTTCATCAAACTTAACTGGACGTCCGGTTCGATCTTCATCTTCAAGGGTGAAATCTCCACCTCTGAATTTTGCAAACCATCTTCTGCAAATTCTTTCATTCACACATTCCTCTCCATAAACTGAGTGAATGTTTCTAGCCGCTTCGGCTGTTGAGTTTCCTTTCTTGAACTCATAAAGCATTGTGTGCCTCAAATGATTCTTGGGTACTTCCATGTTAGCAGGGTTTTAATCAAACAAAATTTAATTTTATTATTCTCTGATATAACATTTGATCAGTTTAAATGCATCTAAACATAAAAATAATGTTCAGCTCCATTAGACATTATAAAATACTCTTTAAATTTCGTTCATTTTAAAAAAAAAAGGTAAAATTCAGACAGAACTTGTGGGATGACCTGATATTTGGAGGCTTGAACTAAGAAAACAGCGCCATCTTGGTTACTGAACCGTCTTGGAAAGTGGGATAAATTTAAAATTAATGGAGATAACTGTAAAATATTAGTCAAATACCATACGTGATACACGCTTGGGCGATCCTGTCTCTTTCGATTCATGACTGACTAGGCAAATTTCCTGCAGTAGGCTGCTGTTTCTTCATGTAGCAGACTTGGTTGCCAAACTTATAGAACCCAGACTGTCTTGCTATTCTACCCATAATTGGATGGAGAAGGAGATGAATTCTTACTTTTCCAAACCGTGATCTACTACACGATACCGCACATCCCACTGGAAGATATAAGAAGCTTTATTCATTTAAATATTTATTTACATAGCATATAATTCTGAAATACAAAACGATATAAATCCAATGCAACAATCTTTAAATTACAAAGCGTTGCATGTTGCATCTTTCCGTCAAAAATATAAACATAATTCACAGTCTTCAAAAAGCTTTCGGAAAGACTAAGAGGGAATTTGACAAGCTGAGTTCAGATTCGGTTCTCGTCTGTTACATTGACTTTTTCAATACTACTGTTAGGGAAGGCATGAACCCATCTCTTCTCTCCTCCATTTCCACTCGGCTATGGGTTAAATAGCTGGGTCGAGTGAACTCTCTCGCCTTGGCTAGTAACCAGTTTAAGAGAAAGACGAATTCAAAAGTACACGTAAATTTTTGCACGTAAAAGTAAAAAAAATAAATAAAATTACATGTAAAGAAAAGATAAAAATTACACGTAGAAAAAAAAAACAAAAAAAAAAAACAAAAAAAAACACCCGTTTATGAAAATACCTAAAAAAATTGGGAATCATCTGATTTCATTGAAATTTTCAGGACTTATTCATTAATGATATAAACTGAATGATTTGTTAAGTTTTATGTTTTGTAGACGAATTTTTATAATGTCATTTATATTCACAATTCTCTTAAATCGTGTCTAGTGAATTTTGAATGTTCATAATTTTTACCTTTTTATAAAGTTAAATACCCGAAGATGTTATCAATGAAAAAAAAAATAAATAAATATTCTCGATTGTGAACACATTGAAAATATTGTCCGAAATCTTAAATGAATTCAAGAAAACTAAAAAAGAAAAAATAATTTTCTAGAGTTGCTGATAAATTATTTTAATGAAATGTATATTTTTGCTTCCATAGGAAAAAAAAATCTCTGTATATTTATCAAAAATTGACATCTATTTTCACAGAAAGATTTTAAAACTCTTTCAGATATTAGTCGTTGCTGTTGCTGATAAACTTGATAACAAATAAAGACATGTTTGAAGAATTGAAAAATATTAAGTTTAATGTCATTTTCGAGTGTGAACCATTTTCTGAAATAATTTTATCTAATTATTTATATTGATTTTTACAACTGTTTGATTTTTTTTTATTCTATGGAATGTTAAAAATAAAAATAAAAACTAAAATTCCAAAATAATATGATTTATGATGATTGCCATAAAGATGGTGGAAAAGTAGCGATCCAAGAAGGAACAATGAAAGGGTGAAAAGATCACTTGGATAGCATAGAATAAATTAAGGGGTTGTAACTGTAAAAAATCCAACTGTCTTCTAATTTAGTCAATAAAAAAAAGAAAACATTAATTCATTAACAAGTGTTGAACTTTTCTTTAAAATCTGATAATTGCTTTGTTTTTTGGTAATGAAGACTATCCTCTCCGCATTTCCCCTTCGGCCTTGTGTCACAATTTTGTATTTATACAGAATAAATAATCTGTGGTAGCGAACAGAAGACACGCGTGTTGAATTGTTTGACTTACGCTACACTATTTGGTCAAAGAAACTTACAAGCAAGAAGAAACTGACTACAAGTTTATATGAAATAACCACCCACTCACTGAAGATGGCTTAGAATAAAATTATTTTAAATACACGTACACTTATAATTAGTGCGTGTGTACTCAGCCTGTCATTTTAAAGATTGTAGAGTTTGATTCTTTTTTTTGTTTTTCATTTTGTTAACATTGTATAAAATGCTTCATCTTTTAGATGCCAGATCAGTTGCTACTGAATAGTGAGTTCGATCCTCACTGGGTGCCCCATACTTTCGGTCATGTGCCACATCTAAGCTACGCTTATAAAATCAATATCGTAATATCAGTTTCGTTCTGTGTAGTCCGGGTAGGAAAGAACGATTTCTCAAAAATTGGCGTGAATCAGGAACTTTCATGGTTTTCTCATAGAGGTAGTGATTGGTTCAACTTAGCCAATCAACATCTTTGTTCCATGTCCTTTTGGGCTGGCGGTTAAGTCATAAAATGTTGTTAGAATGTTCTTATCCCAATGCTTTAGCACTTGCTTTCTTTCTTCTTCTTCACCTCTTCTTTCACATATGTTTATTCCATTTTATTATTTTTTTCCTTTTAATTTTTCCTTCTTTTTCTACTTAATTTTTCTTAAAAAAATTACTATTTTAACTTATTTTCATGTATTACAACAACGACAACAACAACAACAACAGCAGAAAAGAAAAAAGCAATGTTTTTTTAACATGTATGTAAACTTAAAGACATACTGTCGAAACTTTGTTAAGCACTCTTCTTTTTTTTCTTATCTGGAAATCGTCCTCTTCTGGAAGTGTTGCAAAATATTGCAAGAATGATGTCATTTTGTTTATTATTATTGTTATTACAACACTTCCAGAAGACCGCCATTTCCAGAAAAGACACTGTTTAACTAACTGTTATATATATATATATATATATATAACAAAGAAGTTGTCATACAAAGAATAAATCAGTAAAGTTAATTAATGACGAATTCACTTCGCTAACGGATTTAATAAAGCAATAACCTGCTAAACACCCGATGAATGACGCGATCCTTGTTTTTAAAAATTTCGACCTGTATTACATTTATTTTCGTCTCGGAAGTTACCTGAATTTACCTGAAAAGGAAAAATAATATCCATGCCTGATGATCATAATAAGAATTATGGAAAGTACTAGAATATCTACGGAACTGCTAAACCATTTTACAATTTTTAAAAACAAAGATCGCGTCATTCAACGAGTGGTTAGTAGGTTATTGCTTTATTAAATCTGTTAAACTTGAAGACGTGCATAATGTCGAAATTGTTAAACTCTATCTTTTCTTTTCTGGGAATCTCGTTCTTGTGGAATTGTTGCAATATATTAAAAGAATTACGTCAACCCTTTTGTTAATGTTATTCCTTTAAACTACATACCTATCAGGATCATGTCAAAACTACATACCTATCAGGGTCATGTCAAAATAGCCTCACGTAACGAAGATCAACATAAATGACAGGCTCCAGCAAAAATCTACAAAAAGTAAAATTTTAAATAAGATCTAAATTTAAATTTTGTAAACGTTGTAAAAAAAAAAAAAAAAAAAAAAACCAAAAAACCCCGAGTCACAGGTTATAAAAATGTAATTTTCAACAAGTCGCTGCTGTTTTAAATAAACTAGAAAACTTTCAAATTTGTGTCTGTTAGAAAAAAAGAAATTATGCGAGTCAGCAAAAATCGTAGGTCAGTCAAATCACAAATGCAATCTCGTTTACACAAATCTTCGCCAAACGAGTCTCTTTTACCCAAAAAAGGAAGCTCAACGGCTTGAGATCAAAAGATTCACCGACAATTAAAACGGTATATCATCCTCTCTAAATCATTACACTTGTATTTTTCTCTTGCAAACTGTTTAATAACATTTACTAAATGCTGGTACTTTCTCTAAAATAACCACATGTCTATTTTCACGACCATTTCAAATAAGACTGGTTTACTATGGACAAATACATCCGCAGAGAATCAGTTTAAACACTTACGTCCTCGTTCCCCTGAAAAATGTTCCGCTAAAGTGTTAACTCCATTGGTTAGTTCAATCCACTCACAGATCAATGTTAAATTTGATGCCAAACCAAAAGGCATCCTCCGATGTTCCATAACTTAGGGACTATTTTTCGGTACACAAATGCTGACTGGGATAGCTTCAGATGTTACATGTCAAAAGCTTCTCTATAAGTTTTTTTTTTTTTTTTTTTTTTTTCAAACATAGAATTTTCAGAACAACCTAATTTCCGATTGAATATTTTCTGGCATGAAAAGTTTTACCGCGCATGAAAATATCAACAAAGGCCGAATAGCCAGCCTTGGTTAACGTTAGCTTACTGTAGCCACTACTACCATCGATATCACATGGAACAGTATTGTAGAATCCTTGCTCCATTTGGAACCGCCCACAGTCATTGCAAGAAAGTTCAAGAAAATGTAAAGAACAACTAGACTCTTAGCAATGAACATTACCTTTTAACTCCGTTAGACAAGGACCATCTCTTACCTGACTCCCCCCCCCTTCTCACGGATCATCAACTCTATAATATCTTTATCACTACATGGGAAGTTTCCAGAATCATCAAAAATATTAACTCTCCGAAAGCTACCGGTCCGGATAAAATCTGTGGTTTTTCTTAAGGACTTTATCTTCAATCTTCGAAATTATTTAAACTTTGTCTGAAGGATAAATGCATTCCGAACCTAAGAAAAATGTCAGCCGTATGCCCCGTTTTCCACAATGTAGGTGAGCGCTCATCCTCATTTTAATATCAACCCATCAGCCACTCTCTGAGCCTATGGTCAACAAGAAGCTTGTTGACCACCTCAACAAAAACAACCTCATGAGCGACAAACAGTATGGATTTCGATCCTCTAGGTTCACTGCTGATGTTAACACAAAATCAATGAGGCACGAGATAATAAATTCATTATGAGAATGATCGTCTAAGATATGTCAAAGGCGCTGCACAATCCTCACTTTTTCGGGGTATATGATCCCGAGAGTTATAAATTTTTGACAATTGGAAAAACGTTCATGAAAGTATTTTTCGAAACGAGCAACATCAGTTTGGGAAAAAATATAAGATTTCATTATTTTAAACAAACATAAATACATACACACAACTTATTTTTTCGCCTTCGATCTGATGAAGCCTAACCGACGAAATGCATCGTCGGGTGGTTTGTTTTTTTTCAAAACTATATATATATATATATATATATATATATAGTTTGTTCTCGTTGAGTTTATGTATCTTGTTTTGGGTTAACAACAAAGGCGAATTTTCGCGACTGAGTAAAAAGGTTATTTTATTACTCTAGACTTTTACAACTACTTACTTGAGTGAACTGGGTTTTTACACATTATTAACTCAATTTAAGAAGGATAGAAATAGGCTCAACACTGCACCTGATATGCGTGTAGTATTGTCTACCTGTGTTCCCAAATGGAATCAGCTGTTTATGAACAAACAAGCACTTCCATTTCATTAAATGGCATTTTTCAATATTATTTACTTTACGTTTGTGTCGGAATTTCCTTTAAGTTTGTTTTTTTTCTAAAAGCAATAATTTTATATTCATACACACAAATATATATATATATATGCAATTCCAATATGTACAGATCGCAAGAAATATACATATAAATGCTAAATAAATGAACCCAATGAAGAGAGTTTCTTTGAATTATTATACGTAGGTATAATGAATCGAAATGCAAAATGTGGTTCTTGCTGTGGGTCGTAGTTTGAAAAACGCTGAGAGAACATGTTTTCCTTGATAAGCCGCGGCAAACTGACGATTATTTATTAGGTGTCCCAAGATACACGGCGAAGACCCACGTTCAATAATCTCAGAATTACAAAACGATGCGACATCTTCTTTATATGTCGTGACTCCTCAAGACATAGGCGATCATGGCTCTCCACAACTTCCTGTCCTTAATAAATTTTGTGTTTCTGTTATTTCTCCTAAACCCTATTCCGCCATCAATTTATTCAAGCTCACTAAGTATGTTAATATTTAACAGCCCCCCCACCTCCCCAACGAGGGATGTATGTGGCACAAGAGCACTCACTAAGTATGTTATGCGACATCTACTCGCCGTAAATATAAACATATTATCACAGTTATTTAATTTTACTCTTTGTTATCGCCAAAATAAATCAACGTTGAACTATTTTAAGTCATAAATGTGTTTTCGAAATTTTCACTTTTAGTATTTTTCTTCATTTTGTTTAACTTTTTATTGTCGTTCCTTGTATTTTTTCTTCTCTCCTTTCTTCATTCCTTCTCTTTTCTACTATTTTTTTTTTCCCTTTTGTCGCATTGGCGACAGGTTTTTTTTTTTTTTTTGTTGTTTTTTTTTGTTTTTTAAATGTAACAAGCTTTAAATTTATATAAATAATCACCATTAGTGGCAATGAAAATAAAATTACAATGAAACCTTTTTTTTTTTTTTTTTTTTTGTAAAAATGAGTTTCTAAATGAAAAGCCATTGTGAAGATCTCGAGCAAATCCTAATCTCCGTAAAGTCTCGGTGAGCAGTCGGTTGCTTTTGCCGCCTAAGTGGTCTTCAAATAATTACAGCAGATCATTAACAAACGAAAAAGGTTTCTCACGAGAAAATATCCTGATTTGGTCAACAGAAAATGTACTGTTCTTTAAATGACAATAAAAGCCCAAACTCGATATTATGAATAATCAAGTGTGTTCTCTTCTTGTTTTGTTACTCTCCTCTTTGAGAGAGATTTCTGTTTACTGGGACTATAAAAGGACACTATACGCGAACCTTGTATTCTCAGTCGAAAACTTTCTTAAAGCCTATACCTGCGTACTTTTGTCATTACACTCAGTAAAACAAACAATTTATTTGTTAGACTGACATATTTGAGTCAACCAACTTAGCGTCTTAAATTTATCCTTTTATTCAGAACACCGGAACGATTTCTTAAATGTATAGTTATTTTTTTTTTACCACAAGGGAAAAGATCAATTCAGCATTTTCCGAAATTGTATCATTCAGAAATCCAGATTCTTTCAACAAATGAATTAGTTAAATATTGTTTTTCCCCCTTATCAATAAAGATGATTATATTATTAAACAAAACAAACCAAATTTAACGTTAGTTATATCTGTACGGGATTTTATCTTGACTGATTTTCGAAATAACCTAATACATACCCGACAATATTTTCCCGTTACTGTTTCTTAATTTACGATTTCTTCCACCCACATCGTTCATTGGTCTCTGCCCTTTCCTTCACCGCCCTCTTTTTTCTGCTTGTTCCCTTCTGTTTTTTTACCTGCCAAATATTTCCGCTATTTGCAAGCACCCACCCACATCTGCTTTCACTGTGCACTTGACAGACTCTCATTCATGCAGGTCAAATCAAGGAGCGTCAACAAAATAAAATGTCTGCTTGCTTCTAGTCAGCAGTCAACCCGTTTTTCATGTGCTGTTCTCTCGTCTAAATACGCAAGGGACCAAAATTACAAGTCAGTTTTTTTATTTATTCGTTCAACATCAACCCCGCCGGCCTTGCAATAAACAAGAAATAAGTTGTTACCCTGAGACATCACAAGCTACCAGTGACTTACCCTGCCTAATACCATTCTCCGTTTTAAGTAAGTTAAATGCGTTATACACTGCTCCACGCTTACAGTCTTTCTTGTTAAACGGGTTTAAAGAATTTGACAAATATTTTTTAAAGAGAGGGCAGTAAGGGTTTTCTGTATATTTTTTAATTCATTTGCATTTTTATGTTTGTTTTTTTTTCTTTTATTCGTACTATATTTAATATATTTTTCGGTATTTTTATGTATTTTATAACACTTGAAAACAATAGTTCACGATTTATTGTTGCGGTTTGCTATTGTAGTCAGAATCGGCAAAAATAAAACTAAAAGTAATTGTCATTTTTAAAGCTAGCCTTCATTACAATGATATATTAAGTACACATAGAATTTTATTAACTTACACTAGAAATTTGTACCTTTCATGTTTTGTAGCAATGACCTTACACAAATTCATAATCACACTTAACTTATATTATGAAAAGACATGTTGGGTTTTGTTAGTGTCTTATTTGGTTAATAATACCAAAAGTATTTATTGGAGTAGAAGTTGTTGTAACTTTATCTTAAAGCGACTGTGCCGTTTGGTAGAAACGCTACTCTCGCGGGCCATTATTACTTGTTAATGAGTTCAATTCTTACTCGGTAATGGCACAAGATAAACCAAAGCACAAATATAAAAAAAATACACGTGAAATTGGGACATTAGGTTGGATTTCTTAAAAATACCAAGTCCTTTCAATTTGTAGGTGATCATGGCTCTCCACAGATTTCCTTTTCTTAATTATCTTTGAATTACCATGAGTAAATGGGGAAGAGAGTGGAGTGGTTTCCTGTTGTCTTTGCCACAGTTTGGAATTAGGGGTTTATCTTCTCTTAGATTGGTTGCCATGCAGGGCTAAAGACCTCAGTCTAATCTGTTGTTTAATCCATAACTAATGGGAGAAAAGACTGATCCATGTCTTTCCCAAGGTCATTTGTGTGGAAGTGAGCGCGACAGACTAAGACGGAATTCGTGAAATTATATTACTAAGTTGGTTTAGTATTATTACTTTTGGACTTTTATTTCTTTCATTTTAATGTTCACTGCTTTTCATCGCAACTGCTCATAGCGTTAATCTACGGCCATAGGTAAATTAATCTACAACAAAATAAAGATAGGTACAAAAAACAACAAAAACAAATACCTAAGCCTTAGAAAAAAAAAGAAAAATAATCTTTCTTTTGGTTATTTTGGTTTTATTTCCAATTCAATAGATTAAATTTAATATTTCCAATATGCAAAATACTTTCCTGTCATTTTAAACATAATTTAAATTGATTGGAATAAATTTTTTTTTCTGATGGTCACTAGCAGCTATAAAACTGCCCATATTCACAAATCAGTCAACGTAAAATAATTCTTTTTTATTAAAAAAAAATCTTTCAAAAATAAAATATACAGTTCTGAAATTTTATTTGGGGAAGATTGGCTCATTCAAAGTTTAATTAATCTGAATTGAAACAAATATCACTTATTTTTAGTTTAAAATATCGCAGAAAACATTAACACGGTGGTGGATGTTTTTAAGGGGTGTTGATAGATCTATCGGCAGCCTGATGTTTGGGAAATTTAAGAGGTACATAACTGTAAAAATTACTTGACAAATACAACGTGAACGCCTTCTTTATATATATATATATATATATATAACTGTCCAGTAATATTTAAAAAAATTAAGAAAATAATCTAAGCAATCTAATATTTTATTGAATTTGAAGTACTTAGGCTTTATAGTCTAACTTATGCTAATGTTTGTTGCGGTAATTTTAGAAAATTTCCGACAAATTTGAAATTAACTATATTTATTGCTCGTAGTATTTTCTGATAATATTGATTATAGAGGTCCATAATTAAAAAAAAAAAAATGGAAACGTTTACACATAAAATAATTTCAAAATTATTTTGAAAATACTGAGGGTCATTGAATTGTAGAAAGTTTATCCATTTATGATTAGTAAATATAGTCTTAATTTAATAAAAATATCACTTGACCGCTACAAATTTATACTGAAGTTTAAAAGATTTAGGTTTATAAATTATTGTAATAAAAAAAACTGAAACCATTTTTTGTAAAAAGTCATTATACATCGAAAAAAAAGATCTTTTCGTAAACGTCTATATTTTATTCCTAAAAGTAATTAAAAGCTTTTCTAATTAAATAATGTCTTAGTTTTATTACATTTTTTTTTTAATTTTACGATTCAGGACAGATTTTCTGTAACTAGAGGTCCTGTCTGACCAAAAAAAAATTCTTGATTTAAATTCTCCGATGATTTGTCTTTATAATATAAACATTAAGTGATACAAAGAAAGAATTTCTCGAAATTTCACACTTTACTAAGTGGTTGGGTAACAGATGTAAAAAGAAAATAATTTTACAAAGATTTTCTAAAAAAGTTAATGGTCTGCGTTGACGCCAGAAAAACAAGATTTTTTTTTACCTAAAAACGATAAAAAATTACATAAAAATTCCCTTGACCTTAAATCTTAATAATAACACAAAGGTTTTTATTGGTTTAGTTGGTTTTGTTTGGTAGCATATCAACACCTGTATGGGTTATTTAATGCCGAAATTTAAATATTTTGATCACAATTTTATGGCTTCGACTAAACATATTTTGAACGCAATTACATGCCTTCAACTACAGACATTAAGTACATCATTTCATGCTTTCAAGGTAGACATATGGTTTATACGAGATTTGCTTTTTTGGAATAAACCTATTTCTTTAACGTAGTACATTATGTTAATGGTTTCAGTATTTTTTTAAATAGTTTTCTCATGTTGGTTTCTTTGTAGTATTTCAGTCTTACAGGTGCTAATTACATTCCCATTAAAATGTGTTTCACCGTGAGTGTGACTTGGTATGTTGTACAGGTTGGTTGTTCTTCATTCTTCAGCCAGTATGAATGGGCGAGGTACGTGTGACGTATGTGCAACGGAGTCAATATTATTGCAGCCATTCTTCCTTTTCTAGACAACTACTTCTATTCTCCCAAGGCCAGTTTGAAGCTTGTTATTTTCGTTGTCGGCCATTTTGCTTTAATGAAACTGTTTATATTACTTTTCATGTCCGCATAAAACTGTTATCAAGGCTTTCCTTTCAGGCAGATTTTGCTGCTTGATCATTTCCTTTAGTTCCTAGATGGCTTCTGATCCAGCATTGCACTATTTATTTACTCTTGGATAATGAATCCAGTCTGTATAGCAATTTCACCAGCAGTGGGTTGTCAAGTTTGTTTGTTTTTTTTTTTATTTTTTTTTTATTGCTGTTATAAGTAATAGGGAGTCTGAAAATATTTATATTTTTTATTTTTATTTCTAGAGATGGAGTCAAGTGCCAAGTCTATTGCACAAATCTCTTCATGGAAAATGTAAATTTCTTTGGGCAAATATACTGTTGCACATCTTGTTTCATTTTTGTATTTTGATTCATCCGTGAAGATGTATGAATGTCTTGGAGAATTGATTTTGATTACTTTCTAATTCCTCTAGAAATATAAATGGATACGTACTTTTCTGTATGACGTTTGCAGAATTTTAGTTTTATTTCCGGTATTTTAAAGGTCCAAGGTGGTCTATTTTGTATGATTGTATTATGGATTCTAGATAGATGTGTTTCTGCTCCTTGAATGATGGGTTTCATACGAAGTCCAAAGGTTTTTATGACTTTCTCTTTTTGTTGGAAGAGGTTCCTGTATTTTAGATTAAATGTGACATTGTAGGCAGGTTTAGAGGGGGCTTGCTTTGAGTTTTACATAGTCATGTAGAGCTAGTTTGTCCTGTATAAGTTTTGGTGAAGGTTCGTTTTCTTCTACATACAAATTTTTTACAGATGTTCTAAATGCTCCAAGCGTCAATCTCAAATCTTCATGGTAGATTGGGTTAAGTATTTTGAGAGATCATATCCTTGCTGATTGGTATACGAAGACTCCATAGTCGAACTTGCTTGAATCGAATTAATTTGCTGTAGAATTTGAGTAGCGCTTGTCCTCTGAAGATATCGTAGCGTCCATACTTCTGACACTTGAAACACCTCAAGGGGATGGGATAAAATGTTCGACCTTCCCAATCGTAAGTTAAATATCAATATATATGTATGTGTTAAAATTTGTTGATCTCCCCTTCTATAGTTAGTAATCCCTTGCTTTTCCAAATCTGCATTTATTTGCTCAAGTGTAGCCATGGACAGCCCTCAATTTCTGACAACGCCCTTTGAAGTGTTAAGCCTTTCATGTGGACACGCTTTAAATTGCTAAACGTCTTCACTTTGAGATTATTATCTGCGTGTTTTTTTGTTTTTTTCTTTTTGACGTCCACAAGTAGATTGCCAATTCTCATTCTTCTCATTGTTCACGTATTTACCCTGCTAGTTATGTCTTTTTCGATCAAAATTAGTGAGAGATTGGCCAGACGAGTTTCTTCCAGGCATTCGATTATTATAAACCTTGAGAATCCTATCCCAGGATCTATTTCTCAATCAGTCAGATTTCTTTTGGATTTTTTACTTATATTTACCAGTATATTTTTTTTCATTGGCCCTGTGCTCCAACTACTACAGATTTCAATTACTATCGATAGTTTACCAAAGGAATTTAACCCATTTGGTTGAGACAGGGATACATCTACCAGTATACACTTAATTTTGAACTTCAGTATCCAAAATCTGATGCCCCCACTTGAAACAGTGTTGAAAGTTTCTTTCTCTTCGACTCTATTAACTCTCAGCCACCGCCTTCTAGTACCTTTAAAATAATAAAGGTTTGGGTGTTTGATCGTTATGTGATCAGTTTGTGAGAAAGTCAGGCTTAACTTTTATAGTTGCTAGGGCTTGAAATGACCAGCTGATAGATCGGATCGGGTCTCTCCGATCGCCCGTCTAGCCCAATTAAGGACCAAAGAGGAGTGTTGCCTGGTACGTAACTACTTGTAGACCCGGCTCATGGACTACTCAGCCTCCAGGCTTTCGTGCTCAGGCATTACGCATGGCCACCTACAGCAAACCGGTGGCTTTATTGGCGAGGTGTAAGACTCTTACCCCTCTGCAGAAGTTCAGTTGACAAAGGTTTTAACAATAAAATTTTGTTTTTATGCTTTGTGCATTCTTTTTATCCTTGTTTTTTGTGAAATTTTGAAGGTACCTAATTAAAGAAGTCTTCTAACGAGACTCAATAACTAGGTGAGTGGAAAAGCAAACGAGAATGTATTCCGAGGGAAGGAGATGCTAGTTCGAGTCTAGTCGAAGCGTTGTTCTTTATTCGCTCTTTACTGAACGCCGGGGATTGGTGGTCTGAACAGCTGCAATGAAAAGTAAGTTAAAATTAAGATGAAAGAAACGCTAATCCCAAATTATGGTTGACAATGCTTCATGTAGTAATAAACTACAAGATATGATTCGATTCGGTTAATTCGTTAAAAATCAATATTTAAACAATACTTTTACCACTTCTCCGAATGCCAATTTAATTTGAAGATGATAGTGGAATCAAAAAGCTAAGCGTCCAGGGTAAGACGATAAACAACATCCAACAGCAAGGCTTCTGGTCAGGAAGTTTTGAGGAGCGTGGAACCACTTCTTAATTGCTGGTGTTCCCAGGTCGACCCTGACCCGGGGTGGTAGCACCTGTTAGGGGGTCCCAGCTATGGGCAAATAGTTGACCACCCAAACCAGGGTCAAAACACTATGGAAGTTTAAAAATAGATTTTAATACCAGCAATGAATTTTTGAAGATAAAATTATTACCAGCAATAAAAATCTTTTTGGTATTAAATAACCCATTGAGGTTGATATGCCGTAAAACAACCCAAACCGGAGCAAACAAACAGCTAAAATGGTGTTATAAAAGCAACTTTATTACATGAAGACAAATAAGTTTTGCATGTTTTATGTACCGTGACCTTTCAATATTTTTCTTTTCTTTACTATCCCCCGCCCCGGTCTCTATTCAACCATCCATATATAAATTCTTATTTTATGATCCCTTATCATGACGTAATGGTCACTAAGTTAGTCGAGTTTTATCCTCATTCGATGTCCAGCATGTTCCAACATAAAACGAAGCTTATTAAACACCTACAACTCCTTATCCAGAATGCTATCTAAGTGTGATTTCAATCCTCCCTGGGTACTCCATACTTTTGGCCTTGTGCCACATCTAAGCTGTGTTTATTAAATCACTATATAGACCAACCCGAGCGCACTGATGTGACCTGAAAGGTAGCCAGGTGCGCCTCAAGTTATCAGAAGCGCAATTTATGAATTATTTTTATATTTAAAAATCTTTATTTATAAAAAAAAAAAATCTAGAGACACCAAGCACATGGCCTCCATGTTTAAGTCAAGACTTTGTCATTTGATATTTTAAACTAATTCTTTAATCATACTTATAAAACCCAGGTTGTGTGTGTGTACGTTTATATATTGGATTGGATTTGCTACATTTTTCAACCGATTTCAACAAAACTTCACAGGACTACACAAAATTACCTTGCGGTGGTTCCGACAGCACCAAAAATTGGAAAAACACAATTGTTTTTGCATGAAATCAATTTGAAAACACGATTAAGAGGCATCGCTGTCGCGAGAATGAAAGGAGGACAACTCATATCGAGTTATACTTATTATAAAACCCAGGTTGTGTGTGTGTGTGTGTGTGTGTTCGTTTATATATGGGATCGGATTTCCTACATTTTTCAACCGATTTCAACAAAACTTCACTTTTTTTTGGCAGGTAGTGTTTCTTATTGTCTTGCACACTTTTTTCTTTATTTTTACATTCAGAATGCTTTAAAAATTCCATTTCCAAGACAATTGTTTATAATAAAATTCCATTCAATCGGTAGACTCATAACGATTGAAAACAATGTTTTTGTTTGAGTTTGGGTTTGACCAATTCGTAAAAAAAAACAAAACAAAAAAAACAACAAAACAAAAAAAAAAAACTAATTAAGACATGCGTGTCCGTCAACCTTAAACAATAATCTTTATGATGGTCGATACTTGATCTATCTCTTACTGTTACATCCCCGGGCAACGCCGGGCTCTACTGCTAGTCTTTAATAAGAAGGGGATAAAAACCTTTCCTCTTTGCTTTCCCCAACGCATAACATTTCAAAAAAATTGGCAAAACACATCAAGCACAGATTTCGCACAAGCATACTTAAATATACAATGAAATGTATTTAAAACAAATGCTTATTACATAAGGTTTCTTTTTTCTTTTCCTATTATCATAATTCCTGACTGATTTTTCCTCATTAAAATTGAAAGTACACTCCAGAATTTTAATTATTCTACAAGTGCGACCTGAAGTAAAAAAAAAGGTTGAGAAACGCCGATATCGACATATACGTGCTGAGGCAAAAGTCGTACAGCATAGGGGTTAAATTAATTAATTATGTTTTAAATGTCTAATTTGTTTTGATAGGTCCTGTTGAATGACCACCGAGGTCACCAGACGTTCCACTCTTGTGATTTTTTTTTATTGTGAGGCCATTTGAAATTCAATCGTTTATCAGACGCTCCCAAGAAATATTGAGAAACTTAAAGAAAGAATGAAATATGAATGCAGTGAAATGACAGAGAAAACTCCGACGTCTTAATGAATCAGGCAGGCACAGAATTGAAAATCTGTTTTCAAAAAGGGGGACGACATTTTGAACAGCGTATATAACAATTAAATAACTAGCAAATAAAATTTCCATGTGTAATTATACTTTTAATAAATTATCCCCCACCCTCCGGGGGTGGGCAATTTTTGCCTCACCCTGTATTATAACGCATATGCATAATAGATTTCTATCATGAATTTCTGGCTAATATTTCCTTTGTTTTTTTTATTTATTTAATTTTTTGTCGCAAATCTGAGATCGTTACTCTACGACCATTAATAAATTAATATGATAAGGTTTTATATAAGAACTTGCATAATATAAATATGTTAAGTAATTTTTACAACGGAGTCTTGGTTGGTAGTTGGAGTAATTTAATCTTTTCCCAATATTTTCCTGTCCAGAAAAAAAGAACAAAATTTTAAATATTAATTTAATATGATATTTATATAATTAACATAATCTAATTTATTTAATATAAAATATATTTATTTTCAAGCTATGTAAATTCTTCCCACTTTAAAATTTGGCGCAACATAATCTTCCGTCATTTGAATCATCTAGGTTTAATATAAAACTACCTTTTAAAGGCTTGCACGGTAATTTAGATTGTGGCAGCTTTCCCGTCGGTGTCAGTTCAATTTCAGGTAAGAGCTAAGATGATGAATGCTGATTTTCAAGATATGCATACTCTTCTCGCTTTCAACATTGGTATAACCCTATCTTCTCTCCACAACTTTTTCGCCCTGTGCTACACTAGTAAATGTTTATAACAAATCAATGAAAATTAAAAATAGCTGAACGATTCTTAATTTTCCTTCATCTTAATTTTTTAGTTGCTTATTGCAACTTTATTCGTGCCGTTGGTCTACGGCAGCGAATAATTAGAAATAATAAATTTCAGGTGAGACTGTAACTAGCGTCTCGTATGCCTCGAGAAATCCTGATTTAACCATGCCAGCTGATCTTATCGTCTAAGATATGAGGAATTCTATGATTTGTGAAAGTTCAAATCGAATTTTATCTCTACACAGCCTTCAATCTTTCTTAATTTCTCTCGGCGCAACATTTGCTATTCTCGTTTATCCTTTCTACGATTGCAACATCAATGCCTCTTAGCTTTCAACTAAAATATCTCGTTGAATGACTACCAAAGCTGTGTCTTATTACAGCCATGTCCCATAAGATTATTACACTTTGTGGTACATGTCAAACATTATTATTAAAGTTATGATACGTATTAACATTATTAGTGAGGAATTCGTTACTTATTGGCCTTGCAACTAAGCAGCACTTAATTCAACAATTTCTCAGCAGTCCCTTATATTAGAATAACTGCCTCATAATCGACAGATTTGTCGAAACATAAAAATAATATCTTCTGTTGTTGACAGCTGTTTCATTCTTAACAAAAGTATTTTAAATTCATTGTCAAAATAGAACCACTTTGTCTAATGCAATTAAAAAAAAAATAACTATATTCCTTTTTCTTCTTTTTTAGAAGAATAACAATGAACGATTCAACATATTTTCTCGGTCATTTTTATTACAATAAACTCAATGTGTCACAGCCATCTTTGGATATCTTTGTTTGCTTGACACCTGAAAAGAAAGACACGTTGGAAGAATCTATTTGCATGAATCCTTTGCTTTTCAGTGATTGTGTAAATAATAGAAGCTTTGAAATGCCAAACCAACCTTTTCATGGTTGATTTGTTTTTTACGTATTATCAACTCTTTGTAGGTCATTTAAAGCCGAAACATATTCTGGATTGTAGCAACAATATTTTTGTGTGAGTTAATATTACATAAACAATTTTTTGATAATAACAATGATTTTTTCAAGGTAATCACACTATTTAACCCCTAGATGAGGATGATGGGTTCATGCCTTTCCCCAACGGTATTTAAGCGTAAGTGAATGTAACGAACTCGACTGGAATTCAAACTCGGTTCTCTCCGATTTCTTATTCCGGGTCGCAAACATTTTGGTGGATTTCTTGAAGAAAGGAACCTTAGAGTCTGTTTATATCTCTGAGATCAGGTATTATGATTACTTACATTATTTACATTATTCAGACTGTTATCCTCATCTTCGTTGCTATATTAATAACATTTCGGCCATTTTACGCTCCGGCCTTCTTCAGGTGATTGAAATTTCGAACCGAACACTTTATTTCATCCACCGGAGTAGAACAATCAGTTCGGTTCGAAATTTCAATCACCTGAAGAAGGCCGGAGCATACAACGACCGAAACGTTGTGAATATGGCAATGAATATGAGGATAACAGTACTAATAATGTAAATGGTATAAGGAATCTTAGCGTTAAATATAAAAAGGAGTAGAGGAGGAGGCCAACGGTTGAAAGAAAACGAGGTTCTATCCCAAATAAATCCAGGTGAGACTTTCCCTTTCCGGATAAAAATTGCACTAAAAAGTCAGGATAAATTTATGAAGAAAAAATTTAAAATTTAAAAATTAATAATACCTAAGAATTAACTTAATTTTATTAATGCAGTTTAAAACTGATATTGTTCACTAACATCAATAGTATGTATATACATTGTTAAATACAATATCGCCAAATCTTTTAGGCCACATATACTTTTATAGTGCTTCATTTAAATAATGCAATGGCTTATTTTAACATTTCTACGCCCCCTCCATTTAAAGGGTCTGATAAGCACAAAATAAACTTCGTTTATTTTGTGCTTTCGTTAATTTTAAATTACCTTCTAAAAATTATAACATATCTTTTTACTTTTTGTCAAAAGAATTAAAATCCTTAAAAACGTTTTGCAGCCTGTGTGACTTTTACAAAAAGAACATTTTAAGTTAAGACTTATTCGACTTATTTTCTGATATTAACTTCCAAATGATTATTGACCAAATCGCTTTTTTTAAGCTAACACTTCCAAACTATTTTTAATAGCATCACTATTTGTGACATAGGCGATCATGGTTCTATATGGATTGCCTTTCTTTATTGTGTGAATTGTCATGGCTTTCTGGGAAAGATAGTGGAGTGGTTTCTCGTTATTTTCTCCAAGGTATTTGGAATTCACATTTTCTTTTTCTCATAAACTAGGCTAGAGAATCTAGTCTGCCTTTCTATTTAAGCCATAGCTGGGGAGGGGAGTTGAAGTCATGTCTTTCCCAACAGTATTAATATGAAAGTGAACGCAATAGTATTGGCTAGAATTTAAACTGGAATCTCTGATTCCATTTTCTAGGTCGATGACCGCTACACACACAACACCAAGATTTAAAAACTAAGTAAAAACAAACTTTTTTTTTCAAGTCTACACGAACATTTAACTGGTATAAGGTATTCAACTTCCGAATAATATTTTGCACGGCATATTTCTTGGGATGTTTTGAGGACTATGAAATACAATTAAACGCTCAACGAAAACTTGTTTGTCACAAAACAATAGAGCAATACGGGCTTTTTAATCATCACCCAAAGGCAAATGCCGAATCAAGGATGACGTCTAATGCATTGAAAATGACGAAGTTGTCCATGAATGTATTCACTGTTAGTCGTTTAGATTTCAGAAGCCGGAACTAGTTAGAAAATGGATTTTATTTCAGTGGGTACATTAATTGAAAGAAAGATCTGTCAACAAGGTGCGTCGATGAAATCGTTGGGAAAAGCCAATTTTAATTTAACGTTCAAATAAAGAAATTCAAAGCATTCCAGAAGAAAAAGCGTCACTCAGTCGTTTAGTAAAAAGTTTCAAGAGATGATAAATTTTCTGAGGAAATTTATCAAAGTCCTCTTCCTGCAATGGCCAAGACTTAATGTATTGATTCTCCTGGCCGTAAAAATGTTTATTTCTCCTCCTTATATCGTCTTGTGATCTAAGAGTTATTATGATTTTATGGCTTTCCTTAGTAATTCTTTTCATCACATTACCTTAAAAATCCTATGAAGTCGGGTCATGTTTTCTCTTTTTCTCATTGGTTAATGTACAAAACTTGTAACTAGATCATTTTTATATTACTAAGAATGAAACAAGACGTAAAAAATGTGTTGAGTTCATGCCTTTTAGTTTTATTCTTTGATTTTTGTTAATAAAGTTATTTTTATTCTCTAATCGATACTAAGATGTGTGGATAGAGTAATTGTTATTGACGCGAAAAGTGGATACGGCAAGCGGAGTTCAAATTCCGACCTAGTCTATTGCGTCTATATTTCTACTGATGCTCTTGGAAAAGGCATGAATCCATCATTTCTCCCTCTAGTTATAGGTTAAATATCTTTGAATGACAACTAAAGGACAGGACAACTCTGAATTCAAACGTGTAAAGAAATCAGCGAGAAACCATTTCATGATCTTTACCAAGAGGTTATAACAATTTCACAAGTCACGTAATCCATTAGGGTAGTTTTAATTCGGAGACTTCTTTCTCCTAGACTAGACACCAACCAAAGCTATTTACCTTGAATATAACCAAGGTTATTTACCTTGAATATATAGATTCATATAACATATGAACAAAAAAAAACAACTTATGCTTACAACCAGAAAGAAGCAGTTGAAATTTCCTGCAAACATATTGAAAAAAGAGAGCCTCGAGAATTTAACACTGTAGGAACATAGTGAAAGTAAGAGAGGCAAGAATGAAAAAGGTTGTGATCTACTTAACGAGTTTGTGTGAATGGATGAGAAAATAGTGACAAAAAGTACAGGATCAAAAGGTACTTAGGGCTTAGGATGTTGTGGAGAGCTGTGATTTGGCCGTGTCCTGAAAGGATTTGACACAGAAAAGAACGAGGAAAATCATTGTAAAACGTTGTCTCCTTGTACTATTTCAGGCCCTTCTAGGGCAAGTTCTATCGCTTTTCAGGCCGTTGTGTATCGTCGTATCCCGAAAGTAACAGATGTTAACAATGTCAGACGAACATGAAACACGGTAGAAGAAACATGGCGCGCATCGTTGTAAAATGTTTGCTGATTTACGCCAACTTGTTATTCATTCTCTTGACCTTTCATTCATGCAAGTGAAGACATTTGCACGTGAAAATGAATACATCTGTATTTTATGTGTGGAAGTCTGGAGCCTGTTTGGTGGTGGTGGTGGTGATGGGGGCTCTGTCCGTACGTGTCAGTAGTTCCTAATTAATCTCGATCTGTTGTTTCTGTCTACCTCCTTCCTCTTCCCTCCCTTCCTCCCTCTCCTTTTTTTGTCTCCTCCTCCTCACACTCCTCCTTCCATCTCACCTTCATCATTTTCTAGCCTTCATTGTGAAAAGAGTGCTCAATACTGAGTAGAGCTAATAATATTTATTTAAATTTATAACATATGCATGTTAAAAGATCACTAGAAAAGTTGCAATTTTGTAGATATCTTATAACATGCATATGTTTCCTTTAAATATATATATATATATATATATATATATATATGATTAATAAAAATAGAATTTGTCACTTAGCTGATTCATGTTATATTCAGCATCTCGACCGACTCTGGAGTTTCTTGGATTAATTTTTCTGTAATTGCTCAGTCCATTCGTCTGGAGATTTCAGCAGTTGACTGTCGTCTTCTTATATATATATATATATAGAGAGAGAGAGAGAGACAAACATATAGTGTATAGGGGCAGCAGATCATTGTTCAGACATATATTGTTAGATATAACAGACAACGAATTTGTCTGTTATATATATATATATATATATATATATTGTGGACATGGAATCTATAGCTTCATAGAGACTGTCAGTTTCATGCTTCAATGAAGCGTGAAACTGTCGGTCATCATGTAGTGTTGATTCCTATATCCACACAATCTCCAGTGTTGAACACTCTTTCGTTATATATAAGCAATATTTAGTAATATACAGGCTACCCATAAATTCTGTACAACTTTTACGGTTTATTGCATCCAATAAAGTTACCTTGATCGTTTACATATATTTGTTGCAGAGCAGTTGCACCACTTGCAACTCTCAATAAAATATTTCCAACCCGGTAGATTGGAAGAGGCGGGCCAGTTTGCTGGCCACCCAGATCACCAGATGTAATTTGTATAAACTTCTTTTGATGAGGATACCTTAAAAACTTTTGCGTTTATACATATTGTCTTTATACATGTCTATTTTTTATATGCATGTGAACACACACACACACACACACACACACACACACACACACATATATATATATATATTATTTTAGGATATTACAACAAAATGTATCGAGCCCTCTTTTAAATTAAATGTTACCAACATTGGAAGTGTACTCTATTCGTTCTCATCGTACCTGGATATATATATATATATATATATATATATATATATATATAAATTGTTGGAGGTACAAAACCGTAATATTGCAAGGAATAGATACAAATTATTTCCTAAAGGCATTATGAAAATAAAAAATAAAAGATGATAACACTTACAGAACAGACCAACCGGTTTCGTTCCCAAGCTCATCAGGGTCGACTGGGAACAATTTAACAATTATTGCAATATATATTGACTCGCACAAACACCCTACATACAATTAAAACATTAAAAAATGAAATGATTAATGGTATGAGGGGAGAAAAAATATATATATTTAAAATCGCGAATATGCACAGCACAAAGGGGAAAAAAAATTATAACGGGGAATGTGAGGGGAATGTATGATAGACACTAGAGTCTAATAACGTGAAGCCCAAGGAGACAGTCTTTTTGCTTGCAAAGAGACGGCTCCCTAGACCGAATATACAAAGACTCAAGTACCCTCAAATGAAATGGAGAGTGCGAACTGGACAGTACGATAAACCAATTCGGACAGAAGTTCTTCGCACAATCCCTGCAATTTATTAAATGTTCAGTGATCGCTGACCCGGAAGTATTAACCAACTGGCTCTTACGAGCAGCCGGATTAAGAACTCGCAATGGGACATGTTGCCTGATCCTACAATCTAAACGTTGGGAAGTCCTTCCTATGTAGTTGCTACCGCAACCACATTTAAAAGAATATATCACGGAAGAAACATGAAGGGGAGGAAGAGGATCCTTACGCATAGAGGGAAAGGCAGAACGAGTCGCAAAATGAATCCTTAGTTGAGCAGAAAAATAGCAGTGATGGACAGCAGACAAGACCCGCCTAGCCACAAGCTCGCCAATAAAAGGAAGCCGCAAGTAAATAGGACATTTCTGAACTAAGTATTGTTTTTCCTTTCGAAAATTAATAATTTTATCACGCATGACACTATCAAGAATATCACTAGGATATCCATTTTTTAATAGAGTGCAGTGGATAAAATCCAATTCTTCATCCAAATATTGTTCGCTGCAGATCATCAAGGCCCTATGACTTAAGGTCTTGATGAGATTGATTTTGAGCTTTCTGGGACAAAATGAGTTCCAACGCGTATACAGACCAGAAAACGTTGGTTTGCGAAACACCGAAGTAAAAAATTGAGAAGGAGTCCGATGCACAAGGACATCAAGAAAAGAGAGACAAGAATTAGACTCCTTTTCGATGGTAAATTTCAAAGATGGATGAAGTTGGTTCATAACTGTGAGAAAGGAATCAGCTTCCACTTCACTATTAAAAAGACAAAATGTATCGTCCACATACCGACGGTACATAGACGGTGCATTGTCATAAGTGAGAAGGGACGACTCATAAAAGCCGACAAAAATGTTGGCCAAAGCGGGACCCAAGGGGGAGCCCATAGCAACCACATCAATCTGTCTGTACATAAAATTGTTAATTGTTAACTCCACAAACATGGTAGCGAATTGCATAAGCTCAACAAACACATTTTCTGGGATATCCGGAGGTGACAAACTACTTCGATATAACATTATATATATAGTGAACAATAATTTGCTGCCCCTATACACTAAATTTCTCTTTCGTTCTCACTCTCTTGAGATATATTAGAATTCAACTGCCGAATCCTCCTGATGAATGGACTGAACAATTCCGGAAAAGTCCGTCCACGAAACTCCAGAGTCGGTCGAGGTGCGGAATATAACGTCAATCAGCTAAGTGACAAATTCTATTTGTATTAATCCTATATATATATATATATATATATATATAAATTCTATATATATTTTATATATGTGCGGTGCTTATTGGAAAGCGCTCAATATGAGTGATAGAGCTAACATATTTAGTTGAATGGATATGAGTTTGTGACCGTCGGTTTCACGCGTATGCGATGTTTGTCTGAGGATCGTATAAGCGTGAAACTGCCGATTACAAACTCATATCCATTATATATATATATATATATATATATATATATGAATAAATATAGTCTTAAAGTGTGCTATATTTATGGGATAAAGTACTCAATATCAGAGATAGAGCGTGTGTAACTATAAAAGTGAACATAGAAGTCAACACTTAGAGGCGACAGTCTGTTTCATGCAATCGTCAGACCTTACGCTATGAAATTGTTGAAACGCAACAGCTATTGAGGATTGACTTCGCAACAGTCGTAAAAGTTTGCGAGAATACCTTGATAATCCTTACTTCAATATATATATATATATATATATATATATAGTGTGTGTCTGTGTGTGTGTGAGATAACGACGATATATAATTTTTCATATATCAAGAACAATATTGTTGGAAAAACGTTTCGTGGTGTGATGCGTTTCGTCTTTTAGGACTTCACCGTTACGTTCGTGTGTCTACACATGCGCACGAACGAGGGATACTGAGAATAATAAAAAAAAAACTTTTTGTATAAATTAGACGATATCATTTAGATTTATTCTTTTTGTTTCCATGACTTTTTATTATTAGATATCCTATACTGTAATAATAGCAGAATAGAAGATCTACCAGGTCTAATGAAATGTGAGAGCCAGGACGCAAATTTAATGTGGATTTGCGCCCTGGCTCTTACTTTTCATTATTCCTGGTAGATTTTTTATTATTATAGTCTGGGATATCTAATAACAAAAGTGATGGAACGAAAAAGAAAAAGAATCTAAATGAAATCGATTATACTAAAAAAAAAATTTTTTTAAATTAAAATTGAAAAATTCCCAGCACATGTGTAGTCGCAGCAACATAATAAAATTTAGTCCGATGAAGTCCAAAAAGTCAAAACGCGTCACACGAAAACTTTTTTTTTATACTTTGTCTTTTTGTCGAAAATTACAACAGAAATATTTGGTCGAGATCAAAACAAGCAAATAAAATGCGCGCAACATCACGACCTAACATGCGCAAGTGAAATATTTGTGTGGTCGTCTATAAAGATTTTGTACGAGCGCGTCAATAACTGCAAACGCGTTCAGGAAAATTTCATTACGGATAGAATTTACTTACAGGAACGATTAATTAGCTTATCTTCATACTCTGCCCGGTGGCAAACGCTGCTGGTGGCACCAGGTGTGGCGGTCCCGCCGTAGCCACCGAAACCGTGATATCACTCCTGGTCGGCGGCTGATGAAGACAGTGTATCGCACGTGCTAACACACGTTGTATGTTAAAAAAAATTGTTAATATAAGATATGTTATTATTTTCGAATAAATTATATTTGCTCTACTCTGTATTGAGTACTCTTTTAAGAATAGTATGTTTTGGTTATTGGAATTCATTCCGTATACACCAATCCTATAATTTATATATATATATATATATATACACAAATATAGGATTTTTGACTTTTTTGTCATCTGCCTCTAGTTCCTTCTGCATAAAAATAAAATATATATATATATATATATATATATATATATATATATATATATATATATATATATATTCCACCTATTCTTATTGTACATTTTTCTGTTTTAATTTTGAATCTATGTGGAAAGCCTGAAGAGCAGGAGCGAAACTAATTGCTTCCCCCTTTTATTATTGTTGTGTTTTTTTTTATTATTTAATATTGTTTTAATATGTCTTGTAATATTAAATTTTATACTTTTATTTTGATCATTAAATTTTGTACCTATAAAAACGTCTTTAAAATATATATATATATATAAATATATATATATATATATATATATATATATATATATATATATATAAGATGGATATCGATATATTAATAGATTCGTTTGGAACAAAGTATAACAGCAATCTGTTGATCTTGTGAGCAAGAATTCTTTAAAGTCGAATGTTTCTGAAGATAGTGAATGGTGTCTGTGGATTTAACTAAAACATGTCGATTCTCCGACCAATCCAATGGATCAGAACTGAAATCATGGAATGTGCAAAATGAAAGAGTTTCTTCATGCAAATTTTTTTTTGAAAGTTTGTGGGTAAATAACAAAACCATCTGGGGAATTAAATGTTCACCATGCAGGCCAGAATGGACGACACATACAACTTGACCAGCGGTTACCCCTGAGAATGGGTACAGAAAACAACTTTTTATTGACTTTTATTGCACTGGTAAGTGCTTTAATCAGTAAGGTGCTGTACATGTTAGACAGGCTCCTAATTAAACAGAATAGAAATTCAGATATTGTCAGAAACTGATTTATTTCCTCTTCGTCCCGTTGACTTAATTGTAGAATTCAAAAATAATCTGAGCTTTCGGATAAAAAAAAAAAACTCCAAAAAATGAGACGAAATGGAAAACTAGTCAAAAAAAAAAAAAAAAAAGCAACAATGATTTATCTAAGAAAGTTGTATGACTTAAGACTATTATATAGTAACATTAATTCTTATTCTCGATTTCCTACAAAGATACAAGGAAGAAGATTCAATTAGTAGATTCATGGCAAACGAATGAGAGATAGATAAAATCGATAAAAGAAAGAAAAAAGATTAAGCAGCCTAATATGCCGGAGAACACGAGCGATGAAGGTAAAAAATATTAGCGTTTTTGTACCATTTCTCCAGGCAGGATCGGCATGTCTAACTTGAAATTTAGCATTCAAAAGTCTGACATTTCTCTGGGCTGGGACAACGACAACTGACGCTGGTGGGAAAATACGCAGTTATTTCAAGCCTTGAGACAAACCCAAATATATTTACTATTCTTTTAGTATATTCTGGTACATATAGTATAGTAGAGTCAGTTATTAGTATATTCTAGTACCTGACTGGAAAATTGGAGCACTCTATCCACAACAGATCGCTAAGTCATTCTTCTCTTTCCCTCTCTATTTCTTTCTCTGTCTATCTCTACCCCTGTCTCTATATCTCTATATATTTCTATATTTGTCTTTCTCCTCTCTCTCTCCCTTCTATTTCTGTCTGTGTGGGGGCTACACACGCGCGTGCATAGAAGGATATATTTATCATTTTTTTCATTTTGGTTATTTATTTCGGCCCCCTTGCAATCTTCTACGATAATAGGCTTGACACAAGGTCACAAATGATGTGGAGTCCCGTGTACTTGAAAAGTTGAATCAAATCAACTGACAAGGAACGAAATTATGTTAATAAGTTAATATTTGTAAAATAAATACTATTTCCTCATTACGCTATGAAATTTTTGAAACGCGTCGATGATATTTAATATTTGGCAGTAGGGTACAAGTATGGGATACCTATTGAGGATTGACTTCGCAACAGTCGTAAAGGTTTGCGAGAATACCTTGATAATCCCTACTTCAATATATATATATATATATATATATATATATAGTGTCATCCACAGACGGACTGTTTTGCTGGTTCACAGCTCTTCAGCGTGGCTAGACACCCGATTGTTTCAAGCCTGGAACAAAACATCAGTCAGATATTCTACCCCTAGGCCATCGTCGCACGTCGCAGAGAAAAAGAGAAACTTGTAACGTTTTTTTTTATATACGAAATACGCCAGTGTTCCGGAGAAAAATTCGTATTTGAAGATTAATGCATATATATATATATATATATATATATATATATATATATAGCATAATGAGAAGCCACGTATACTTTCTTTAATGTATATATAGTTTAACAAAAAGTTTCAAATTAAAAATTATTAATGTTTTATTTTTGAAAGTATTTATTTATTTATATATATATTTGATATTTCAAATTGACCTCAATTTTCATCGCGAAGAAATAACTGTTTGCCAACAAATAAATTAAAATTTTAATTTATTTTTTGTTATTTTTGATGAAAAATTGAGGTGTTTTGAAATATCAAATATATATATAAATAAATAAATACTTTCATAAAATAAAACATTATAATTTTTAATTTGAAACTTTTTATATATATATATATATATATATATATATATATATATATATATAGTTGGTAGAACAACGAAACTTTAATTTGCACTTCGAACGTAGGTATATGTATATTTATTAATATGTAGAAATTTTGAAAAACAAACAAAAATCCATAAATGTAGTTAAAATGAAAGAATTGTCGACGTCAGACGTTTCGGTTTTAATAAACCATTTTCAAGACAAAATTCATTAAAATACAAATTCAGTTCAATATGACGAAAACGATGGACATAAAAACACAAGTCTTATCCAAGAGTAAAACAGATATTAATATATACAACTTAGCTCTGTCTAACCACATTGTTTCTACATATTAAATTGAGTAAATACTTATTCGCTTACTTGTGTATGCTCGCTAACGCACGTATATACGGTTGCTAATATCTAGTTATTTGATTTATCTACGTCAATATATATATATATATATATATATATAAGTGTACATTGAAGTCAACACCCAGAGGCGATAGTCTGTTATAGTTACGTACGTTCTATCCCTGATATTGAGCACTTCAACTCATAATTTTACCTTACCTTAAAACTATATTTTATCATATTTTATTATATATATATATATATATATATAAGCATTGTATAGGTATCAACGCTGAATGGCAACAGTGTGTTTCATGCTTAAACGCAATTCTAATGTTCTAAAGATTGCATTCACTTATGCGTAAATACCCCCGGGAAAGGTATGAATCCATCTCTTTGTCTTTCTCTACCTATGGGTTAAATAGCAAGACAAACTGAGCTCTTTAGCCTTGGTTGGCAACCAGTCGAATTCTATTTGACTGGTTGCCAAGACGAATGTTAATTCAAAACTTCAGGAGTTTTGTCTGCCGACCTTGTGGCTCACTATATACACTAGTTGTCTGCATTTGTTCCGATAAGTGTCTTTGATTCTTCACGATGTTTCCCATTAGTAATTAAATGATATGTGCAGGGTGGGGGTGGTTGGCTGTTCGGTTCTAAGAACTGATCTGCTTGGAGAGTCTATCAGAAGTTTTACAATTTTTTAATAAGAAATAATTGGGTAAAATATTTACTCTTGTTTTCAAACAACTGTTTTAAATTCGAGTTCAGCATTTCTTAATATTTCTCAAGTTGATAATTTATATTTGATGTGTGCAAAAGTGTACAGCTCTCCTACTTGTGATCCTTAGACTGCTTCACAGTTTAAAACTGATTTTTCACTCAAAACTTCTCTACTTCTATATAAAAAATACGAATGTCAGTGTGTCACTGTGTCACACTTTTTAAACTTTACTCTTAGAGGCCGTGGCCCAATATATCATACCATTTTGGAATCAGGCCGACTCTGTGAGCAAATTAAAAACATTGTGGGCCGGATCCGGGTCCGAAATCCTGAAATTTGGAATTCACAAGTTTTTTTTTTTTTTTTTTTTTTTTTTTTTTACTGCGGTTGTTTTCGGCGTTTTTTGTTTTTTGTTCTTTTTGGGTTTTTTCCTTGATTTTTTGCGACAATTTTATTTGTACGTTAACAATTTTTATAAGTTAGGAATAAACTTGGGAATAATCGAAATTAATTGTGAAATCCAGCGAAAGTTCCCCATGAAATAAAAATAATTGTTTGTACGGAAAGTAAAGACCTACGTACATCAAATTGTCTTTAAATTAAGTGGCGACAGAAGAATTATCAATGAACTTTTAAAAGGTAAGATTAAATATTAATGCAATACTTAAATGCAGCAATCAATTTTGAGTTCTTCTGTAGTTTATTGTTGCCTATCACATCTACTCCTCCCTATCTCTTGTGATGAAGGCCTGATCAAGATCCCTCCGCAGAAGCTAGCTTAAATACCGCCCAATAGGGCAGCTTTTAAGCTAGTATCTAATAAAACTGAATAAATATAATAAAAAGCTGAAACAATTTAACATTCAATATTTATTTATATTTTTATATTATTTTTAACATCTTACATAATGTTCTTACGAAAATATAAAGTATTTTCCTAATGTTCTTGTTGATATCTCTTGATTTTAATTTAGTCTAACACCATGGTTCCCAACATGGAGCAATTTGATTTTTAAATTCGAGAAAAGTGAATTTTTTTCTCGTGAGTATGAGAGTGTAAGTGCGAGTTAATGCATATGGTACATACAGTATACATACATAAAAATATTTCTGCGTATGTATGTACATGTGTAATTACATATAGATTGCATATATTAGTAACAATATTTTTTATAAATATTGTAAAATTCTAAAATTAAACGATAATACTATTGCATATTTGCAATCACAAGTTCTTAAGGAAAGTTAATGTTAATGGCCTTCCAGGCTTCCTCCGCGTAAACAGCAATTCACATTTTGAATAATAAGAATTATATATCACAAAGGAGGCATCAGGATTTTCGAGAGGCTTAGGTGAGGAATAGCGAAAAAAATTGGTTTAGAACCACAAGGTTACAAGAATGAAACACCAAGTATACCTGCTCATAAAATCAGCATTCTATATACGTTTATTTTACGTAGGATTGAACCGCGATGCGTGTTATCGGAGAAAAATATACAATTATCTCATCTATGAGCCTTTGAAAATGTCTGACATTTAATAAATTTAGCTATAGTCTGGCAAATAGGATTCAATTCACATCGGTTCCTGAATGTAGGTTTCATTTTTATCTATCTGCTCTTTTGCTTCATTATTTAATATAACTTTTATGTAATATTTACACTATTTACATTCAGACTATTATCCTCCTCTTTGTTGTGGTCGTTATCTCAATGTTTCGGCCGCTGTGCTCTCTGGCCTTCATCAGGTGTATATCGATCTGTATAATCTACAGGGAATTCAACAACTAAATAAACTGAAGCTCAAGGATTGAACTAACTCACAATCAACTATGTCACTAAATTCACAAAGCCACGCTTTAATCTGCTAGGCTATTTCACGCAACGCACACACACACACACACACACACACACACACACACACACACACACACACACACACACACACACACACACACACACAAACAAACATTTCAAGCTTAAACGTAATTGTGTGGCAGATGAAACAATATCGCCGCTGTGTGTTGACCTCAATGTCAACTTTTATATTTATATACGCTCTGTCCCTAATATCGAGCACTTTAACTCATAAATATAGCATATTTTAAAACTATATTTTATCATATATATATATATATATATATATATATATATATATATATATTATACTTGAATAAAATCAAAAGTAAAACAGCCAACAATTTCGTCCTCTGAGGGACTTTATCAAGGCAAATGTCTCTCAAAGGACTTTGGCTAAGATAGGTTTTTTTTGTCTTTATTGGGATTGTCCTTTTCCAGATATACAATATATATATATATATATATATATATATATATATATAATTTATCTCTTGAAAATTTATTTGTTCTTTTAATATTTCTCTGTGAACTGGCCAACCCACACTCTTTCTCATTTGCTGTTTGACCTGTTCCAACACACATAGCCATAAGCTTGGGAGGGTCGCGGGATGTAATCTGATAGATAATTCTACTTCTTCATTGGCGCCAACCTTCCAAAAATCGCTTCTTTTTTTTTTCATTTTTAGGACACAACGCACCTTAAACTTTCTAAAAAAGTAGTTCACATTTATTCAAGAATGGCAGTTACATTATTAACCCCCGGCCTGAATACAGGCATTTGAATTGCACGTGCTCTTTAACGCTCTACTTCTAACGTCTCCGCTTAAACTCCGAAATTTTATTTACTAAATTTTATTTTTTCAATAATATTTGATAAGTTCACCTATCGTCCAGTTACACTCCTCTCGGGTCTTTTGTACAGGAGTAAAGGTTTATTCATTGTTTCCTGTTTAGGATTTGTTTTCCGGTTCCTTCTCCTAAAGTCTTCCCATTCTCTTTCACTCCCAGTAACTTCATTGCGTCTTAGTGGCATTATCGCCTTGCTTGGTGGGGTGAAAGGATTTTTAAAAATTGGCCCCAAAAGCGGAGCGCCCATAAAGTAGTTGTTCGTAGGGATGCTGACTCGGGATTGAACTCAATTGATGTCAAATACGATGGATCAAATTTAGTATGAGACGAAGAAATTGATCACAGTATACGTTGTGATAAAAGTACTTTTATTGAATATCGTAAAATGCTAAAAGAAAAAGTAAAGTGAAAACTGAAATCATGTTGTTATTAAATATCTTCGTCGGATCTTGATTATCATAATGATTCTCTTCATGGTTTTCAATTCTTTTAGAAATATCTAAACCAACCTCTATATACTGTTTTCTCAAATCAATAATTAAAAACGCCGTCTAGCAAATTAATTCTTTAGGCCATAAAGAAGACAATCCTCCATGAGACTGTATAGATTAGCGATGTAAAATCACAAACCAAATGACAGCAGCACCATCATTTGAACTCTTCCAGCAGCAATAACAACAAAAATGGCTGACTACAAAGGAAAATCATAGCGTATGATAATTATCAGCATGTATTTAGTTATATATTTCCTGTCCCATCTGTAATTGAAAGGGAGGTAAATCAATTTCAGTTAGTAATTTTATGAGGGATTACTTCCCTTAGTCGTTTTAATATTCTATACAAATAAAACAGTTATCTACATTTAGACAAGTTTATTTCTCGAGCAAAATGAACCGTTTATTTAATCAGTTCCTTTACTCCTTTACGTTTCTTAGAATGCAGTCATATTTGTTCACGCCTTTCATGTGAGCCACTCAGATACTTCTGGTTATTAAGTGATCGTCTTGATTCAACTTGGTTTTGAAATAGGCTTTGTCGTCGCCGTCGCTAATCTTTTTCTGTCGAGAGATATTTCCATTTTACTGTTATATTAAACACACAAAATATTTAAAATACTATAAAAAGGTATTGAACAAAAACGATTTATGTAATACCAGGAGCAACCAATGAAGCATAGACACCATTGAACGTCTAAAAAATATAAATTAAACGGATTAATTAAACGGTTCATTGGCATCTGTTTTAGTTGTTAATTCTTTATTGAATCTCAATATATTGTTTCAAGACTTGTTCCGCCGCATCTCACTATCAAAATTTTCTAACAATTGCCGTCATCTTTGACGGCAGGTTACACTAGTAAAAATATAATCAAGATGTTAACTTTCCACATTTCCTTAAAGAAAATGCTCGGAAAGAAATTCCCTTCGTTATTGGAAAGAACGATAAAAATTAGTGGCCCAAAACTATTTTAAGAGAAATATTTTTATAAATTTCAGGCGAAAATAACGTTAACTTTCCGGTCAATGAATACCGAATGATTCCTGTATGGAAAAAGTTAATTTCACCAATACCATGCTAACCATTACGCTATAGCAGAGTGACATCACATAATGTTCTTTGTCTTATTTATATATATATATATATTTTAAATTTTCAGGAATCTGTTTCGGCACATTACATTGCAGCTGGTGAGTTCTCTGAGCTTCTGAAAGTGTACGTTGTATCCAGTTCTGTTTTTCCTCGAACACAGAATCAATTAAACATTTTTATTCTTTGCCAACCGATATTTAACAGTGCCAAAATCTATAGAATAATCAAAGAGATTGGAAAATGAAACCGAACATAAATAATTGTCAACACCGATGACCGTTTGAAAATGGTTTCTGCTATTTCCAAGGCCTCCAGCATGTTAGGGATATCTTCTGACACAAACCCCGTAATGAATCTTGAACAGACCAACAATATCATTAACACAAGCAATGGTACTCATAATAATGGTTCTAAAAGCAATGGGCCTTTGCTTTCATCCACCATTTTTAGTCCTACCTCTTTGCCATCTTCTTCACTGTCGACATTTTTCAAGACTTCCATTAACTTACAGCCTACGTCAAACTTCAAGCAGACTACAATCCAAAATTTCCTAAACTGGTCTTCAAGCCAAACAGGACATGAATCATCGGTCGGTCATACGACAAGCACTGTAAATGACAGCTTATTTTCTGCCGTTTCTTCGGCATCCACCACCACTGACGAGACATCGAGCATGCGCATTGTAAGCTCAACGAAGGTGACGTCATCGCCTGTGCAGTCTACCGCCGAGGATACTTGGGACGACAACGTTTTGATTGCAGCCTCGCTCTTCATTTTAGCTCTTTCTCTTGTGGCTATTGCTATAAGGATTTTTTGTCCTCTTTATCATCATATCATGGGACACAATGGAAGTAAAGAGCCGAGAGAAAGACATTCCTCTGATCGGGATCTACCAAGACACACGGACTCACGTCAGAACGGAGAGTAAGTATACGAAATTTTTCTTTTGTTTTTTTTTTTTCTGATATGCACTTAGGCTTACGGTCTTTTGATGTTCAATAACAATGGCCTTGCTCAGGATCTTAGATGAGTCACAATTTAGGAACATCAAATATTGTGCGATCGGGGATCTGTGTGTCTGAATAAGCAAAGTAAGTATCTACTTTAATAAAATTACATAATTATTTAAACTTTCAACAACTTCTAAGATCGCCATTAATCTTGTTGCTGCCGTTTTACATAATGCCTGCACTATTTGACATGAACTAAGAACTGACTATTGTAAGACTCGAGCCTTTCTATAGGATCGCCCCAATAGATTTCTTCTATGCTGTTTGAATTTTCTGAGGTGAACTGTTAATATTATATGATAAGTGGGAAATTAAGTAAAAAAATAGAAAAAACAAACTACGTTACACGTTTCGCCCTTCGAAAGGACTTCTTCAGATTGATACTAGTTATATTGATGGGGGGTGAATGGGGAATTACAACAGGATCGCTTAGCTTTAAAATTAAATTTTTGGTGACCGATACATTTTTTGGCATCTAGATACATTGAACGCCAAACGTTCAGGAATTAAAAAAATATAAACTTGGAAAATATTAAGAGCTATGCGTCTCTGTGGCTTCAAAGTTTCCCGAAGTAGAATTGTAGCAGGTATTTCTTATATTTTTCCCCTTCCCATTACATATATAGGACTCCATCGATAAAAAAATTGTTAATAGTCTGAAGAAGTCCTTCTGAGGAACGAAACGTGTAATGTAAGCGTTTTTTCCTTTGTTTCATTACAGTTATGTAAATATTACATAAAATCCGGCAATTTTTTCAATATATCACATTGCAGCCGATCATTATTCATTAAACATACAATGCATCCAACTCAAACACTAGTTAAGAAACAAAGGTTTTTACATTAAATGTTTTATCAGTATCAGTCTATATTTTTGTACGTACACTATTTACATTATTCGGACTATTGTCCATATCTTTGTTGCCATATTTATCACAACGTTTCGGCCGTTGTATGCTCCGGCCTTCTTGAGTATCTGTCTATATTTATGAGATGAGGTATTATGTACACTATTTACATTATTGGGACTATTGTCCTCATCTTTGTTGCCATATTTATCACAACGTTTCGGCCGTTGTACGCCCCGGTCTTCTTCAGGTGGTTGGAATGTCGAACTGAATCATTTATTTCGCTGGGGTAGACTGTTCTAGTTCCACGTGCCATGATGTCAGTTATCAGTTATCTTCTGTTAATTCACCTCTCCAAGTCCTCCACTGTCTTAACCAGGTATTGAACGCTCAACTGTTTGGGTCCTGTCATTGGGTCTAACCAACGCCTTTATCCACTGTGCCATGTGTCCAGGACATCTGTGTATGTATTTCTAGGACTTAAACTTAATGTCTTCAGCAATTACCAGGTGAATTAACAGGAGACAACTGATAACTGGTATCAATTAGACATGGCATTTGGAACTAGAACAGTTTACCACAGCGAGCGAAATAAAGGGTTCAGTTCGACATTCCAACCACCTGAAGAAGGCCGGAGTGTACAACAGCCGAGACGTTGTGATAAATATGGCAACAAAGATGAGGACAATAGTCCGAATAATTTAAAATGTTTTATCATTTGACTTAATAAAAAAGGTGCCGACTACAAGAATTCTTTATTAACGAATGCTACATATACCGGAGGAAGTTCGGAGAGTCGACTGGTCGAATTGCAATGATGGAAACATTATCATGTTTTTTCACCGATTTCTTGATTTCTTGAGGAAGACAGCGAAGTGCTTTACTGTTGTGTTTGTGTCTAGGGAGATAAGTTTCATGCCTCTTTCAATGCGAAAGTGAACATAGCACACTTGACCAGAATTTAATCTTTTCCACTTCGATAACCTTTACGCTACCCGTACACACCCTTGTAAGTTTGGATAAAGGGAATACTCCCCGATGTGGTTTTCCATGGATCCGGTTCTAAGCATTTGCTCGGAACAAGGCTAGCTTTGGTCTTGGCCCGCAATTTTCGACCACTTCGTTACCACATGAACGACCAAAAGAAAAAAAATTACACCTGTCAAAAAGAACAATAGTCATTTATGACACTGATGGTGAGTGCTAGTCAAATGGATCTATCTATCTATCTAGCTTGCTTGCTTGCTTGCTTGCTATCACTTTCTCTTACTATCTGCTCTCTTTCCCCACATCTTCTCTCTCTCTCTCTCTCTGTATATATATATATATATTCACATCTTACTCTCTTTTCTGTCTTTCACTTTTCCTGAACATTTACTGAGCTTATGGCAATCAGCTAAATGAGACGAATAGGAAATCTTTTCATCATTACTGTTGTTTAAAAGCCACCAAATGCAACGCTTCGACTTGATGTTAAATTAATTCCTATTTATAGAATCTATATCATGGGCTTGTTGAAATATTATTGGTCTAAAAAAGATGTACTTCCAAAATGAAATCTGATGTTTGGTCATTCCGCCAGATATGAGGAAGTGGTTGAGCCGAGAACTTTTTAATAATCTCTTGTAATTGACCCAAAGAATTGTGAGTTCAGTATCTGGCTACGGTAGTGGTGAGCAAAAAAGCTTGGAGCGTCATGTTAAAGGGAGATAACTGAGACATCTGGAAGAGACACGGCACGTGGAACTAGAAAATCTACACCGGTGGACGAAGTAAAGGATTCAGTTCGAAATTCCAGTCACTCGAAGAAGGCCGGAGCGTACAACAACCGAAACGTCGTGAACATGACAATGAAGATGAGGACAACAGTCCTAATAATGTAAATACTCTTGTAATTATTTGTAAATAAAGAGAACTACTCTGTAATTAACCAAACTCCAACTATTAAAAATTTCAAGTTATCTACTAACACACAAAGAAACGAAAATCAGATCTCAGTTCTAAAAGTGAGCACGGAATTATTATGAAGTTGCAAATTGAAATGGAAATCGATTTATTTTTCACGTTAATGCATTTTACCAATATTGTTCTATGTTGTGCTATTGTTACAATTAAAACTTTTTTCAAACAGAAATAGAATCTGTCTATATTTCTGAGATGAGGTATTATGTACATTGTTTACATTATTGGGACTATTGTCCTCATCTTTGTCGCCATATTTATTACAACGTTTCGACCCTTTAGTATCTGTCTATATATATGAAATGAGGTATTATGTACACTATTTACATTATTCGGACTATTGTCCTCATCTTTGTCGCCATATTTTTTTACAACGTTTCGGCTGGTAAAAAATGGTTGCTGAGACATTAGGTTTATAATACACAGATATCCTCACATTGCACAGTGGATAAAGGTGTTGGTCAGATCCAGTAACAGGACCCAAAGAGTGTGAGTTCAATACCCGGTTAAGGCAGTAGAGAACTTGGAGAGGGGAATTAACAGGAGATAACTGACATCCATTAAAACATGGCACGTGGAACTAGAACAGTCTACCCCAGTGAGCGAAAGAAAGGGTTCAGTGACATTCCAACCACCTGAAGAAGGCCAGAGCGTACAACGGCCGAAACGTTGTAATAAATATGGCGACAAAGATGAGTACAATAGTCCGAATAATGTAAATAGTGTACCACACAATTGATTGCTGTAACCTTGAGCCAGACTAAGCTAGCTGCAAGGAAACTCTCTTAAGGCAGTCGGGCAAATTTTAAACCAATTAAAAAAAAGACATCTGACATGAGGCAGTGATTTGCTCGTTAATTTTACGAACCGATAATCTTAATTTTGAATCGTACAGAATTATCTCCAAATGTGCTATTGCGCCAGACTTAGGTAAGCCTCGTTTATTATCTGAAGGAATTAATAATATCTGCATAAAGAAAATTTGACTACAGATTAAAACTCTTCTTTACTGATATTCTGGAAGTTTTGCTTAGCCTGGCACATGACCATAACGCTGTGGGTCAATCTTGAAATCAGAACGTCGAAACTTAAACATAATATTATTATTGCCTGCTTACCCGAATCAGCAGACACCTGAAGAAGTCGGAGAGTACAACGGCCAAAACGCACCAAAGATGAGAACATTAGGCCAACTGTAAATAATGATAACTCCTCATCTGAGAAATTCAAACAGAAATTGTGGTTACGGTATTTTCGGAGCCCGCTACAGAGATGTAACATCGTTGTCAGAACATTTATATCAATTCTGGGTATTGTAGAAATTTAGTCCCACATTGACACCTGAGATTTATTTTTGTCGTTAGTTACCAAGATTAGCTTAGTTCTGACTGAAAGATACTAGTACGGGTTGTTAGTGAAGATCGAACTCACCCCTTATACGTAACGGTCAACCAGACTAGCTAACTAACTAGTATCTCAATGGCGAGGCGCCCAAACCTGTCATATGCGATACAATCAGCCTGAAGGCATAGCAAGCAGAAACAGAACAGGTTGAGCAAGATGTCAACGTACATTCCTGAAGGGCGCCGTGTTGTGGTGCGATAGTTAGTAAAAACGTCTCATAGATAATTACTTGGGAATTCGATTCTCACTGGGTGCCTTATACTTGTGGCTTTACGTAGAAAAAATGACAACATATCTTCCTCTTGATGAAAGAAAACTGCAGTTGTTTTAAGATTTTATTTTTTTAAGTTTTTATTTTTTTAAGTTTTTATTTTTTTAAGTTTTTTTTTTTTTTAATAAAAAAAGAAAGAAAAACACGGAAGCAAATGAAATATAAACAAATTGTATTTTTTTTTTTTAGGTAAAGCTTTCTTTTTAAATCATTTCACCCCAAGTAAGGCAATAAAGCCACTAAGATGCAAGGGGGGTTACAAAGTGTGAAGGAATATGAGAAAAAAAAAAAACATTATTAAGGAGAGTGAACAATAAAAGAACAGGAATTAAGAAGACAGAAGATAATGATTGACGCTTAAATTTTTGAAGATGAAAATTGACTGGAAAGCAGAAAGCCAGAAGAGAGTTCCACAAGCGAGAAGTGTGAGATAAGAAACTGTTAGCACAGAACTTACGGTTCTGTTTAAAGTTAAGCAACATTTATCTTTTTAATATTTGTTGTTTGTTCTTTAGTTAATTTTATATGCGAGACGAGAAAAATGATGCCAACGAACATCGCTAATGACGTATGAAACGACATGTAAATGACGGATATAATGACACATGAAACAACGTGTAAATGACGCATATAATGACGTATGAAACAACGTGTAAATGACGCATATAAATGACATATGAAAAAACGTATAAATGACGCATATAAATGACATATAAAAAAAGTATAAATGACGCATATAATAACAGATGAAACGACGTTTAAATGATGCATATAATGACGTAGGAAACAACGATGCATGACGTTTGGAACTTAACTGGCTCACTGAGTCGAAATTATCGCCAGGATTTTGGGCACCAATATTTACGGATCATAATCTTCATATTTCTATCTCCTCCCCAATCACTCACTTGTGCTATGCAGGTAGACATTAAGACTAATAAACTTGTGTCTTTTGTTCTGTTTCTTGGTAACAGTATGGACTGAGTTAGTATCTCAATAGTTATGGTAGCATCAATAGAAGCTGAACTGGCTGAAATTATATATCCAAATATCTCATTAGGATGAACGCTTACATGGATACTACTTTTGAGAGTGTGAAATATATGCGAGAATGACAATTATCATAGCATTACTAGAAGCCCAGATTGTTGAAAAACTATATCCACATCATTGTCATTAATTGTTTTTATTGTCTCATCTGTCATAGTGAACAGATTAAATACTCGGAACATATATATCAATGTCAAAGAATAGAATGTTACCTGATTCTCTTGTATTTCGATTTGTTTTTTCATCATTCGCTTGTCTTTTGTTGTAGGCAATTCGTTTTTGGCTAATTTTTTAATTTAAGAACAAAAATTAAGATATAAAATCTTTGCTAATTACTGGATATTCTACGTAATTTACGAAACATTAAAGAGTGCTTCGCCAAAGTTAGAAAATTCGACTTCACATTAAATATATTTTTCCTACCTGAGATTTTCTCTATCATTAGTTCTGTCCCAAAAAAAAGTAGAGCCAATCGGTAGAGCCAATTGGGCCGCTTGTACAGCAATAGTCGTTCTAGAAAATGACCTGAAATTACGTCCTGACTTCAGATGATGAGCAGGAACAGTTGGCAAGTACGTAACTCTTTCCTTTTCCGGAATAACCTTGACCATACAACGCTGGAGACATTAACCGAGTTTATCTATCCAGCTTTGTTATAGGATGTCCCTGTGTTGTGTTTATTAGGTGTGGACGCAACGAATTTAGTGAACTCTACAACATTTTCTATATATGTTCAATAGGTTTTAAACCTGGTGGGCGTGCAGACTAATGGAGTATCTGAAAAGCCAACGAATGTTACTGGAGTCAGTTTTTTTTTGTCACACGCATATACTGAGAAGTGCGTTGTCTCGCTAGAACAAATCATTAGCATCCGGGAAACAAAGAGAACACGAAAATATGCAAATGGACTGCAACAAGATCCGTGAATGTCACACCTCTCAAGACAAATTCCAGTTTCATTGCGAATTTCAATACAAAACATCTCACACCATACGGAGCCAGCATTGCCGTTGCACAACAAACTGCTGATGAGCTGGATCCATAACTTCATATGGTTGCGTTTACACACGTACTCGACAGTCTTCTCTGTATTTAGAGATTCGTGATAAAATCCAAAGAAGAATCTGCAATGTTATTGTTTCTGACCTGGCATCTCGGCTTCAGTCACTTCCCCACCGCCTTAACGTAGCCTTCCTGCGTTTTTTTTTCTATAAATACTGTTATGATGAACTTTCCTCTATGCCACCTAGACTTTATGAATTTAAGCGCAGTACTAGATTGGCGGCAAGGTCTCATCATTTTAAAATTGAATTGGCCGCTAGATGTAACCGCAATGTTTCTGATAATAGTTTCTTCTGTCGCATTGTGGAACTCTCTTCCGGGTTCTTACTTCCCAATCAAATTTAATCTTCAAAAATTTAAATGCAATGTTAATCGTTATCTCCTGTCTTCTTAATTTTTGTTCTTTTATTGTTCTCTCCACTTAAGAGTGTTTTTGTTTTTCTCATATTCTCAGTAACCCCTTGCGTCTTAGTGTCTTTATTGGCTTGCTTGGGGTGAAATAATTAAAATATAACTTGACTGTCCTAAGGAAGTGACATGGCGCTATCCTTCTATTTCGACGAGGTGCAATGGTTAGCAAACTTGTCTTGCTAGATCAGTTACAAATAAGTAGTGAGTTCGATCCTTACAGAGTGCCCCATATTTTCGGCCTTGTCCCACATTTAAGCTACGCTTAGAAAATCATCATCAGTCCAGGGTTCTCCGGCTGAGATTTGAAACAGCAAATATATGCTGCAATCTCAATAATAGTAACTTTGATGGTAACTTTAACCCTGTTAATGACTACAAAACAACATGGAATGAAGTGTATACTGTACAGTGAGTTGACTGATGGGTTGAGTGGCATTAGTGTTGAATTTGGATGTGATTGCATTTAATGTTTTCCATTGCTGGGTTGTTACCCTATTTGTCAGTCGCCGGCGATCCCATTCTTGAATATTGTCTGGTTGCCCGTTTTTTTTGGTTTTTTTTATTTTATGTGCTGCTGATGTATGTCTGAACGTTACATATTTCTGTTATATTCTTGCTACTGCTTCCTGAGAAGTACCTAAACTAGCTGCTTCTTTTTAGATAGTGCTCCAGCTTTCTGGCTCCAACAATGAATCCTGCGTTCAAACAAGCTTCACTTATGTCCACCTCCTATAGCTGCCACAGCCACACTACCTGCATACCTACTACTGCGCGCTTACTTAATACGGCTGCTCTAATACCTATTATGTCGCGCTTAAGTCATCCGACTGTAGTCTCATAAGAATAGATAGTTTCATACTTTCAAGCTTTCCTTAAAGTTCTATTAAACGGGTTCATTAATTTCTCTGCTTGGCTCTTTGGCTGAGAATGGTAAGGCTGTTTTTTTTTCTCCAGTAATATCTAATTTTTAATCTTTTAATCTTATAAGATTGCGTGATTAAGTTAATATGAAACATGCCGTAAAAATAAGATATAGACATTTACTAATCCAACAAGTTTATTACTATACAAATAAAGCATTGTGTAGATGTCTACAACACTACGATACTACTTGATGCACTTGTCCCATAGGTGGACCCTACTCGAAGAACGTGATCTCGAGTAACTATAGCTACGCTGGCCCCTCTGTAACATCATCATCTACGTGAAATCGCTTCTCGGGTAAATGTCGTTTGAAGCGTCTAAACAGAGTATAATGTGAAGGAGCCAAGACAGGACTATGTTAGATATTAGTAAAAGAGTTCAAGCATATTGCTGGAGTCAGTCCTGCGAGTTTGATCTTCCGTGTCTCGGGTTGTTACTCTAACCCACCAGTTTTTAACCTCTTCCGGCAAACAGTTTTACCTCAATTAACTGACCAGACACTTTGAGATCACCGAACACCAATTTTGCATTTGAATGCATTTTTTTTAGGGTGTGTGGGTGAATAATGATGGATGCTTCAGGGTATTAAAATCTTTCTTTCTTACGTCTGTCAGATTCTCATCTGTTTGAATCTCTGAAACGACATTAATCCCCAAAATGGTTGTACCTACTGTTGGGGAGGTGCGAGGGTGGTTCCGGTGCTTGAGGAAGACAAGATTTTGTTTTGTTCTGTTTTGATTCATGTACTTTTAATCGTCTACGTCATTATCAAGAACTGTGTGTTGCCAGTGTGTTGCTGTCTACATCCTGGTATTTTTTAAACGCTGGTATTCAGATTAATCCGAAGTAAAGTCATGTGCTAAACAGTTATACGAAGCAAAACTGCATCGGAAAAGAATTTCTCAAATATTTATACGCATAATTATTATTTTGTACACATATTAAATATTTTATACACAAGTCGAAATACTGTCTCCTGTGGTGAATGATATTTTATTTAATATGGGCTGTTTATTTTGGATAATAATAGCTTCTAAGCTTCGGGAATTAGTTGGAGATTCGTCTCCAGCTGAGCTGGTCGAACTCGCTGCCTTCGGGCAGAGACGAACCCAGACGAGGCTATGCCGAAGGGCAGAGTCTCATCTGGGGGTGTAGAGAGCTACTCTACCCCGTTTTTACGGGATCTACGGCAATTTTTGCCCGAGCCCATGGGCTCGGTTTTAACCCCGCATTAAAAACGGCCTTGTGCCGCATCCTGGCTTGCGGGGAGGTAAGGTAAATAACCTAAGTTTTGAATCTTTCCTTGTTCACCAGCACACACACACACACACACATATATATATATATATATATATATATATATATATATATATATATATATATATATATATATATATAGAGAGAGAGAGAGAGAGAGAGAGCGCCAAATGTATACAGTCCAGGAAAGGAAAAACTTGTATAGATATTGTAATACTGAATTTATTCAGCCATCACAAGATTAATACGAGTTACATTTAGATTCTACAATCACAAGAGTTGGTCAAAATTGTTGTCTTTATTATCTTCCAGACATTTATTAGTACGGCAAACTACTGCTTGGTCAGCGCCGGCCAAAGTGTCCAATGGGATTGCTGCACATGCATTTTCAATTTCTTGTGTAAGGCTCGCCAATATAGTCGATTTTCTGCGATACCCACTATCCTTTAGGGTCCGCCATAGGTAAAACTACGAAAGACAAGCTTTTCCTTTCCTGAAGTGTGTATGCATTTTTCTATGTGTGTGTGTGTGTGTGTGCGCTCGCGCGTGTGTGTGTGCATGGGAGAGGGAGAGACTGTGAGAAAGATTGTATTTTTACATGTAGTTAAGTTTTATGTCATTTGCAACGTAAAACAGGTTTTCATTTTTGTTATTGACATGACATACAAAATAATTCTTTTATGTTCTGTGTCCCTTCAGGATGTAGTCGATCATGGCTCTTCACAAATTCCTATTCTCTGTAGCTCTAAGGAATGCTTGCCTTCCAGTTCATTTATTTATTCGTTAGATAGGTTACTCGCTGTTTCCCTCTGTCCTTCTTGCCTTCAGTAAGACCTGTGAGTGTCAAATTCTCCCAGTCCTCTTTCCTCATTATGCACCCCAGAAATTCCAATTGTCTCTTTCTGATTGTAACTCTAAATGTCTGTTTCGTTTCCATTTCCTTTAAAACTTCTTCATTGTTCACATGTTCTGTCCATGACATTCTCAGCATTCGTTTTTAGAATCTCTGTTGCCTCAAACCTCCTCCGCTTAAACACACTTTTCTTTATTTCTAACGAATTTTCCCCGTTTCTTAATACATTGTTTAGCTTTTGGAAGGCGCCTTTGATACAAATAAACACAAAAATTGAATTTGCTTTTCAGAGAAATACTCCTAACAATAAAGAACTAAATTTAAATTTTCGGACACGTGTCTTGGCTTATTGACGCTTTTTAAGCGATTGATTTCATGTTTGTCACCTCCATAGTGCGGTTGTTTCATAACTAATATATGTTTTTTTTTGTCCTCCCACAGCATTACATCATCAACCAACTCTGAAGAAGTATTTATACCCTTTGGTACACCGGCAACACATATGAGACCAATGATGAACTATGGTTATCCATATTCTTATCAATACCCTTTAACTTACGTGCCATACCAAGGTGCAACAGTATTGGCCCCACAAGCTTACGAACAGGATTATATCATCACCCAACCCATTCAGCAGTAAGTATAATTGTTACACACACACATACACACTCTTTTTCCGCTTTTTATTTTTCTCTCCTTCGGCAGAAATATTTCATTTTTGAAAACTTAGTTGAATGTCGAGCATAGGGATCTTTATTTACATTACTGTTTTTTGGGGGTTTTTTATGGTTCGAATCATTATTTACATTATTCGGACTATTGTCCTCATCTTTGTCGCTATATTTATTACAACGTTTCGGCCGTTGTACGCTCCGGCCTTCTTCAGGTGGTTGGAATGTTAAACTTAACCCTTTATTTCGCCTACTGGGGTAGACTGTTCAAGGACACATGGCACAGTGGCTAAAGGCGTTGGTTAGATCCAGTGACAGGACCCAAACATTTGTGAGTTCAATACCTGGTTAAGACAGTGGAGAACTTTCAGAGGAAAATTAACAAGGAGATAACTGATATCCATTAAACATGACACGTGGAATTAGAGCAGTCTACCCCAGTGAGCGAAATAAACGGTTAAGTTCAACATTCCAACCACCTGAAGAAGGCCGGAGTGTACAACGGCCGAAACGTTGTAATAAATATGGCGACAAAGATGAGGAATAATGTTTATTTTATTGCTCATTATTGATTACTTTATTATTTATTATTATTAGATTTACTTATGTTTATGTGTGAATTCATAGTTTGTTAATTTATTTATTATTTACTCCATTTGTTTATTTAGATATTTGTTTATTTTATTTTTATTTTACTTATTTATTTTTTATTTTTACCTTTACTGGCGCTATTGAGTGTCGAACTCAATGTCCATTTAACTATATATATATATATATATATATATATATATATATATATATATATATATATATATTAATATATGTTTCGTTGAATAATTTAGACATGTTCTGTATTCATTTTCAATAAATAAGCCATCATCAGTGATTACAAGTACATTACAATAAATTAAATAATAAATTAAATAGGATGGTAATTTTTGTTTTAAATTGGTTCTGATGATGGCTTATGTAGGCAGAAAGCTTAGACAGGATTATCAATAAAATCAAGTATCAACATGGAGATTTTGTTTTGTGTTTCAGTGATAATACTAAAAATCCGACAATATGAAAGGAATTTACTTAAAATAAATAGACAAAACTTGTCTATAATATTTAACGAAACATACAGTAATGAAAAATGCTGCATAATTTAAATATTTATATATATATATATATATATATATATATATATATATATATATAAATATATATATATATATATACACACTAGGGTCAATACCCGTCGGCGACAGTCTGTTAAACCAAATCTTCAGGCTATGAACAAGAAAAAAAGAAAGAGGCGTAAAAAGAATGCTACCCTTGTCAAGACAATAGCAATTAATTTGAAGTCACGTTTCTGATTAGGAAAAAATAAACGTTAAAATTATCATGGTAACGTCTATTCAGAATGGAAGAGTTGCTTTGTATAAACTGATGCGTCCTTTATCTGAAATTCCAAAATCCGAAAACCTCCAACATCCGAAATTTTTTTCAGGTGTTTTAAATGAATTACTACAAATGGAAAATTTCAGAAACCACTTGGTAGGTTCCTAGATGATATACAGCTGTTGCAAATGACCTTATCTGCCCTGGCTGGGCGTTTCTCAGCCCATCTACATAGGCTAAGTTGGCGCCAGTTTTTGTTTTTTTATTTATTTATTTATTTATCTATTTTTTTTTTTGTTAGCGATCGTCACAAAAACACATTCGTGCTCAGTAAAGATATTAATCAAAATGTCACAAAGTCCTGCATTTATATATATATGTATGTACTGCATTTATATATATATATATATATATATATATATATATATATATATATATATATATATATATTAAGTAGAAAAGATATTAATCTAAAAATGTCAAAAAAGTCTGCATTTATATATATATATATATATATATATGTATATATATATCCTGCATTTATATATATATATATATATATATATATATGTGTCCTGCATTTATATATATATATATATATATATATGTCCTGCATTATATATATATATATATATATATATGTCCTGCATATATATATATATATATATATATATTTCTGCATTTATATATATATATATATATATCCTGCATATATATATATATATATATATATATATATATATATATATATAAGACATTCGGATTACTAACACAAAAACAGAATGTCTCATATCGAGAATATTTAACATTGAAAAACATAAGGAAAAAATTAATTATTTTTAATAATATGTGGAAATCTCCGCTTTTACCTGAAGACGGTCATAGAGACCAGAAACACGTGTAGTAAAATTATGGAAAATAAAGCATAATATTTTTTTTTCAAAAAAATCCACATTACAACCAAAAACGTTTGTGGCACCTCTCTTCTCTTCTTTTTTTAATATACATACTTTTCTCTCGTTGGAACCACTACAACCTCTTTATATATATATATATATATATATATATATATATATATATATATATATATATATATATATATATATATATATCATTTGCGATCATGTTTTGTACACGTACAGAAAGTATAAAACAATATTTTTACGTGAAATCTTAATTTTCCCTACTTCAAAATCCGTGTGAACATTACATAACATCATTACCTATATCTTTATGTATACAAAATTTATTAAATTTTATATAAAACTAACTTCAGGGTATATGTATAGGCTGTATTATGAACTGTAAAGGGATATCGTGTTTATGCCTGTGTTCCATTCCCAAGCTGATCTATTTATAGACGCTATGTACAAATTAAATAGAGCCGGGTTCGAATTCCAGTCGAATCCAATACATTCACTTACGTGCTAATACTCTTGGGAGAGGTATGAATCCTCTTCTTCTCCCCCCACCTATGGGTGAATAGCATGATAGACCGGGTTCTATAGCCTTGGATGGCAACTGGTATACTGCAAAAAGAAATGGAAACCTACTGCGGGAAAAAAAAACTATTCCTGGTCAATCAGGTATCGAAAGATACATGATCGCCTAAGCGTGTATCACGCATGGCACATAACTGACTGTATTCCAAAATCCGAAAAAAATCTAAAAATCGAAGTACTTCCGGTCTTGACAATTTCGGATAAAGGATTTTCAACCTGTTAGAAACTTATTGTATTCTTTTTCCACAAATTTCCAGATTCTGTCATTAAAAATATAAACACAAATACAAAGAAAGGATGGATAGAATTTTAGCTTGCTTCAAGTGCCAACCAATACCTTAAATTTGTATATGTAGTAGTTTGGTGTGTAAAACTTAATTCTTTCTTCTCTTTTTTTGTTTTTGAATCAGAAAAAAAAAACTTTCGTTATGTATTTGTAACTTCGACCTTACCGTTAACAAAAAAAATTAAAGTGACAAATCAATAACTCGAGATCCAATGTAATTGAGATAAGTAAAATAGTTTTTATTTCCCGTGATTTACAAAGTTCGATCTCTTGCTCGTCGTTCCGGGTATCGTGTATTCATTTGTAGAAGTTCATTGGGAGCATAACACAAGGTAGTAGTTAAGATAGACACGTAGAGAAAAACCAACGCACATGTGTAGTTGGGTGAAGTAAACAAATAATATGAGGAAGAACTATTTCACGGATTATCTGTATTGCAGCCGACGACAGTCTCTACTGATATCACTGGTTTTGTCGCATCGATTTTGATGGAAACTCTTTGGTGTAATTACTGATGACCTGGTTAAGATCGCGTACATGGGGGGGGTGTCATCCCTAATACCAGCCTACCTGGATCTGCCTTCCTGGGTGAAATCGGCGTTGACTTTATAGTCAGTCAGCGGTTTTGATATGTCTGCCGTTAAAACTGCATTTTTTTTTTTAAATGGTCAGAAAAAATATTTTATGCCCGTCGTATTTTGGGATGGTATTCCGAAAGTCGATGAGCACAGTCAGACAAAATTACGTTCTAATTTTTATATATATATATATATATATATATATATATATATATATATGAACTGTAGACGTTGAAGTTCTGAGAGGGTACGATGTATTCATGTATTTTTAAAGGTTGCCACGCAACACGTTTTTTAATGGCGCTGTCTGGAATTATACGGGCACTGAAAGTCTGCTGTTGTAATCATTGCTAGTGTTGTCACCCTGTAGTGAAGTGTTGTTGATGTTGGGGTTCAGAAAAAATTTTTTTTACAGAAGCTTGATGGACTATGGCTCTCTAGCCTGATCGATTTCCAGCATACTCGAACACATTTGCTTTGATTTTTACTCCCACTAAAGAAAGGATTTGATTTGATAGAATCTTTTGTTGAGCATTTTTGTTGTGTGTGTGGGGGGGGTCGGGGGTCGGTTTCTTTTGCTACATACAAACTCTCCATGCAACAGGCCTGTTGGCATTCGATGCTCCTCCATATGGATAGCATGCCCCACCCACTGGAGTTTGTTCTTGGTAGATACATGTTCGATACTAGTTGAAACAGTGCGTTCCAAGACTACAAGGTCCGTGATGTGATCCTATCACCGCATTCCAAAAATTGAATGACGAGATCCGCCAGTAGAAGGGTTTCGAATTTTTGATTCATTTACAATCCAGAGTCCAAGTATTAAAGAGAAACAAAGATTTATGCTGACGGAATAAGTAACTTTGTTGTGTTTTCTGCATGTCTCATACATTTAATAGGAGTAGATAGGTTCGCCTATTGTCCGGTTCACACTCCTCCTCAGTCTTTTGAACAGATGTAAAGGTTTATTCCTTGTTCTCTGTTTAGGATTGGTCTTCCGGTTTCTTTTAAAGTCTTTTCGTTCTCTTTTCCTCTCAGTAGCACCTTAAGTATTACTGGCATTAACCTATTGCTCTGGGTGAATTGATTAAAAAAAAAACGATTCCTGCTTATTCTGTTTATTGTAGACTTGTACTGGGGTGCTGAAATCTTATCAAATCGACACATTGCCTGAAATCTGACCAAATGACTAAATCAGATAGTTTAGGAAAAGTGTCTTGTTCGGGTTGAGAACTTTCATTGTTGGATTTTTAATGAAACTGTCAGGACTTATTTACAAATAAATTAAATTTTAGAAACGTTTCTATTTTGTGAAATTTTGGTAAAATATTTTTTTACATATGTTAACCCCTATTTTTTATTTAATTTTATGAAATTTCGAGAAATTCATTTTTGTAGCGTTTAATGTTTATATAAGTTATAAAGACAAGTCCTTGGAGAATTTAAATCATCATATTTTTTTTCTTTTTTTTTTTTTTTTGTCAAACAGGGCCACCAGTTACAGAAAATCTGCTTTGAATCGTAAAATAGAATATAAAATAAAACTAAGAAAAATGAGAAAATTTTTAATTTCTTTTATGAATAAAATATATTATGGACCATATTGTCTAAAGAAAAACATTTTATCGATGAATAATTAATATTTACAGGAATTGTTTTCATTTTTTTCAATTAGAATAATTTATAAAGTTTTAAATCTTTTAAATTTCTATATTAATTTGTACCGGTTAGGTTATATTGTTATTAAGTAAAACTATATTTACTAATCATAAATGGAAAAATGTTTGTTGATTGTTGAAATTGAGACAAGGTTATGAAGAATGTTCATGCAAAAGTTTGGTCAATAAAAGTTAATGGTTTTGATTTGTTAGTGAAATTAAAATAATTTGGTTTCTACAAGGAAAAATCTCAAATGTGTTCGTTCAAATATTAGTGTGTATGCGTGTGTTACTTGTTGGTTAGAATTTAAGTTGTGAAGAGTTGTTTGCCTTTAACTGTTTGGCTAAATTGATGAATTGTACAATTACTGTTTCTGTAGTTTAAACCTTCACTTTTTAAGTCAATTGTAATTTGATTCCACGCGGACAATGGTCGACTGAGTGCTGTGTTGAGTTTGTTAAGAATTTTGAAGTGATGTTGAGTCAGTGAATTGACACGCGTAGAGTTTGGTAGCATCTCACGAAACTTGATGACTAACTTGAATTGAGTCATGAGGCTGTTTATATAGACTTTGGTGTTTAAAAATCGGCTCCAGGGAGCTGGGCGGGAAAAAAAGATCTATTTCGACTTTGCTACAGTTTATTTTTTCTTAACCAATAGAAGATTGAATTTACTGAAATGAAGTGGTGATTGGTTAAGGCTTTTTTTAGGGAAGAATACATCTCTCCGAAAGGAGTAGAAGGCTAATGTGGAAGATTCCACACTATAACCATTTAAACTCTTCTCTGGAATTTTTATCCCCCCTTTTTTTTGGTTCATTCTTCCTCCTTTCACAGGTGTTGATAGGTTACATTTAGGTCAGCGTCCATTTTCAACCGCCGCGTTTATCTGTACCGACTCCACCATAACCTCGCTAAGTTCCTTATCCCTCTATATCTATATAACTCCCTCCTTTATTATAGGCCAATTCTAACCCCATTCTCTTTTTATTCTTTCTTTTTTCTTTTTTCCTTCTTTGCTTCATTTGACTTTCAAATTCCTTGTGAAGAAACGTGGGAATTCATTCATTTTAGTAAATTCATTCATTTTAGTAAATATATTTGCATTGATAAGTCCTGGGAAAAACTTCCTTCCTATGGACGAAATGATCATCTGTATGAGGTAAATGGTTTGGATCTCATTAATTGTAATGCACTTATATGCGTTATAATAAAAGTTATATTGAGCTTTCTTTTGTGGATCGGTTTTAAATTTTATATTAATAGGAGCTATTTGGATTACGAATTTTTTACGTATATACACACACACACACACACACACACACACACACATATATATATATATATATATATATATATATATATATATATATATATATATATATATATGAAACTATTATAGTAGCATATATCACTTGGGTTGTGTACTAATTATTTGAATAGTTATGCATAAAATTTTCAACGAGATAAACGGGTTTGAAAAGAATGGATGCCAATGTCCCTGATTTAATTTTTTCATGGTTAAAATGTTCAGATTGAATGTCCGTGTCTGTCAGGTATGTTAAAGAAAAATTATTTATAGCAAATCGTGTAGCAGAAAGACAAGCTGGAATTTGTTCGGCAGGCATAAAAAGAGCTGAACCGACCGTCTGTTGTCCCGACCGGTGAACAGGTCTGGCGGTTGACGTGACAGACAAAAATTGATCCTAGTTATAAAAAAAAAAAAATTAGTGAAAAAAAATTTCAAATTTGGGAAATATATGGTTTGTAATATTAAATCACATGATTTGTATTTTTAAGATTTGAATTCAGCCCCCGAACCAATTTTGGAACATTTTTTTCATCCATTTTCCACATATTTAAAGTAAGTATTCAATGTTCTTGCACTGTCTTAGCGGCTACATTGAGTAAGCTACAAACTCCTTCCGGTCCAAAGCCGAAGTCTGCTTCAAATGACAATGATGCGTCAAAAGGAGGGGATTTTCTTGGATGAGAATGTATATGAATATATATAAGTAATTCGTCGAGTCTAGAAGAAACCTCAACAGAATGCAGAAAGCACTGGACAGCCATTTCGTCCTATATTTGGGACTCATCAGCAGTGAGCATCTACTACCGGGAATTGAAACCCGGACAGTTACGTTATCAGGCAAACGTCATACAAACTGTTCCAACGGGCCTCAGTGATCATTCTAGACCCGATGAATTACTTAATTATAATGATCTCAAATCCTTCTAATAATTTCTATCACTTGTATATCCTTGCTTGAACCGGCTTCTAATGCTCTGGACTGAGCAGCTTGGGGTTAGTAGTCGTAGCTCGTGGAGGCACAGTCCTATGGGTAAAGAGAAACTCGGATGGGTTCCACCACGGAATATGTGATCGAGCGGCGCTATATCGAGTCTGATTCGCTACTTCTTCGTCACCAAGGCCCGTTGGAACAGTATGACGTTTGCCTGTCAATGTAACTCTCCGGGTTTCAAGTTTCGGTAGTGGATGCGCACTGCTGATGAGTCCCAAATATAGGACGAAACGGCCGTCCAGTGATTTCTGCGTTCAGTTGAGGTTTCTTCTAGACTCGATAAATTACTTAATTATAATTATCTCAAATCCTTCTAATAATTTCTATCACATATCTATATATATCTATATATATATATATATATATATATATATATAGATAGATAGATAGATAGATTTAAAAATGAATGAAGTCATTCTTTGTTTTGAGATACCTTTCGACCAACATATCATCAGAATAATATGTTGATGTCATATTTTATGAATACATGCTTTTCTTAATTCCATGGAACCAAGAAATACACTCATTTGATCCTCCTATTGATTCACCTGCGTAGCAATTCTTGAGGAGTTGCATACATTTTGTAAGATTCAGTCTTGTGTGGGTTGATTAGGCGAAATGAAGGATCGTAGGGAGTCATAACATGAAACCCAACACAAAATTGAAGTATGTGAACGCCGACTCTAACCACCCTAAGAGCATAATCAAGCACATCTCTAAAGGAATAGAGTGGAGGCTGTCTAGAAATTCCTCTTGTGAAAAAGAGTACGAAAGGGCGTTAAAAGAAAAGGTGGCTAAAACTAAGCTGAAATTCAAACCTTAATTGAACCAAGAAATAAAAGGAGCAAAAGAAATATTATTTGGTTTAACCCCCCTCCCCCCGATTTAATTTAGAGGTAAAATCTAATATAGGGAAGATATTTTTCAAGTTGTTTGATAAGCACTCCACTGAGAGTTCTGAACTGTACAAGATTTCTAATAGAAATAAAGTTACAGTTGCACTAGCAATTTGGAAACTACATCTGGCATCTTGTCTCCAGTCGCTTTCTCACAGACGTGCCGTCGCCTCCCTCTGTCTTTTTTACAAATACTTTCATGGTAACTGCTCCGAGGAGCTGCTTTCGCTGGTTCCAAGACTTCATGAATTTCAGCGTCCTACGAGGCTGGCATCGCGCTCTCATCCTTTCACTGTCGAAACTGTTAAATGTAGCCGTCTCTTCTACTCCAATAGCTTCATGTCTCGCACTTCTCGCCTGTGGAACTCCCTCCCCTTTTCTTGTTTCCCTGATAGCTATAATCTCCAACTATTCAAATGTAATGTCAATCGACGTCTCCAGATGCCTTGATCTATCCCCTATTCTTCTCTTTATCCTTTCCTCTATCACTCCTATTTGCTCTCTGTAACCCCTTGCGTGCTAGTGGCTTCCCGCCTTGCTTAGGGTGAAACGCTTAAAAAAAAAAGACAAAATGCCGGGAATTTCAAGGCTAACGTGCAACAAGATATTGTAGTTAATAATGAAACGTGTAACTGTAGGGATAAAAGCAAATATCCGCTAGATAGAATTTGTAAAACGGAAGGAGTGGTTTACAAAGCGGAAGTAAAGGATGTAAATGACCAGTTATATTTGGGGTATACTGGAAGCAGCTTCAAAAAGAAATGGTACAACCAGAAGTCATCATCTAAAATAGAAAGCCATAAGAATTGCACCAGGCTAGCCAGCCATGTTTGGGAATTAAAGGAAAAGACACTACATTATTCGGACTATTGTCCTCATCTTCGTCGCCATATTTATTACAACGTTTCGGTCGTTGTACACTCCGGCCTTCTTCTGGTGGTTGGAATGTCGAACTGAACCTTTTATTTCGCTCATTGGGGTAGACTGTTCTAGTTCCACGTGTCATGTCTAATGGATGTCAGTTATCTCCTGTTAATTCCCCTCTCCAAGTTCTCCACCGCCTTAACCAGGTATTGAACTCACAATCTTTGGGTCCTGTCACTGGATCTAACAAACGCCTTTATCCACTGTGCCATGTGTCCTTGAGGACATCTGTGTAGGAATTTCTGGGACTAAAGGAAAAGAATAATAAAAGCGTTAATGTAAGTCGGGGGCATACTGAGAAGGGCCACGCCTTACAGTAATGGCAGTGATGTCTGCAGGTTGCAAACTAGCAATAATAACGAGGACCCACGATACATAAAGCGAGAGAAACACTCTCAGAATTTTGGTAGTTACGGAGGATCTATAGACTATCGAGTGAGGTTGTGATCGTCCCGATAAAGGATGAATGTACATGAATACTGTCTCGAATATTCCTACAAGACTTCTCGTTTTGTTTCGATGACGTTCTATTCATCACGATTCCTTATTCTATGCTTATTCCTCGTGCTGGTTGGTTGTCGATGCCTTTTGTCTCTCTGCTTGTCTGTTGGCGTTTAGAACATTTTCACTCTATATAAGTAGATCGTGGATCGGCTTTTTAATGAGAGTTTTGAAATGACACACACTTCAATTCTTGTTAAGCCGTGTTCCTGATGTTTTTGCTCTGATCTCTCTGCATAATGTGGCGCTGTTTCGGACAACCAATTCCAGTTCATTGTGTCTCTATTTCTCCTTTCATTTATGTCAATGGTAATGCATCGTACCAATATAACAGTATACTGAAGAAGAAAATCGTAAATTTCTTTGAAGATTAGAAGAAAAATTATAGAATTTTAAATGAAATGTGTTCTTTTCAAGTGCTAAATTCCAATTGTGTAAAAGAATAATAGTAAGGGCAACACTTTATAAGCAGACAGATTTTATATAAACCTGTTTTTTCTTTCTTTTAGAGACATTCACCAGAAACAGTCATCCAGTCACCAAGCGGACAGACTCGTTGAAATATTAGAGATTCCGGCGTAAGTATCTATCTATCTATCTATCTATCTATCTATCTATCTATCTCAAGCTGTTCATATCTATCTATTTCCATATCCATCGACCTATCTCAATGTGTTTATATCTATCTCAGTTTGTTCATATCTATCTATCTATCTATCTATCTATCTATCTATCTATCTATCTATCTATCTATCTCCGTTCATATCTATCTCCGTTCATTATCTGTGTTCATATCGATCTATCTATATATATATTGATCTATCTATATTCATATCGATCTATATATCTATCTTTATCCTTCTCTATGTTCATCTATCTATCTATCTATCTATCTATCTATCTATCTATCTATCTATCTATGTTCTTATCTATCTATTTATGATCATTATTTATCTATCGATCTCCGTTTGTTCATATAATTCTTTCTTTCGTTATATTTATCTATGTTTATTTCTAAATCTTTTCATATGCGCCTGCATAGTTTCAGTCTATATAAGCAGTTCACAAGCCTATTTTTTGCCGGATGTGTCGCAAAAACTGTCTATAATTTTGCGTTCAAATCAATTTGGCAAAATATACGAATTACCACTTATATTCTAATGCCTAAAATTTCGATCAGTATATATATATATATATATATATATATATATATATATATATATATGTGTGTGTGTGTGTGTGTATGTGGGGGAGAGAGAGAGAGAGAGAGATAAGTTGTTCGGTCGATTCGATAAAATTACATCCAGTTTTATCACGAATCGATATTTGCTATGCGTCATAACCTCTCTGATCAAATTAAGCAGTTATTTAATAAACTTAGCTTAATCAAAATAATAGTGGAGATTATGATGATTATGTTGCGCCAATCTTATCTGTATTAAAAATAAAAAATCGAAATCCTGTTTTTCATCTGTGCTCACCCAATGTCAATGACGTCGTTGGGAAATACATATCTTTCTCAAAGACCAGGCAATTCACTGACCAACAGATGAGTTACGTTTACAATGGCGAAGGTGGTTGCTTTCGAAATCTAATTTTATTACCTGTATTTCATTAAAAGATTGATACGATGCTGCTGTTCGGAAAGTAATGTCCTATTTTAGAATAAACCTTTTGTGTTCTAATAGATTATTATAATAGTTGCACAAAAAAATTACTCATTCGTAATGAGTAATGTATCTTGAACATTAAAAAAGAAGAGATGCGTTTACTTTATTTGTCTGAGTTCAAGCTCGGTCATAATTCTTAACAAACCGCTGTCAAAATTAAAAGATCATGGCGTTAAGGATCCACTTGTGGTCGCACAGTGCGGCGCTGGTTTCTGAAATTCCGCAGTAGGGATACGAGTCTTGACGGTCAAGGTGATGGCAGGCGTCATTCTGCAAATGGCAATCAACATCTGAAAACACTAGTCGAACAAAACACAAGACAACGGGTCAGAGAAATATCTCATATAATGAGTGTCTGCATTTCAACTATATCGGACCATCTAAAGAAAATTTTCAAGGTGAAAACACACGATAAATGGGATCCACATGAACTCGGTGAAAATCAGTTCGACATTTTGAAGTGTGTTCAATGCTGCACCTGCGAAATTTGCATGATCCATTTCTTGATTAAATAGCGACTTGTGATAAGAAATGGGTCCTTTATGATAATCGTAAATGATCGGCTCAAAGACTTAATCATGACGAAGAATCCAAACACTTTCCAAAACCGAAACTGCGCCAACAAAGATTATAGTTACTGTCTGCTTGTCCCCCATTGGCATTATCTATGACTGCTTTGCGGAATCTAAACAGAGCGTCATTGCCAATGTTTACTGCCAACAACTGGATAAAATGCACATTTAGTTAGGGAAAAAATGCGACCGGCACGGGTTAGTCGGCGAGATCCAGTTTTGCTTTATGACAATGTTCAGCCACATGTTGTCAGGATGACACTGCAAAAGTTCACTAATTAATACGAGACTTTGTCACATCCACCATATCCCGTTGATCACTCGCCCACCGATTATCATTTTTTCAAGCATCTTGACAATTTTTAAGCCAAAAGACATTCCGTTGCGAAGAAGATGCAGCAACTGCATTCAAAGATTTCTTGGCGTCCAAACCTTTAGAGTTGTATCGGAAAGGCATAAATAAACTTGTAACAAAAATGTAGATGCTCATGGTTCCTATTTAACTGAACGGTGGAGTAATGGATAGCGACTCGGATTGAGGAGTCGGAGAGCCGAGTTCTAATTCCAATCGAATCCATTACATTCACTTACGTGTTAATACTCTTGGGAAAAGTATTAATCCTTTTCTTCTCCGGTCAGCTATGAGTAAATAGCAGGACAGACCGGGTTCTATAGCCTTGGATGGCAACTGGGCTACCGCAGAAAGAAAGGGCAACCTACTGCGGAAAAAATCTGTTTCGTCAGTCATGTATCGAAAGATACATGATCACCTAAGCGTGTAACACGCATGGCACACAACTGACTGACTAAATATATTAATTCCGGAATAAAAATTGATTTTAAAATCGGACATTATTTTCCGAACATCCAGATAGATCATGTGTTTACTTTGTTATGCGTGTTTAAACCCATGATAACATTTTTTTATTTAAATATCTTCTTTTTTTTCCAAAAAGGGATCACTTAAACATGGGCGCCATCTATCGACATAATTGGGATCAGTTATTTGATGGCGTTCCCAACGAAACTATGTAAGTAAAAAAGAAAATAACACATTCTTCATGTTGCTGAAAAGAATTATCGCCTTAACTCTATTCCAGACAGAGGGGAACGAGGAGTTTATGCCTTTTTTTTTTTTTTTTTTTTTTTTGGCCGAGCATAATTATCAGTTGATAAGCGTGTTCCTAAAAACAAAGTTTTTTTTTGTTTTTTTTTTTAGTTTATTTATTTATTTTGGTAGGGTTGATATTTACTCATTTTCCCTCGGTAGCAAGATGGGACACAGGGTCTTTTTAATGTGGGGCGTCCCTCTTAGCAGGAAAACCACCGTTAGATCCGACGTACTTTAGACTAACTCGGTTACGAAGGATCTCGCCGAGGAAAGCGGAATAATGCCTTTAACTGCAAATTTCTTCAAAGATTCCCGAAACATTCATATCTGCTCAGTTTCGTATCTTAGCGTAAACAAAACAATTTCTCAGCAAGACCCTTCGTAGCCGAGTTGTTATAAAACAAGTCGGAGCTAACGACGGTTTCTCCTGCTAAGGTGGACGCAGTTTTGAATCCCGCTGGAGGTTGCATCTTTTCTTCGAATATCCAGGCCGGTAGACTAAAATAAATAAATAAATATAGTGCTAAATAAATAAAAGGGACGTCTACTCAAATATGAGTATCTGCTAAAATAACGTTTAAAGTGATAGATTCTGTCGGATAATAAAAAAATAAATCTATTACTTATTTAGAAATTGTCTGACTAGAAACTTATTGATCCAAGCTCAATTGCAACCTTTACATGCAATTTATGACAAAATGTGTTCAATTTTGCTCATTGTTGCCAAAAATTTTATATTTTTTGGATGAGAGATCTGAGAACGAAGAACTTTTATAAAGGAAACATATTTAATAGTTTGTGAATTTCATCGACCTTTACTTTAAATTCGCCTCAAATAATCTAAAGTTACTTATCGCAAATATTAATTCAATCCAAGAAATTATAAATTTTAAATCAAAGTTTTTTTGTTTTTTTTTATTAAATGTTTGGCACAGGTTAGGATTAGGAATTTTTTGTAATTTAAGAAAAAAAAAAAAAAAGAAAGATCTGTTTTGGCTTCTTTACCGGGTTGAGTGCGAATGCTAACCCCACATTGAGAAATAGCACACTCGAGTCGCCCACATTTGGGGCGAACGCAAAGGCCAACCGAACTGGAGTGCAATGGACGGGCCTTGCTCTGGGAGAATTTAGTGTGACTTTTAGTAAATATATTAACCGAAACGATCCCAATTCTTTTATTCATTCACAGTTTTTAAAAAAGCCGTAGAAAAAGCAACTTTAAACATTTAGGCTACAAATAACAACAGGATAAAAATACTTTCTTATTGATGACATGAGAATATAGAATGGGATATTGCTTGTTATTTTTACAAAGCTTAGATTAAAATGGCGTCATGTTAAATGTACAAGAGGAATCAGGTGAGGGAAGATTGTGTTACACCAATGTTATTTGGAATAGGAAAAGCCTGCCTTAAAAAAAGTATTGAAAATTTTGACTTTTTACCTGGGCAATGGTGAATATGCAACTGTTTCACCCACAAAGCAAGCCATAAGATAATTCACTTGAAGAGAAAGGCAACATTATGAAAACTGGCCAGACAAAATTCTTCTTGTCTCTTCAGTAGCCATTTATATTTTGCGACATGGAAGATGATTCCAATTACGTTTCGACCATGAGATCTGGGTTCGAATATCACCATAGTCGATTAGTTAAGGAGTTGACAATATCGATCTGTAAAGATGCTCGGCCTGTAAAGAGTGTGGCATGGTTGGGAAGTGCCTGGATACCCTACCCCACGAGTTGACCCCCATTGTTGTCATCACCTGATGAACAAATAGATTGCCAACAAAGGCTAAAGAGATGATGCCTCGATAACCCTCTTCGGCCATTCGATCGGATGTATCGGACTAAAAAGAAATCACGATGTTTGAAATTAAAAAAAAAAAAAAAGTTTGAGTTTGCAATTTGTGGTGGGCGGAAATAGAAAACATCATGAAGAAATTACTTACTCCTCCCCACCCTCCTTAAAAATGGTACAAAATAACTTCCAGGTCTTCTATACAAAGTTGAAGGATCTGGTAAACTAATATTTACTCAGACATCATAGATTACCATCTGTACCTAAGCTAATTGCATAATACTATAACAGAAAATGTAAATAGGAGGTGACCAAACCACGACTTGCAAGCCACGTGTTGCGCTTCGACATTTTAATGTTCGCTCCGTGAAAATATATTGCCTAAACGTCTTTTTTATTCACAGTAAATATATAAAGCAAGAAAATCGAATATTTATTCATTATTACTATTATTATTATTATTATTATTATTATTATTATTATTGTCAGTCTAATGTTCCTGAAATGCAAATTCGCATATTTTGTTTCGCTGTCCCCATAATTCTTTGCTATATACGGACATTATACTAAATACTTAAAACAATCATTAATCACGTTTTGAAACCGTTTGGGAGGTGTGTTCTTTGTGATTCGCAAATTTTATACAAATTAACTGTATACATAGATGAATAAATGTTATTTATGTATTTGTTAATATTTACACAAAACACATAATATTAAAAACGTGTGTGTATATTTTGTTTATACCATTTTTAAAAAATCTTAATGCCATGTTCCTTCAGAACGTGGGCGATCATGGCTCTCCACATATTTCTTTGTTAAACTGTGATTTGTCATGACGTCTACGCAACCCCTACACCCTTTGTTACGCTTCCTTTTCTCATTACATTTTATAAAATAAATAAATAAAACTTTTAGTATTTCTTTTTAGGGCGGGGGGTCTACTTGCCGATTTTTTTTTTTTTTTTTTTGTTACTGAAATACAAAATCCCATTTCTTTATTCGTTGTTCCTTTTCCTGTTATTGCCATACTAAAAACTCTCAAAATAAGTTGTTGTTTTTTTTTTAATCCTTTCTGATTTTGAAAATATCTGGGATTTTCTACAGAAACGCAACTCTCCAAGAAATAATATTTCAAATGTTGTTTCGTATTACTATCGATTAAACTCTCCAGATCACGAATAAAAAAGATTAATTTTTTTAAATTTTAAGAGGGACATCAGTTTGCTATGTAAATTCATTTTAAATTGATCCCCCTCCCCTGCTCATAAAAATAAAAGGAATAATAAATAAATTAAAAAAAAAAAAAAGTGGCGGAAAGAATATGCTATTTGTTTCGCGGTTGTTTCGAAATGTTGTATGTAAGCATTATTTTAACGCAACATAGGAAAATGGTAAGAATATGATTCAAATAATACAAATATTATTATTTTAAAAAAAATTTAACTTGTAATTATTCGAAACTAGCATCCATGCCCGGCTGGTCGATCAGAAAAGGCGTTCAGTTAGTATGGAGCAAAAACAGCATCATGTTTACATGTAACAGTGTCTATCTTCTTCAATTACTTTAAAGTACTTTCATTAAAAAACATTTTGAATTAATGCAGTTACTGATATAACAAAAGTAGCCTGTATTTATTCAATCGAAGTTAGCCGAGGACATGAAGGGGTAAAAACAGGCAACATGAAGACCCACTTCAGGCCACAATTATTTTGAAGATTTTTAAATTCAATTTGTCAGTTTGTCAGTGTGCTACCGGGGATGCAAAAGAGGATACATCAATAAGGCAATTGTTAAGTTTGATGAAAATTGGTTGAAAAATAAGAAAGAAACCAGTAAAAATCACCATTTTCGTTATTTACGTGGGTCTTCACTATATGGGTGGACTCAATTATCAAATTAAATGACTGTTAAACAATCAACGTATTGTTGGCTACAATTGAGGGAAGTTTGTATTAGATTGCTTGAAAATTGATGGAGTTTGTTTTAAAATTTGTGTTTAAATCGATTTTTCGTTTATCGCAATTTTTCGCTAAACGCAATGGCGTAGAAATAAAAAAATGAGGTATCGTTGAGCTCGTCATGATGCAAATAACCCATATACCGAGTTTGAACGAAATCGAAGGAAAAAAGTTGAATTTGATCGGCTCTATCCATTACTGATTTTTTCAAAAATTATCGATTTGTTACGTTAACAACCTATCTCTTACATTGTACAATGTATGTGCCAAGTTTGGTCAAAATCGATTGGATGGATCTCGAATGAGAAGGTATCACATAGACAGATAGACAGACAAATATCCTTTGTTTTATATATGTAGAGAGAGATATCACGTTTGTTGAGTTAATTTATTTATTTTTTTATGGGGGCTTGCGTAGGTTGATCAATTTACTAAACAAACTTAACACTCCTTTTACAATTTAGAAAATTAAAAAAATCCGTATTTGTCATCTAGGGTGCTTACCTTTAGCTGTATAGTATGTGCTACGCCAAGGCTACATACAGTTTTGAATTCAGAGTTACTTTCTCCTAGTAATGCTAATACTAAAGAACACAGTCTGTCCTGCTATTCTGCTGGGGAGAAGAAGAGGATCCATACCTTTCCCGATTCATAAGTGAATATAATGGATCCGACTGGAATTCGAATTTGGATCTTCGATTCTTTAATCAGAGTCACTATCAATTACTCCAACGTGCCTCCCACTCGTATGTTATTAAATACAGTAAATATTACTAGAGATCGAATCACTTCAATTAGAATTTTTAGGAATCAATAACATTTTCAGTTCAATGAATTTTTCTAAATCGCTTCAAAGATTTAATGTTGTTCATTAAAACAATGTCAATTAAAAAACTGGATTTGAATTTGAAATCAAATCTAGAAAAAGATGAAAGAACACGTTATTGTTCCGACCAATTCTTTGCGAATGCAAATGCTAAAGTCAAGTGAAAGTATATCTCAATCGGTATTCATGTTCCTTTAAATATTTTTTTTCTTCCACCAGGCTTTCTTATGTTGGACATCCATCCGAATATCGACGACAAGTACCAGTAAGTTACAACACAAAACTCTGAGACTGTTGAAATCTTTTCGACACTTTCTGGAACTCTCTATGGAATGCAATTAAAAGAAACACATCTTTTATACAACATTCAAAATAACAAACATCATAAACCGAATTTATATATATATATATATATATATATATATATATATATATATATATGAAGAAATATAGTCTTAAGATGTGCTATATTTATGGGATAAAGTGCTCAATAGCAGAGATAGAGATAGTGTAAATATAAAAGTGAACATAGAAGATCAATACTTAGTGAGGTCCTGACGATTCATCTAGATGAAACAGACTGTCGCCCTAAGTATTGACTTTATAAATTTAGTTTTATATCTTATATATATATATATATATATATATATATATATTACCAATTTGTGACTGGTTGGGATAATTCTGAGGAGGATATTAATCCAGTGAGATCTTAATGTAAACTACAGAGCATTATAATGATAATAATAATAATAATAATAAATCAAGAAAAAACCTTAAAGATCCATTTATTTTGTGAATATCTCTATATATTCATCTCTTCACACCGAAAGTTTTTAAGTATTAAAAGCTTTCGGTCTTAAGAAATCAATATATAGAGATATGCATGAAACAAATTATAACCGAAATGGATCTTTAAGGTTTTCTTCGGTTTATTATATATTTATTATATATATATATATATATATATATATATATATATATATATATATATATATATGAATGAAAAAAAAACAGAAAAAACTATTTTTAGCCAATACGTTTTGTCCTCTGAGGGACATTTTTCTCCTGTCTTTTTATTCATTTTGTTCCTTTACAGATTCACTCTAACTGAAAATAATACACACACACACACACACACACACACACACACACACACATATATATATATATATATATATATATATATATATATATATATATATACACAAACTCCGATCAAATGAACATAATATCCATGCCGTCAAAAATCACGGGAAATAATTTTTTTTTCAAAAGTTTTGCATTCTACTCTTATGGAGTGGGTCTTAGCACCCTTCCGTCTTCATAAAAATATTGGGACAGTCCGTCATTGCCACAACAAAGACACTGATATTTAACTTCGAAAATTCAAGGGAGATAACTATTCGGTAAAAAGGTACAGACATTACAGTGAAAATAATATCTTACACATACACGTGATGTATAATATCTGTGTATGCATTTATTTGATAATAGCAGTCAGTTAATGTCTTTTCGAATAAAGACTGTGTAACTCACACCAAAATACGCATCTCTCGTCGTAACTGTTCAATTGTTCTCTAAGACTGTTAAAAAAAATGTACGTACTTTCACAAGAATGTGAACAGTTTTTCAGCTTATATGTTTGTAATTTTTTCGCCTTCTGAACATTTCATTTAAACATAATGCTTTTCTTTTTAATCTCTGTTTGAACATTTCAATTTATTGCCTAATGTTAGCAACTCATTTTCTCGACTATGAATACTAAGCTCCCCCCCTGCAGAAGAAGGAGTATGTTGAACATTTTAAATAAAGCGCTATTTAAATAGAAATATTGTATTCTTTTCTCTTTAATCTTTATTTCAGACTTTTCTTTAAAAAACACTTGCCTCCTCTTTCATCAATCATCACCAAAAGTTAAAGTTCATAATTTTGAAGTACGGAAGCCTAAAAAAAAAAAGAAATCAATTATAAAATTGTATTTTCTTTATCTTGCCAAAAACGTACAAAATTACTGTGTCGCTTTCGTTCGTCTCCATTGCGAAAACTAAAACCGTAGCCCCAAATGTAAAAGGGTCTCGCGCTTAAGCGGTGTGTGGGGTGCCTGGCATCGACGTTCACTCGAGTAATCTATCTTAGTTTTGTCAAATATTCAAAAGAAATTATTGTAACAAACATCTAACATCCTATTTCAACAATTCTTACAAAAGTCAACTTAGAATATTTCTTTTTTTTTTTCTGTATGTGAATTAATATTGGCAAACTTATATCTTCATACCCGCAAAAAAGGAGTGCCAAAAGGGCGGCTTTTCCATTGACACCGCAGCTATTATTTTAACTACCTTCAATCCTCGGCAATGATTATTGTTTTTTTGTTTTTTTTTTATTGTAATAAAACTTATGAAAGTGAATTTATACATTTTTTTTTGTTCTTAAGAATTGACAACAAAAATAATAAACACCATTTATTTATAAGATTGTTTATTGGAATGGTTGGCAAAATATCGACTAATTACCAACTGAGTGGAACTTTATAAAATGGTAAATAATAAGGATTTTCCTTACAGTTGTTTCACATATTTTAATAATTTAGTAAATGTTTATAAATTTATGAATATAAAATTGTTTCGTATTTTTTTCTTTTTAAATTGGTAAATGATATATATTGCATTGCATTAGTTTTAAATTATATTAATTTTTAGAATGTTGTAAGTATAAAATAATTCTTGTAAATAAACAATCTAATAAATAAATAGTGTTTAATATTTTTGTTGTAAATTCTCAAGAGCAAAAAATGTATGAATTCACATTTATCATGTGTTTATTCCATTTCTAATCATTGCCCTTTAAAAAAAAATAAACATTGCCGATGAGTGAAGGTAGTTAAAATAATAGCTGCGGTGTCAAGGGAAAACTTGTACTTTTGATATTATGTTTTCTGACGGACACAAAGGTTCAAATTTGGTTTAATATTGATTAAAAACGGCGTTTACAATTTATACGCTTTAACAGACAGATGTGTAAATATACATGTGCTTCAACTATGAAATTGGCTGTCATTCTGAAGCCATATAAAAAGATTAAAAATATTTCTATTTAGGATCCGCAGCTCCTAAGGCTGACCTGATTGTTTGAAATAGATCCAATAAAACCCATCTTCAGATGCTCAGTCAAGTGCGTATTTCTTGTTATTTTGAGACATGATTTTTTTCATAATGAGATCCTTCAACGTTAGGCTTTACCATGCTACTACCTATTTTTACCTTATTCCTCAACAACATTTATTAATTAATTAATTTATTTCACTTTTATTCAATTTCACTCGAAGAAAAACGATTATTGATAATTACTTTTACAACACCTTACACCCGAAAAAACTGACAACTCCAAGTTGACCTTTAACTAAATCTCATAGTTTCTATAAAATTCTTCCTTATAGAAATCAAAATTATACTCACTCTTTAGTTCAGGGTCATTATTACAGATTCTACTAAGGTGGACTATGACAAGGGTGGCTATGAAGATAACAGCTTTTTGCTGCTACTGCTTCAGCAGGTAAGATAGGTAGTAAGTAAAGTACTGCTTCAAACAGTAATTTGTTGAAATACTCACCCATAAAATCCATCCAGAACAACTGAAAATGCTTGGAAGAAATTCAACAAGTGCCGTAAAAAGTTCAATGAAAATAAGAAAAATTGTTGGCTTAAAGTTTGGTCTAAAAAAGGTTCTATTCTTACAAAAAAGAATCGGCCCATTTCTAGAATTGCGAACTTTGGTGAAAATTGCATCTAACATAGTAACCTAAAAAAAATTCCCAATAGTTTGACCGTGATGAAACTGCAAAACATTTCTTAAAAGCAAACCTGTATAAAATTAAAAAGGAAAAAAAAATATTGTCATTGTATGTAATTGTTATGATTCAGTATTTTTTCTTGCCAAGTCAAGATTATCAAAGCAAATGGTACAGAGGAACTTGTGCTAAATGAAACTGGTATTTGGCATTGGAAGAGAAGCAACCTAACGTAAGAATAAACATTCTTGCTAATAAGTTTCACAAATGATTCTGTAAAGTCTATGCCTCATGTACCAATTCTATTCCTGGATATGTTAACCAATGATTAACATTTCTTTAGATCATCTTTCCTTTTAAGATTCAATAAGAGATGCAGAGGATGACTTTAATAACTTTTGTGTTTAAACAATAACTGGTTTCTTTTTTTATCATTTCATCCCAAGCAAAGCAATAAAGCTACTAACGCGCAAGGAGTTACTGGGTGCGAGGGAATATGAAAAAAAAAAAATTATTAAGGAGAGAAAAAGGTACCTCCAAAAATTCGTATACCTAAGGTTTAAATGTATTTTTCATAAAGGAAAAATTCTTTTTGAAGCTTTCCAACCGTTTCAATTTAAGCTAAAGGGTTAAATTTTGTAATTCCAGAAAAAAAAATGCTGTAGAGTATTTCAAATAGAAATTTGAATGATTTTTAGTCGATGCTTCCGAAAAACCAATCGAAACGGCCATTTTTAACTTTTTTTAGAGAAATGTAAACGAACTTATTTTTCGGTTTTGAAAATCCCGCTAAAATAAGATATACATTTTTGAAACGTTACTTTCGTAAAATTAGCAAATTTAAAATTAAATTAATCTGTTCTGAAAAAAAAATCACTTACTTATAGCATAAAATTTTCTAGACAAACATTTCTTGACCTCGGGGTCTTGTTATTTTCACGTCTCCATCGATAATTTGATGGCTGAATGTGTTGACGGGGTTTAGTACGGTACATCAAAAGTGATATAACGTTTTTTTTTTTGTTTCTTATAATAATTTAAAATACTATAAAAATTTCTTACATTATTGAGTTACCTCTATCTCTTTCATTATTTAATAGCTAAGATAATGATAAATAATTTTGTTAATTATTAATATTACATTATTACATTTTTAATTTAATAACTGAGATAATAACTAATAAAATTATTATTATATTCATAATTAAAATATCTCACTGAGTTATTAATTGTTTAAATTGATAAATGAGATAATTTTATTCTCAATTTAATTTTTAATTTAATAACTGAGAGTGAGATATGACCTTTACATGTCAAGGGGCTTTCCCGTGGAGGAGACAAGCTTTGAAACACGTGACCTTTTAACAATAATATCACTTATGAGATATCATACTAAAAAAAATATAACATTTTGACGCACAAAAAAAATATTTTAATTATGGTAATAAGTTTTGGTAGCATTATTTGTATTAAGCTTTTAATTTTCGCTTAGTAAATATAGTCTTCACTTAAAAACTTAATAACTGACCCCACATTCTGCTTGGAAGAATTTTAAAACATTTTTTAAAATTAAAGAAAAATTAAAAAACTAAAAGAAAAATGCAAATAATTCTTGTAAAAATTCTTTATTCATTGAAATTTTTTTCTTCAGATAATAATGTCCATAATGTATATTATTTATAAAAGCAAATAAAAGCCTATCTAATTTGATAATTAGATAATTTATTGCAGTTTTTATTTTATGATTTGGAGCAGATTTTTAAAAAGTTGGCAGTAGTTGTGAAAAAAAAATTGATGATTTAATTTCTCCAACGAGTCCTGCTTATAAGTAATATAAAACAATTTGTGAACTCTTTGAAATTCTAGAAAATTTCATAAAATTAATTTATGACGCGGGGGTGGGGTAGATTTTGTAAAAAAAATATTTTAAAAAAATTTTCTAAAAATAAAAAATAAGTCCTGAAAGTTTCATTAAAATCAGACAATTATTTGATTTTTTACAAGAATTTCCAAATTAATGGGTTTTCCCCCTAAAACTGTTACACTAAAATGGCGATGACCACGTATTATAAAGTTAAAAAAAAAAAAAACGAAATTTTTGACCCAAATTTAGAACGTGTTAGAAGGAAAGAAAAAATTTTAAAAGATATTTAAAAAATTCTTTGTTCTTTCCTCTTAATAATAACATAAACATTTTAATGATGAAACTTTGTTTTTATTAAGTTTCGGACCTTTTATCATTATGCTATACTGATTTTTTAGCGAATTATTGGAGGTGCCTACAACAAAAGAACAGGAATTAAGAAGACAAAAGATAACAATTGACATTGCATTTAAAATTTTTGAAGATCAAAGTTGACTGGAAAGCAAGAAGCCGGCAGAATGTTCCACAAATGAAAGAAGAAACTGTTAGCATATTGTAGCCATTTAAACTGTAAAATGATGAGACCTTGCCGCTGTGACGTCACCCTGCGCCTCTGCCCCCATGCTATCCTGTGACGACCAATGTGACTTGGTATTGGTTGCGGCACCAAATGTGACGTTCTAACCCTTGGCTGATTCGGATGGAAAGCTGGTTAGATTCGGTATCAGTTTTGTCGTTCCCAGCTCGCCTCCAACGTCTGGTTACCGAAGTAACTGCTTTGATTTCTAGTCTAACCTACTCACGTTGTGATTTGATCTTAGGTAGACTAAATCAATCAGTCGTCGGGCCGTAATGCAAGCCGAATTCGAGCAAAGGTGACACTGCACAAGTATATGTAAAAGAAAATAAAGTAACAACTCGAAAGGTTCAAATGTGTTAAAAAAAGAATAACAAATATCTTTATATCTGGTTTCTGAATACAGGACTGCGTCTTTCTCCCATGGATACGTGACACTTTGCGTTTGTTAGGCGAGTCTTAATATCTTAAGTTGTTTTTCAAGAAACTGGTTTTTGGTGTCTTCAGGCGATATTCGTAAAACTTGTTTTTGGTGGTGTGAGTCGTCGTTCAAAAAAAAAAAAAAATTGTTTTTGTTTTTGGAAGAAGTCTAAGTCGGGAATGCGTGGATATCTTTCAGTCAGCTTCCTGCGAGGCTGGTCTCCGAGCTCACAGCTCAACTCTGTCTGCTCTGTCGGAACTCTCCGAACTGCGTCTGCTGCAACTCAACCACTTTACTCTGACGTTCGTTTATATGGACGCCGACCAAAACCGGGTGGGGGCCTGTCGTGGTTTGGGTTCCTCGATAATTCCAAATCCGCAATAAGGATTTTTTTTTTGTTTTCGGACAGGAAAATTTATCACTTTCCATTTTTGGAAGTCCATTACTTTCTGTTTTAGAGAGGGTTCTTAAAGGGAATTGTCCTCCCAAATTCTTCCTTTCTCATATTGGTATCTCACACCAATCCCCCCAGAGGGCGTCAACAGGTTTCCCTTCTTTCTCATAGTGGTATCTCACACCAATCCCCTCAGAGGCGTCAACAGGTTTCCCTTCCTTCTCATATGTTTACCTTCGCCCATTGCTCACGTCACCATTCAGCCAATGAACGCTCGGCAGCGTGGGTGTGGCTAGTCTGGCCTCAGTTTAAAATTATCGCTCAAAGAAAAAATATCTTCCTTTTTTTTTCTTTTTTTTTCCCTGACTCGGACCCCCACGACTCGTAGTGTGGTCATTAAGTCTCTATCTTAACTGAATGTCATCTGGAATTCATCAACGAGATTTTCGTCAAGTGATCATGATTGGGTGAATCTGAATTTTTGTATCCTTAACGCCTTCGTATTTCTGTCGCCAACAATCTGTCCAGGTAACAAACTTTTATCATGGCCAGGTCTGGACATAAAACAGGTGGTCTTTTCCAAAACCAAATGATATCTCCGAAAGATAGTTAATGGTTTATTCTTTTTTTTTTTCTCTTTTCCTTCCTTTTTTTTTTGGGGTGGTTTCAGCTGATCCTTTTTTTCTCGGTCGCATCCTCGACCTAAATAACGATTATCTTCCAGCATTTCTTTTTTGCGAGCCACTTTTGACCAATTTGAAATTTTCATTATTGCCATGGGCAGATTGCTATCTTTTTTTTATTCGCCGCGTCATAGCATAAATTAATTCTGACAGATCCGAGATCTTACGAATTTCCTATCTTCTGCGAAAAAAATACTTTTTTTTCGCAAATGAAAATAAAATCTTTACCACATTTCTTTTGTTAAAAAAATAACATCGCTCAGTATGTCTTTCGTGATAGCTTCTTCTCGCCTTGAGTATTTCTCGCTTTTAATTTTCACGCTTAATTAGTTAGCCAAACGCTAAATAGTGTCACACAGCCAATCTAGTACTGCAATTAAATTCGTAAAGTCTAGGTACTATAGAGGAAAGTTAATCAGAACAATCACTATGAAAATATTTATAGAAAAGGCACAGGAATATTTTATATATAAATAAGTGATGGGAAAGTGACTGAATCCGGGATTAAAAAAAGATAAGCCAGAAATGAGTTGAGAAATCGAGGGAAAAGATCTACCAGAAAGACATTGGTTTTGAAAAAGCACAAGATGAGAATAATAGGGACGAAATAAGAGATTGTGTTTAAAATTCTCTGAAAATTATTGGATGTAATATGCATTTGAGTAAAGGTCAAAAAGTCAACATCAAAATAACAAATAGAAAAATGCTACTCTGAAGGAATCACTGAAGACTCAAAATACTTTATCTCAGAAATTCAGACAGAAACAGAAATGATTCTTATCAAATGATAATGTTGTTTGTAAATAAATTTATAGAATGTTCATGTTGGAATTTTCAAGCAGAAATTATTAGCCGTTCCCTGCGCCATTTTTTAAAAGTTTTTAATAAAAACTGGATACACAAGTGAAAAAATCTTTTCGCCTTTGCAGGTAGATAAAATTTTCCTAAAAGATTAACAATTATATTGAAAATAAACCTTATTTCCAACACAATCACATACCCATATACATACCATATTAAAACACGACCGATCTTTATTTTCTACCCAATAACAGACAATATTTACAAGCATGCCTAAAAAGATTCCACAATATAACACACATCGTTTAAATCAAAGCGTCCATTCGTTAGAAATTAACATCACCACGTGAAATATTTGACCAATCAGAAAAAACTAAAACCTTATTTTTCTCGAAAGAAAATGTTATAAAAACACACAGATTTCTACTTTCATGTGGAGATATGCGACTGCTTGTAAACTGTTCAAACAAAAGAGAAAACATGGCTACATCGCTTTTTTCTTCCTCAATCCAAACGTGTGCTGAAAGAAATTTCAAAGGAATCATCTCCCCCGCCAAAAAAAAAAAAAAAGGAATTGTCAGTGGATCTTCGCTGATGATCAAAGGCTTTTCTAAACCACAGTATTTACTGTGGACCAACTACTCAAGAATCTTTTCTAAACTTCAGATTTTTCTGTGGACCAACTACTCAAGAATCTTTTCTAAACTTCAGATTTTTCTGTGGACCAACTACCCAAAGACTTTAACTCAACCAAAGACTATTTTTTTAGTCCTTTTTGACTCTTTTGAATTCATGTACATATGTTTGTAAATACAAATGATTTATTTAGCAGGCATGAGACCATGTTTTCTTTATTCTTATTTTATTATTGCCTGAATTTCCTATACTATCTGCCGTGGTTCAGTGGTTAATGAGCTAACCCCACAAGCTACTATCAACGATAGCTATCCTTCACTGTAAGTTCTTTGGATGATAAACTTGTGTCAAAGTTCAGTCCTCTCCATCTGGGGTATCTGTGGGGAAGGTGTAGATATATCCCCATACACATGTTATGGGCCACAGAGCACTAATGAGTTCGATCCTCACCGAAGTGCCCACTATTTATAACCTCATGCCACACTAAGCTAAACTTATTAAATATCTACGCAAGTATAAAATACACATATATAAATATTTACTTAGCTTAATTTAATCCGACACAAGGCCATGATAGTGAGCGCCTAGCGAGAACTGGATTTTCTATGAATGGACTTTAATGTGCTTAATATTTACGTCATATGGTATAAGGCCAAAAGAGGTTGAAATGGAGATTGAACGATTGTGTTACCTGCCAAATCTTGGCCTTTATCTGAGATCATCCACAGGTACCTTAGTATAAGCTTATAGACAATAAGGTGAGTCTGGTTGCACATTATTACTTATCAGTAAATTTAGTCATCACTAGGCAACCCAGACTTATAGCCTTGTAGCCAAACTCTTGCCAGAATCTATCTTCCATATTTATAAGTCTACCATTCATCCTTGTCTTTGAATACCTCTGCCAAAACTGGTCTGGTGCTCCTGCTATATATTTAGAGATTCTTGATAAATCCAAAGAAGAATCTGCAATCTTATTGGTGTTGACCTGGCATCTTGGCTTCAATCACTTTCCCACCGCCATAATGTAGCTTCTTTATGCTTTTTTTGATAAATACTTTCATGGTAATTGTTCTGATGAACTTTCCTCTTAGGTACCTAAACTTTATGAATTTAAGTCTAGTACTAGATTTGCAGCAAAGTCTCACCATTTTACACTTGAAATGGTTATATGCAACCGTAAGTTCTATGCTAAAAGTTTCTTCTGTTGCACTTCTTGCTTGTGGAATTCTCTTCCAGTTTCTTGATTCTCGGTCATCTTTGATCTTCAAAAATTTAAATGCAATGCCAACTGTTATCTTCTATCTTCTTAATTCTGTTTTTTTTTTTTTTGTTTTCTAAAAAAAAATTTTTCCGATATTTTCTCTATTTTAAAAACATATTTGCATCTTAGTGGCTTTATTGCCTTACTTTGAAAGAAATGTTTTAAAAAGAAGAAGAAGAAAAAAAAGCTAAGTTTAGTAAATAGCGACGACCATAGGGACCAGTGCAAAACGCACAACCATCGCGTTCGTTTCTACTTCCCTCCGGACAAATTTATTTTTGCTTCATTCTTCCTAATAAATATAGAAACTTATTGACCTTTTACTCAATAATAAAGAAAATCGATTTGATTGTGAACAGTAATTATGAAGATAATAACAGAGTGACTTTCCAACGGAAGGTGACCTAATCAGCATGTGACCTGTACTCCATACTTAAGAAGTCCCCAAATTAGGCTAACATCTAGCATGAATAGCAGCCCGTTTACAAAAGATATCACCTCATCAAAATACTTCTGGATATTTAGGCTTTACTGTTTCTTAATATTATTTTACGTTTTCTTAACAGACTTTCATTTTCGTTTTTCATTTAACAGACTTTCATTTTCGTTATAAAAGTCAGAAAAGTTTTCCATGATGAATTATAACAAATTAAACAAGGAAAATTTAGATTTTCTTTTGAGTGATGACTGACTAATATTCCGATAGATAAAGTTTCTTTTTATATTTTTTAACTAATTACTGAGTAAATCTGAGTACGCTATTTAAAATTTCTAGTTGCTAATTTCAAAATGATTTTGTAATTTAATAACTTTTACATAATTCTTACTATCTACTTTCAGTAATAATTGCTATTTATTAAGCTAAGCTTAGTTTGAGCACAAGTATAGTGAGGAACATAATCAGTAGTAATAAGCAACTAAGCTAGCTTGCTGACCATTAACTGACTCAGAAGCGTCCCATCTCTTAGCTTAGTTTGGATACAAGGTCACAACTTTGGAACCCGAATGAGGACCGAACTCACTACACAATAATAGCTTGTTTGATAATTGTTATTAGAAGCTGACTCACCATTACTAAGTGCAATTTCGTTTTGATATAAGATCACAAATATGGGGCACCCAGTGAGGATCGAACTCCTTAATAATACTCTACAAAAGTATTATCTACCCATTCCAAAACAAGGCACCCACATGTCCTATAATGATTGTTCCATTTAGTGTAGGAAATATATATGCAGATGTAACAATGATTACGGGACAGATGTTATATCTTAAAGGAATATTTGATGGATGGACTCATTAACTGACAAAATTGCACTTTTCCTACTGGTACCAATAGATGGTGTTTGATCCCTGATAGAAAACAAAGGAACTCCCAAGTTTGAAATATCACAATACAATCTTCCTGTCCTATTTATTCTTATTTGGCTTTACGCTGGAAGCTGAGTACATATCTCTTTGGGGTTGCCTTGTGAGGTCAGTGCTTTAATCTCAAGTCTAAACCAATATTGCGAATGCAGAATTTCAAGGCAGAGATCCCCAGCCACATAGAATGAGGTAGACATGTTGAAATCATGCTAATAGCCAATCTTCTCATTTTACATCCTGTATCTTCTCATCTATTCCTTATCCCTTTCAATCTTCATTGCACACCCATGTTTTTATCCAAATGCTATACAAACGTGTATTCTCTTCACTATGGCACCTAGACTTTATGAATTTAAGCGCAATATTAGACTGGTGTTGACATCTCATCAATTTACAGTTGAGATAGCTAGATGTAACCGTAAGTTCTAAGTTAACAGTTTCTTCTCTCACAATTCTTGTTTGTAGAATTCCCTTCTGGCTCCTTGCTTTCCAGCCAACTTTAAATCTGCAAAAATTTAAGTGCAATGTAAATTGCTATCTATTGTTGACCTAATTACTTTTTCCTCTTCTCTTTCTGCTCATCATTAATGTTTATGTTCCTAATTCTTCCACACACTGTAACCCCTTGTGTTTTAGTGACATTACTGCTTTGCTATTTTAGGAGAGAATTTTCCTGATCGAATGCGTCAGCCTTTTCAATTTTTGATCGGTAATCGATGTTTTGTCCGACATTTTAACCCCTTCAATCAAATCATTAAAATCAGGTCACCAACAAGGCTTAAAAATGATCGATCATTTTCAATCCACACATGGACTGTCAATATACTGTCACAAATATAGACAATTAATTCCCTCTCTGATCAGACCCTAATTAAAAAATAAGTTTTTCAGGAGCACAATGAAATGGATTAAGTGAGACAATTGTTTTAATATATTTATTGTTTATACGTTATTTTTATAGATACAAATATTTAAGTAAATGCTCTGTTGATATAAACAGTATTAACAACATTTGCTGATTTGAATGTCTGAGAAATTTCATAGAAAATATGTGTCCTCCGACAGGAATCGAACTTGTATCCTACACGGAACGGTCATATAGGCTGATGTGCTATACTATTTAGCTATAGAGGAATACTGTTTATTATAGACAGAGCATTTACTTAAATATTTCTATCTATAAAATAATAACCTATATATATATATATATATATATATATAATATATATATATATATATATATATATATATATATATATATATATATATATATATATATATACACACACACACACACAAAATAAATATTGCTCTTTGCAATGCTACTTAGACATTATGAATTTAAGTGCAGTACTAGACTGGTGTTGAAATCTCATCAATTTACAGTTGAGATAGCTAGATGTAGCTGTAAGTTCTATGCTAACAGTTTCATTTCTCACACTTCTTGTTTGTAGAATTCCCTTCTGGCTCCATGCTTTCTGACCAGCTTTAATCTTTAAAAATTTAAATGCAATGTTAGTCAATATCAGCTGTCCTCCTGATTACTCTTTCCTCTTTCCACTCATTATTAATGTTTCTCTTCCCAATTCTCCCGCACCCTGTAACCCCCTTGTGTCTTAGTGGCTTTATTGCCTTGCTTTGGGTGACACCGATTAAAAAGAAAAAAAAGTGAAAAAAGATGCACAATTATTTTTTCTACTGCATCCTCATTATGATTTGAATGGAATCTTCTTTCTTTAAAAAAAAAAAGACAATTTAATGTAGAAAGTAATTGAAACATAGAATAGGCTGTTCTACAGGTAATTTTGTCCAACACCACATGATGCTACAGCACCAAAGCATTAACCTAAGAACTTGTCATGACCTTAAATTGCCTCATCAGATTTAGACTATCAGGTGGATGTCATGCATGGCATCCAACTCATGCAGAAATGTCTAAACTATGCAACCATTTCCACAGATCAATGATTAAATATATCTGCAAGCCTTAAACAAGACTATTGTTGCAACCTAGGGAAGGTCACTGAATAGAATAATCAAATGAAGGTTAGTAATGAACAATAATACTTAGGACAAGAACAACAAGTATAAGATTCACCAGCAGGGCATAGAAGTAGTAGTCAACTGCTAGAAGTGAATCAAGTGAATTTAACAATGAACCTCCAATTCTAGGATATGTACCAACCACCCCACGTGGTCAGATGTGGCACAAGGCCGAATTTAATGTGGGCTATCCGAACCTGTATGCTCTGTCAAAATTTCCCGTAGACCCTGTATAAAACGGGGTTGGTTAGCTGTTTCCCCAAGACGAGACTCTGCCCTTTGACATAGCCTCATCTGGGGATCCTCTCTGCCTCCAGGCAGAGAGTTTGAAGACGAATCCACAACTCTAAACGGCGTAGAGTATTCACTACTGTATTTATAGGAACGTTATCGTCCATAAGTATGCTACAACAACTATCCACCATAACATCTCAAACTGGGTGCTAGAGAAACGCAAACGAATATCTTTACCAAATATTATCAATACTGGAAATAGCAATAACAACAGACATGAGAAACGTATTTTCCTGAAAAACTGTTTCAAGAGAAAGATTTTATAAATTTCAACCAACAGTAATGTTAAATGTTTGGACATTGGATGTCAAATGTTTCCTGATAAGGAAATGGCTAATCACATTGTTATCATTACCAATTAATTGATAAGTAAAAGATTTCTACTGATGCAAAGAAAATGCTAGAAAATCAAATAAGCCTTGTTGGCCCAAATGTGTAGAGAATTATTATTAATTCCAACAAATTGCAAACAATCTGTTGTAACATACCTATGGACGATAATTGTCATGTCCTCATTGACATAAATACAGTTGTAAATACTGTATGTTGGTCTATAATCAGAGATTCGTCTCCCGCTGTGCTGGTCAAACTCTCTGCCTCCAGGCAGAGAGGATCCCCAGATGAGGCTATGTTGAAAGGCAGAGTCTCGTCTTGGGAAACAGCTACTCGACCCCATTTTATACGGAGTCTACGGGGAATTTTGGGGCGAGCATATGGACTTGGATATTCCACATTAAATTTGGCTTTGTGCCACATCTGACCGTGTGGGGCAGTTGGTAGATATTCTGCAGTTGGAGATTCATTGTGAAATTCACTTGACTCACTTCTAGCAATTGACTACTTCTCTGTACTGCTGGCAAATCTTATATGTGTTGTTCGTGTCCTAAGTATTATCATTCATTACCAAACTTTGTTTGATTATTCTTTTCAGTAACCTTCCCTAGGTTACAACACAATCATTGAAGATTTTATTGAACAAATTATTAACCTTTAGCACTCTGCAATATTCATAAGTATTTCATCCTCATCCATTGGGTATAAGTGGCCACACAATTGCAGTTGCAATCTTCAATTTTCAGTTAATCATTTCCCTGTTGCCATAGTAGGATATGATAACACTAACACAAAATCTAACCACATGATTGTCTAATGATCACAGTTGCTGTACAAACATTTTGTCACCTACATACACAGTGCTAATGGTACACTGCTAGATGTTCAATAATTCACATTTTAATATGTGCATTCCATTTTCAATGTTCAAATAAATCTATTTGCTCTTAAAGAGAACAGGAACATTTCATTAGATTTTTAGTAATTTATTGCAAATATACAGAATACAATATTTTGTTCCAATGTTTCAAAGATCTGAAACAACAGTTTCTAAAATAAAACAAGGCTTTTTCATTGTTCATTGCCTGCACAAATTAGGCATTTTTGCCATTAGGTCTAAAGAATTAATGGATTTTTTAATCTGACATATTTTTATTCAAATATTATTTTTATTGGATACTTGTTTCGAATGTGTAGGCCAGTAGAAATAACTATCATTTAAGATTAAAAAAAAGCAAAAGAAGCAGAGCATCTACTAAAAATAACATTTGAAGTAATCCATATATATATATATATATATATATATATATATATATATTTGCTATATTTATGGAGGAAGAGTACTTCGTATCTTAGACAGAGCATTTGTAAATATAGTGTGGACATAGAAATCAACACTGTATGGTGACTGTCAGTTTTACACTTCAAATGATTTTCAGACTGACAGTCATTATGCAGTGTTGATTTCTCTGTCTACACTATATATGTATAAGGTCCATGGATATTGAAGCGATGCTGCAAAAAAAATAAAAAGCTTGTGGCTTGATCATGTAATAAGTTTGGAGGACCGTTGTTATCCAAAAAGCCTCCTCTCTGGAGAACTCCAGTCTAGTCAATGGAGAAGTGGAATCCTACTGAAGAGAGATACCCTTGAAAAAGATACTCATTTCTGGATTCATTCCTCATTAATGGAAACTGGAGGCAACAGAAAAGGATGATAAAGAAGCAACCTTGCTCATCAAATCAAGCCACCAAAGAAAAAAGTGCAAAAGAAAAGAGGTAGCTCCATATGACTACAGTCTCTGTTGGCTACCAAACCCTTCCCCTGTAATCATTATGGAAAAGCTTGCCACTTGTGTATAGACATTACAAACTACCCGAGAGGCCGCAACAGATGTGAAAGACCTTAATCCTCGTAAATAATTGTTTGCAAAGTCAAGCTATGATTGTGACAGAGAGATTTGGGTGGTGTTCACAGAGAATGAGTATTTGAGATTTGGGAACACATATAGAAGGTCAGTCTTTGGCATTAAATAGGTGTTGTCTTTTAGCGATGATCCTTTGAGTAAAAAACTGTAATAAATAATTTTGTGGTGTTTGTGTAGCTATCTCTATATCTAAAAATTGATTCTTCTAGATACAGTGTAACCCGGATATAAGAGAAACCCGGATATAAGAGAGATTTTCTCTGGTCCCAAAGTGTTCCCATACTTACCTAAACAAAATAGACCAAACCCAGATATAAGAGAAACCCGGATATAAGATACTTCTTCTCCGGTCCCGACAACTCTCTTATATCCGGGTTACACTATATAAACAAACCAAGAATTAGAGATATGAGAATGATAGGATAAGGAACAAATAGGAATTGTTTATAAATTTAACGCTTCCCTTAAAAACATTCTGATGAATCTTAAATAAAAGCGAAACATGTTTAAATGTTTCCTATTCTTTCTTTATTCTGTCAGATTCTAATCCATATTTGATAACAATTCATCAGATATGATATTGTCTCTTATAGATGTATGATATATTCTTTCCGATTTTAAAATAATTTCGGAATGTGAGATTAATTTTAAAAAAATTAAAATATTTATTTTCAATTCGGACTGCCTCCTAATTAGTTAATGAGATTCAATTTAACTAAAAATACATCATGAGTTATGCCCCTTGATAAGATTGTAACCCACACCACAATTGGTTTAGGTGATTCGATGTGGGATTTCTCAAGTTCCTATGGGAGGAGCAAGAAATCTGATTGTTAAACTGCTAGGACAGGCCACGTTTTCTTCAGCAAGGGTTGTATGTGGTTTTCCTTTGGTAAGTGTCACGAAGAGAGATTTCTCCGCCAGTTTCCATGGGAGGAACGAGATGGTGGTGTTCCAACTCTCCGGGTTTTTCACCGTAACAAATATATGTAAAAATAAAATATCAACTGAACTGATTACTTTCACTTTGCGTTTACTTTATAAAGTTTATTAAAGTTCATTTCAAACTAATTTTAATTTAGAATAAAACAACTTTTAAATTTTTATGCTAAAATAAATAAAAATGTATCTACGAAATGAGCATCTATGTTCGTGTGTCACATTTCTCTGTGTCACCATAAAGAAAGAGTTTTTCACTATCGTTGAGTTTCTCATTTTCGGCTTTTGGAAACTTGTGGTGACGTAGAAGAAATAAAATTTTCTGTTATTTTAAAACGTCATAATTTATTTTTGTCTTAAATTATTTTAATTCCCAGGCTAATTTTCGCTCGCAGAAAAATGAAGACAGTAATTTTAACTGAAATGTCAAAGTGTCGTCATTTTTTGTTTTGACGATACCGCGACTTTTTAAAATTAAATAAAAATATTTCTTTATTCAAATTTATAGGAAAATATTGTATCAAGAGGGTTTTTTTTTTTTTTTTTAAATCAGAAAATTTCCCTCTGAAAAAAACAAAACCAAAAAAAAACGAAAAATACGTTATTGTTTTCATGCAATGCTAACTAAATTTTTTTTTTTAATATTTTATTTTTCAAATTCCAAAATTCATCGGTTGTATCAAGGGGGAATAACTGTGTCAGTACACGTATCAGTTCTGAGTTTACGTCCAGCTTGATTATACTGGCAGTAATTCAAACAGCCTTCATCAAATAATTTTAAGTCGTAGAGATTCCCCCCCGCCCCAAAAAAAAGTAAAAAAATTGAAAACAAAGATCTGTTGCTTTGAAATATACATAATTTTGTTGTGTTTATAAATTACCAAGTTTAGATTGGTAAGAAGAAGTTGTAATTGTTCTTGGGTGGAAGGATTATGAATTTGGGTCCCACTAAAAATGAACATTAAAAATGGTAAGAAGATCCATCACTCGGTGCAGTTACAAGCTTATCTAACCTAGTCAGGCACAAGGTCCAATGCAAATAATGAGGGGATAAAAAGATAGCATTGTGCTAAGTAGGAAAATTTGTCAGATATTTTCAAAATCTTAACTTCTAACGGGGCTTGAATACCGATAATTAAATGGCGAAACATACAACTACCTCAGCCAGTAGGCTCAAGCAAATTTACAAAATAATATTAAGAGTACCCAATGAGAATCAAATTTACTACAATGAGAGTGTAGAAAAATTTGTGACTCCTCACTAGTAAATCAATTTCTAGGGTGCATTAAACAAATAGATTAATGGCACACTCATTCATGGGATACCAATTAAGCTTTTTTTTTTGTTTAAGTAGTTACTAAATTCAGTTTAGTCTGGTACAAGGCTATAAGTGTGGAGGACTGATGAGGTTGATCCTTACTACAATAGTAATGGTGTGTAAGCCTACTAACCATTCCTCTATGGCAACCTTAGATATTTATAAAGCCTAATCTGGCACAAGGCTATGAGTGTGAGGTATTCAGTGAGGATCAAACTCACAGTAGTAATAATCTAGAAGATTAACAGGTTAATGTTTTCTACAAGGCACCCAAGTATTTCCTAAGTTTAGTATGGCACAAGCCCACAAATCTGAAACACATGGTAAAGATTGAACACTAGTTGTAGTAGTAGTGGTGGTCTACAAAACCTGTTAACCATTGCTCTACAGTAAGCCCCCACTCTCTTTAAGAAAAAAAAGAACAAATTTAAAGAGATTCTTAATTTAATTCTGAGTGGAAGATTAGTACAATATTTTAAAGTTTTAAATTTGGTTAACTTTTCATAGACGGAAGCTGATAGCTATATATGTGAAACCCCAAATTGCAAATTTCTGATGCTTCTGGGTTTTTTTTTTTTTTTTTTTTTTTTTTTTTTTTTTTTTTTTCAAATATTCATATTTCTGGTATTTTAAAAATTTTTTTTTTTTTTAGTGGTTATGAAATCACCAGCCAGAGTTCATAGTCTAATCAGATTGAAATTAATCTACAGGGTGTTCCAAAAGTCACACGGCAATTGGCAGAAAACATACACTTGTGAAATAGCAACCAGGGAAAATTTGCATGATATCATCTTCCATAATTCAACCAATAAAATTTCTTAATAATATATTGTTACATACAGAAACATGATTTCATTTGGTAAATAAATTTAAAATTTACAAGGTTATCAATGGTAACATGATTTTTAGAACACCCTAGTGTATATATACCACTTGCCATATTTTGGCATTGTATCCAGAGGAAAAAAAAAAAAAAAATAGAAATATGCTATTAAATTAAGTATAAAATAAAAATAATGGGATTTAGAAAAATAACAAAAATAAGAAGCATTTTTCTCCTCCTATTTTGAAAACAGGATGAAACTTTCTTAAACAAGCAAAATAAAAACAAATCCTGAATAAATAACTAATTTTAAATTGTTCACACTGTGGTCACAGCAGCTGAACTAACAAATTCACCGGACATAGTGTGATCGTAATAAAGCTTGACTATAAGAGGCAATAAAAGAATGGCAGAAATATAGACAGAGTAAGGCAGTGGTGGTGTGCTTCCCAACGGCCAGAGCCAAAGGCCGTGCCGGTGAGCATCTCGAATGTGATGGGAGAGCCAAGCAGTAACAAAGAGGAGACTAAAACTAGCACAATGACATATTGAACGCCGTCGGATGTGGTAAGACATGAGAAGTGAGGAGCAGACAACCACAGGAATGATTGTTGTACAGTGGAATGGTGGCCGGCCAGATAAGGAAAGAGCATCCTGAAAAAAATAAAAGGCAAAAGAAAGAAAACTTTTAAAAATAAGTTAGACTAAGAAAAAATCAAGAAAAAAAAGTCAGGAACAGAAAAATGATGTTTAAAAAAATGACAGGAAAATAATATATAGGCTATATATTATTTTCTTTTTCACTGAAATAATTATACAATTTGGATTTTTAAAAGAAAATTACGTAAATTTGCAGATTAAGCCCCGGAGACCAATTGTATTTAATTCTTGTGTAAATTTGCATGCTTATTTCGAAAGTAAGGATAAAAATTTGCAGAAGAAAATCATTTTAGGAGTTACCAGCAATATAAGTTCGGCCTCATTTGTGTCACGGTTACAGCCCGACTGCCATTACTGGCTTTGTTTACATACGTTTGCCTTGAGTAGTAATGCACAGAAGCTTTACTTGTCTTGATTACTGCACAATGTGCAAAATTTAAATTAAATTTTGTGAATTGCAAGACGAGTAAGATGATCAATAAAAAGGCTGTTAATTAAGTAAGCTTCTGCGCATTATGACTTGAGGTAAACGTATGTAAACAATGCTAGTAATTGTACCCAAGCTAGACATGAATAAAGCTGAACTTATATTGTCGATATACTCCTAAATGATTTTCTTTCACAAACTTTTATTGTTATTTTTTAAATTATTCAGGCAATTTCACACCAGAATGGAAATTTTTATTACAATTGGTTTTTGGAGCTTAATCTGAAAATTTACCTAAAATTGTTCTGTAATGAAAATTGTAGAGGAAGTATAACTGATTAAATAATTATAAACCCCTAACATATATTATTATTATTATATATATATATATATATATATATACACAAAAATACTTGTAAAAATGAGAAACAGAAAAACATGGAAACAACAAAATGAGTCTTATTTATTATCTGATTCTTATATTGAGTTGAAGACACGAGAGAAAGTAATACTGAATAAAATTGTGAGTTTGGGGTCAAATGTAGATCAAATATGGACCAGAATCAATCAGAAGGATAAGTAAAGTGTATACAGTATTTCCCATTTGTTTTCTTTATAAATGTGTGTAATGAGTGTCCAGATAATTAGAAAATACAAAAAGTGTCTGGTATTTACTTACCTCAAATTTTGTTGAGTGCTAAAAGATAAATGTTACTATTATGGCCTGAAAAGGAAAAAAAGTGTTCAAATTTTTGCTGATGCATGTTTTGATGACCTGTCTGTGTGAACTGTTTTTCTAATAGTCAGAATGTTATGTGTTTTTGTGTGTAAAGGAGAAAAGTGGGGTTGATTTTCATTTGTTTGGAAAGAGGGAATTAATGATAATTATAATTGATATAATTATTTTATTATAATTATTTTTTTGACATGATAATTAATTCTGATTTATTTTTTATGGATATGACAGAATAATGAAAATGTGCTTTCAGTTTTGTTAATTAAATACGTGAATATTCAATAAAAAAAATTAAGCCCATCAAATGTTAAATGATTTTAACTTGTAGAGAACTTCAGTATAGCCTGATCAAGTAGAGATGATGAAATTAACTATCAAACGAGGTAAATGAAAGGATTCCTTTTAAATAGCCTGCTTTTCAATCAGCTCTTATCAAAGAGAATATTTGAGAAGTTTAAAAACATAAAAGTATAAAACAGAATTACCGATAAAAGATGAAGTAAGACACTTTAAAAGTAGACTTTATCTACCATCTTACAGAGGGGAAGAAGAAAGTTGGTCAAATATCTGTTAATTCATATTGATGAAAAGATAGCCTACCAAGGGTAAAGGTACTTTAAACTACTTCAAAATACTCTCCTTGGGATCTCAGACACTCATCAAAATCTCATTTTTAGGGATCATCATCAGCTACCTTATTGCAATCTCTTTGATCTCATCCACATTTTGAACTACCCCCTTACAACAGTAGTTTTAATTTTGGGAAAAACTAGGAGTTACAATGACCCAAATCTGGACTACATGGGGAGGGAGCTGACACACCCAAATGATATAATGTTTTATCAAAAATCTTGTATAAGAATGCAACACAGAACAAAAGCCCACAGTATCATCTCATAGCAGACTGAATAACCCCACAGGAGAGTGTCTGTTTGTATATACACAGTAAGAGCCTTTTTGAGTGGTTACTAAGTTTTGATTGGTTGATTGATTCATTTTTTTACAGCTTAACAACCCTTTGCAGGTGATTTAAAGTCAGAAAATATTTTTAGATTGAAGGATTTTTTTTTGTTTTGTTTTGGAGATAATAATGGTTTAGTGATAGAAGTCTTACTAATTAACCCATAGTTGGGGGAGAAGAGATGGATTCATGCCTTTTCCAAAGATATTTGCATGTTAGTAAATATAACAAATCCAACAGGAACTGAAACTTAGCTCTCCGATTAACAATTTCAAGCCATTATCCATTACCCCACCTGCACATCCAAGCTTACAGCACCTGATATTCCCTAAGTGTCACCTGTCTGATCAGGCTCAATGTTGCTTAATTTCAGTGATTGTACAGGAACAGGTGTTTCAATGTGGTGTGGCCATAAGCCATGATAAGTTTTCAAGAATTGAAAATGGCTGAACACTTTCTAGGCAGATAAGAAAAAGTACAACATTTGTTTCAGCAAAAACTGGTTATCAAATCTCTTCTGTCTGTGCTGACTTCACAATATTTTCCCTAACAACAAACAGAGAAAGGAAATGACATTTCCTTTTTGTCATAGGCTCAAGAAATTCTAACAAGTGAAACATATAATGAATCCTAACACGTTCAAAAGACACAAAATGAAAGAGAGGCTGACAAAGTTATTTATTTAAGTTTAGGGTAGGGAGAGAGTTAATATTTTCATTTTCTCTACAGTCAGAAATTTCCTGTGTAAATGGGAAAAAGGTTTTATACAGAAACTCTCTTCATAGAGAAACCTGTTTATATATATATATATATATATATATATATATATATATACTTTAAAAATCAGAAGATTAGTTGAATCCACTACGCTGGTTTCGACCTTACAGTATCCTCAGGCAATTTTTATGAAATGACCTCTAAATGCTTTATTTTTTTAAAAAAAACTAATGAATGCTATATTATTTGAATAAAAAAAAATAAACAAACACATGATGTTGGGTGTAAAAGAAAGGGAGGAGGAGGATGTGAAGAATGAAGGAAAAAGATTCAAAGAACTTTTTGAACCAGAAATCCAAAGTCTTGAGTCTTTGCATAAATATTAAGAAATTCCTCTTAAGCACATATGAGGCTGCATAAAACAAAAATGTACATTTCAATTATCCCCACCCATTGATATTTTATAATACCCTTGGTTTTCTTCTCTTCCCACTTCTTTTTCTCCTTCTTTCATCACAGCCTCCTCCTCCCTTTCTATTATATGCAACATCATGCCTTTGTTTATTTAATTTTTCTAAAAATAATATAGTGGTCATTGTTTTGTTTTTTTTTTTTTTTTAAATAAAGTGTTAAGCGGTCATTTGATAAAAATCGCCTGAGGATACCATAAGGTTGAAACCATGTACATATCCTTGTACATGTACATGTGTGTAGGGCCCCTTGAGGCGGTGTAATGGTTAGTAAGCTTGTCTCGCTAGAATAATTACGACTGAATAGTGAGTTCGATCCTCACTGGGTGCCCCCTACTTTCGGCCATGTCCCACATTTAAGCTATGCTTGAAAAATCTCTATATACATGTGTGTGTATATATGTACATATCCTTGTATATATATACATGTGTGTGTATGCATGTACATATTTTTGTGTATATATATATATATATATATATATATATATATATATATATATATATATATATGTGTGTGTGTGTGTGTGTGTGTGTGTGTGTGTGTGTGTGTGTGTGTGTGTGTTGTATCTCGTATTTTTTAGATAATAGAGGGAAATAAATAAGGAAGACAAACTCGTAAGTAACTAATGAAATAAAAGGTTTTTTTTTAATGTACAATTAGCAAATGACTTAACGCTAACTCCACTTAACTCTGCTTATTTACATAAATGGATGATTCTATTCATTAATGACCTATATGACAATATTTTAATGCATGAATGTGTATATCTGTGTATGTGTGTATATATATATATATATTTATATATGTATGTATACATATATAATGTTTATATAACACAAAAAGAATTGTATGAGAGATTGCTAAGCTTTCGCAGCCAAATATTCAGAGTTGCACATGCCTGTCAATTATTAGGCAAATATATTTCATCAAAGTCAACATTCATTCTCATAAAGATTCAAAGGCATTCCAATATCAAAAACAATCGAGAACTTTGTACGCACAGAAAAATTGTCTTTTTAGTTACTTAAAAAACATTTCAAGCCGACATCAACTCAGGTTCACTTTGATGCGAACATCAGTAGCAAATCAACTTTCCTCATCCATAGTTATATTATTGGACTTAGTATATCAAATTGAATTATTCTGTGACTATCATCAAGGCACTATGCTGGGTCCTCCATAGCAGGTTTGTGGTTAATGGATGTTATTTAGTAGTGTCAAATAAAAAGCAACAGGTTTTACAGTGTCAGATGCTACCAACCAAAGGAAGTAGTTCATGACCTGATTTATAAAGATGGATTCAAGCCTTTTTCCCAGAATTATTAATGCAAAAGGAATGCAAACTACCACAATTCGAATTTGAACTGTCTGCCAAAAGCATTGTCTGGGTTGTTATCCCTTAAGCCAACTTCACACATTTAATCTTAATATAAATCAGGCTTAAACTACAAAAATTAATGACGAGTATGATATGACCAACACAAGTGAGTCATAAATAATAAAGATTTTAGTCTAACGTTCAATGTGGTTTAAATTTTCTACATAGCAGTTGAAAAATCATAAAATAACTGATGTTTTTTTCTTTTGTGAAATTTGATGAAGTGATTGGTTTTTTAAATTGAACATTGATTGACTGGTACGATTTTTTATGGATTATCCATCCTTTATGGGTTATTTAAAGTGAAAACATATTTCAGATTGTAAGAGGTTGCTTACAGTATCCAGTGTTCCCAAACAGTCCCCCATCTAAGTACTGACCAGGCTTGATGCTGCTTAACCTCAGTGATCAATGAGAATTGGTGTTTTTAACATAATTAAACTGTAGGCTAAATTGGACAGAGAATGCAATCAAACTATAAATTTGCCACAATAAATTTAAGATTTTTGGGCTCCAAAACTAAAAAAAGTGGGAGTGCCAGAAAACAAAAACAAATGGGCTCTCCCTCACTCCAGTTTTGAGTCAACAATTTCCTTTTTTCTTTTTTTTTCTTTTCTTTTTTCAGCTTTATAAAGAGGGGGTGGTTATATAATACTTTGTAAAAAAAAATACTGTATTATTTTTCAGCTGATGACAGCTAATAAAGTGAAGCAGGCTGAGAGAGACAGGAAAAGGCAGAGAGAGAGAGAAAAAGAAATAGGAGTAAGCAAAGAGAGAGAGACAACAGAAAGCATGCAGAGAATGACAGACACATGAGAATGCAGAGAGAGAGAGAGAGAGACAGGAGAAGGCAGAGAGAAGACAGTGAGAGAGAGTGGAGAAAGCAAGAAGAGAGACAGTAGAAGAGAAAGGAGAAGGCAGAGAGAGAAAGAGATAAGAGTAAGCAAAGAGAGAAGAGACAACAGAAGGCACAGAGAGAAGAGAAGGCAGAGAGAGAGAGAGTGACAGAGACAGTAGAATGCAGAGAAAGGTAGAGATAGACTGAAGACAGAGAGAGAGAGATGAAGAAAGCAAGGAGACAGACAGTAGAAGGCAAAGAGAGAGAAAGAGACAGAAGTAGACAGAGAGAGAGAGACAGTAGAAGGCACAGAGAAAAAGCGCCAGATACAGTAGACGGCAGAGAGAGAGCTGGTCAGTAGAATGCAAAGAGAGTGAAGAGAGTGAAGAGAGAGAGAGAGAGAAAATGTAAACCAGCAAATATCAGGTACTCCGTCTTGTATCAGAATTATCATAAAGATATAAATCAAAAATTAAAATGACATTTGTGAACGGACAAGTCAGACAAATGGAATGTTAATAGCACAAAAGACAAGAGGCAACACAATGAATAACAAACTTCTTTTTTTTATTAACTATTTTGACATGTAACATCAACAATTAAAAATATTTTATTTATTCATGTTTCATATATTTATGTTTTCTTTATTAAAATAAAACATACCTTCTATTTTCAAAAAATGCCTGGACTAATTTCAACCAGTTATAATTATGTAAAATTCTAAGGTATGATTATGAAATGGTGATTTGTTGAGATTAGTAGCTTTATGTATTTCAGCACATTTCATCTGTTCAGTTCTTTAGCCTTCATCAGGTCAACAGCATTAACCTTGAATAGATTTCTGAAGAGAATCAATTTTTTTTTTTTTTTTTATTCACTCATGTAATTTTTATTCCTTCTTTTGCCACAGATGTTGTCCTTAATAAGGTTCAAGATATCATTTCTTGGGATAGAGATAATCTGTTCCTGAAATAATCAACTGGACTTCACATACTAACAAAATAAAAAGACCATGAACTTCCCACTGGAAGTATTGAACTTCACACCTTCAAAAACAAACTGAAGCCGGGGGAGGGCATATTTCCTAACTAGGTAACCTGTGCAGTTTTGAAATTTTAACTCTAACATACCTAGAACACTGACCTGGTTGAAGTACAAGTTAAGTGTGGGTCCCTTAAAAAAACAATTTAAGAAATGTCATCAGTTTTACAAAGTTTTTATTGGATTATTAGCTGTTTTATTTTCTTGTTGTTATAACAAAGTACAGATGGTGAAGTGGTAAGAAAAGAATACAAGAATTGTTAAGAAACAATTCTTTGTATTGCTGATATAGGGGATCAAGGTGGAATATGTCTTTGTGGGTGAGGGAAGTGAACTGGAGGATGGGGAGAGTTAGTTGGGTCTGCAATTGATGCTTGTGTCAGGTTGGTTGACCGAGGTCACTGGTGGTTATGGTGACAACCTGTCTGCTCACCTGCCAACCGACTTTAGTGTCATGAATGGCATCCTTAAAAGCAGACAGAGTGGGCAGATAGCTTTTTTTCTGTCATGCTTTTTTCATTAGTGGTAATGTTTGTGATTGGCTCCTTTTAGATTGTATTCTATATTTGGGGAGAATTTATTTTGGGAGCCGGATATTTTGCTTGGAGCCCCTGTGCAGAGAGCAACTTTTTAATTTTTAGTTTTGCTTTTGTAGTGTTCATATCTGGCTGACAGGTTTTGATGTAGAGTGAATCAGAAAGAGATCTAATTTGAAGCAGTGTATAACATCATCTCATACCCTCATGAAAATAATGAATGTGTCTTGGCATCCTGCCAACTTTAACTTCATACATAACTTCTTATATGCCAGAGGTATTATTCACCATAATATTCCTTGATATGCCAAATGAGGAGAAAAGTCTGGCCATGAAGAAAAGGTTATAGGTCTATCCATCTCACAAGAATAACAAATTATCACTGAATGTAGTAAATTGAAATCTATAGCTACACTACTGTTGTCCTGTGCCAGGCTTAGTAAATTCTCATGTACTACTAAAATCAAAAAGTTTTTAAAATCTTTATCAAAAAATATTCATTTACAGTTAAGTGCCCCAAATTTTCCATGTTTGTTTATCATTTTTAAAATTCTTTTTTTTCAATTTAGTTTATGATAAGCAGAAAACATAACACAAATGTTGTTTGTTAAATGATTCACTGAAGTTTTTTTAGCCAAAAATTGACAGAAAAAATATGATTTTTTGTCTTAATTATTAAATCACAATTGGTTGTATTTTTCCCCATTTAGATATAAATAATAGAATTAATTAAATTTAAGTCCTTCATTTGTGTCTCTTTCACCTGTTTATCCGATCGTTCACCTGTTTAAAAAAAAATGTTTAAATTTTGTTTCTGTGTCTCTGTATGTGTGAATGCATGCTCCATTTATTAAAATCCTACTACTGTTGATGAGAAGTAAGATTTTTTATTTTTATTTTAAGAAATTCATTGCTATTAGAATTAATATAATGAAATTTTAATTAAAAATCTTTTATCGTCTCAAACAAACATTCTATCATCCACAGGACGATAGAACACCATTAACCTTGAGTCCTGAGTGGTATAATGGTAATTAACACAAAAAAATAGAATTAGCAAACTGAGTTCTAATTCTGGTTAGAGCAGTTTGTGTTCATTATATACTAATCCCTTTGGAAATGTAGCTCTCCCAATAGGTCAGTAATTACTCCTTGCTCTCTGCAGATTTCTACTATAGACAAATAGTTAACAATTAATAGAAGCCTTCAGTAGACAGATAATCCTCCTCTGAACCCTCTAGATAAAGAGCAAGAACACACTCACAATATAGTAGATGGGTTTGTCTATCATGTGCTTCAGATGCCTCCCCAGTCTTTTGAACAGGATTAGAGGTTTATCCCTTTTTAAGATTGTGTTTACAATTCCTTCTCCTAAAGTCTTCTCATTTTATTTAGCATCTTGCATCTTAGTGGCATTATCACCATGCTTGGGGGCGAAATGATATATATATATATATATATATATATATATAAGAAACAGCAGATATTCTCATATATAGTGCTCAATATTAAAAATATTAAAATAATATTAAAAACAGAGTGTTATTAATATTATATGAAGAGATTACTTAACTTTTAAATATCAATTTTATTGCAAAATTTATGTTTCTTGGTAAAATTTCCAGTCTCCAAATTGATGTTGGGATAAAACTGATATATATATATAAAAAAAAAAAAAAAAAAAATCGATTTTCCAGTCGGGTTAGACGTATGAGGGTCAAGCAGATCAGTTTCCAGGAAACTGACAGCCCGACACTGGCACATGAGATTCGATTATAGTGGTGAAGGTTTCGTGCAGGACCATCCACACTTTTTGAAGGGCCGAATACAGAAACCTGGTGCACTATATATGAGTGTGTGTATATATATATATATATATATATATATATATATATATATATATATATTTGTTTAAATGCTATTTTTAATGGATATTCATATGAGTAGATGCTGTGTTTTTATTTATTTATTAAACAGTATATTTATTTATTTGCATCTACCAGCCTGAATATTTGAAAAATCTTGTTAGAAAAATATGCACCCTCTGGCAGGATTCGAACCTGTAACCCCTAGGGGAAACTGTCATTAGATCTGATGTACTTTAGAACACTCAGCTCTTTACTTTAATACAACTGTGTATATGTATTCTTGGTCTCAGATTTGAATATCATAAAATCTTCTATTTGCAATTATAATGTTACGATTAACAGCTGGTGTTAGTAGAAAAATCAATAATTTTAATGTATTATTCATTTGAAAGAAACAACTGACAATAAAAACACTATCCCCTTTGATTTATTTTGATTGTATTCCAACATTTGTAACAATTATATAGCGGATAAAAAATATAGTTTTAAAGTTATTTTGTATTTATATGTATATATGCAAAATATCTGGGATAAAGCATGTATAAATATAAGTGTCAACTCTTTTTATATATATATATATATATATATATATATATATAAGAGATTATAAAACAAACATTTTGAAACTGCTACACAAAAGCTTTCATATTTCAATACTATGATTGTACTTCTTCAGGTGATGGTAAGTAACTCAAAGGGTGGAGGTGGGTGAGTTATCTGTTCATGTTTTTCCGGGTTTATCATGACATGAAAAAATAACTCACCCGTCTCCACTCCATGAGCTTCCTTTTCTATTTATCATAGATCTGACATTTAATTGGTTAATCAAGGCACACCCACAAGTTTATTTCTAATTCTGACCTTATGTTCCTCTCCCTTTAACTTTCAAAAAAGGGGTAACACTTTGTTTTTAAATTTTCTTAAAAATCATTTAATCACCAGTTACTTATCATCACCTGAAGAAGTACAATCATAGCATTGAAGCATGAAATATTTTGTGTAACGATTTCATTATGTTTTTATTATAATCTCTTATAATTAAAATATAATATATAATAATAATAATATATTGCTCTGCTTTTTATTGAGCACTTTTACTCCATCTGTTCTTTCTCTCATTTGGAGATTATATATATATATATATATATATAATTTCACCCCAAGCAAGGCAATAAAGCCACTAAGATGCAAATGGTTACTGAGTGTTAGAGAATATGAGAAAAGAAATCACTATTAAGGAGAGAAAACAATAAAAAAAACAAGTATTAAGAAGATAGAAGATAACAATTGAGATTGCATTTAAGATTTTGAAGATCAAGGTATCAAAGAAGAAAGCTCATCAGATTTCATTACCATGAATGTATTTATAGTAAAGGCACAGGGAAATTATGTTATGGTGGTGGAAAAGTGACTGAATCCAAAATGCCAAGTCAGGACTAATGACATTTTTTTGATTTTGTCAAGAATCTCTAAATATACAGCAAAAGCACCAAACCAATATTTGAAGCAAGGATGAACAATAGACTTATAATTATGTAAGATAGATTCTTATGGAAAGATTAATAGATTCAGTGAAAAAATTGTCTAGCACAACACAGTGAACCAACTTTCCTAGCTTCAAAATTGATGCAATATAGTCTTTCCACTTCATGTCAGCTGAAAATCTTAGCCCGAGAAGGTGCAATGAGTCACTTTCCTGGAGGTTAGTATCAGTCATGCTGATGGAAGGTCAAAAGTGTTCTCTCAGATGATTAAAAGAGAGCAGTTTCGTTTTTGAAGTGTTAAAATTAACAAGCCACCCCTTGCCCCATTTAACAACAGATTGTAGGTCATTTTTGAGATCAGCTGAGAATTGATGATATCAGAAAAGTCATTTATGGAAATTAGGAACAATGTAAGTCCAAGGATAGAGACCTGGGAACATGTGAATTAATGCAAAAAGATCTAGAAGAGGGGCCATTCAAGATAACTTTCATTCCATTATATATATGAATATTAAATTTTAAATATTAGCTCTGGATTTACATTGAGCTCTCAGGATTTCATCCTCCTTGGGATTACCCATATGGATTACCAAGTTCTTCATAACTTATATATATATATATATATATATATATACCAAAGTATATAATTGGTATACACGGAATGAATTCCAACAACCAACAATTACTATTCTTAAAAGAGTGCTCAATACAAAGTATTTTCTTTTCAACATCATCACTTGATAAGACACAGAGTGTGTTGAAACAAAATGGCTATTTTGTAGTGATTTTATAACATACTTATGTTATAATTTTTTTAAAAAAATTATATATATATATATATATATATATATATATATATATATATATATATATATATATATATAGAGAGAGAGAGAGAGAGAGAGAGAGAGAGAGTAAAAAGTATCACATATTAAATGCTAATAAAATAATGCTCAATGTATAATAAGAGAGCTAGAATAATTTATATTAATAATAAATATGCATTTTTTTCCTCATCAGTAGCCCAACACTGACTTTCATGCACAATGCAATCATCAGGTGCTGAAAGGTCAGTCAGCACCTAATTTCACAAATCAACATTTTAATCCACTAGTCTATTGTTCCATGGGACAATTCTCTGTAGGTTAGTTGGATTCACATATGCTTGATTAAAGCCAAAGTGCATAATGGTCAAAACATTATGATAACAACAACAAAGATGAGGACAGTAGTCTCTATGTAAATAGTGTCAATAAGGAAATTAGTTTTCTAAATTTAAATGGAAACAAAATGTACACTTATACTTAGAATCAATAGGGTACATAATGAAGAAAGAGGGCTTGGAGAATTTGAAACTCACAGGACAGTAAAATAAGCAGAGAAAAGCAGCAAATAACTTATCTAATGGGCTTTTGTAAATAGTTAGGAGAAAAATGATTAGCAAGAATAGCAAGAAAACAAACCTTACTAAAAGCTACAAAGAACAGGAAGTTGTGAAGAGCTATGATCACCCAAGTCATGAAAGATACAGCACACAGAAGAAAGATTCTAAAATAAGGAAGTTTATATTTCCTTGCCTTTCCTTTCATGGTTACAAAAAGTAAAATAAATATAAACCTCACTTATCTGGAATCTAAGAGAAATAGTTTCATTTATGAGGAATGACAGAATTCTCATCTGACAAGAGAGGTATACAAAAAAATTTAGAAAATCATTTTACTATACAAAATTTTAAACAAAATTTTATAATTTACACGGATCTTTAGTATGACTTAAAATCAATAAATCAACAGAAGCTAATAACGTTTCTGAAAGCAGTAAAAAAAATAATTGTGTATATAAAAAATTTTTTCCTTATCAATTTTTTTTTCAATTGTAAAGTTTACCACATTATCAAACAATGACATTTTCAGTAAAACAAAGTTTTACTGAATCAAAAAATGTTATTACTCTTTTTTAAATGTCAAATTTTTCAAGGAAAACTCACATCAATAAGTTTAATCAAATGCTACCTCATCAAAAGGTGTTGTTTATTTTGTAAAAATACAAAAATATGGCACAAGGCCAAAAGAGGAATTGGGGAAGGGTGGTCTTATTCTGCATTATAATTAAAAACCTAATTAACCACAATTAATGACCCAAACATACGACAGTATTCCTTACAACAGAACAATACATTCTAATGCATCCACCACAATAGCTCAAAGTCTATATGAGGTCCTAAATAGTTCCCATATTTACAATTTTTCTGGGTGGGGGACAAAAATAACAAGATTTAAAAAAATGAAACCCCAATCTATATTTACATTTTACAATGATCACAAATGCTTGAATCCAGAAAATTTAAATGTGGATTCTCAAGGCAAGCACTCCTCATTTAGAGGATTAGCATATCTTTCTACTACTCTCATTACATTAAATTCTTTCACATGCACTTCATTGCACACAATAATACTCCAAAAAAGGACCCTCATCAGGACATAAATGGTAAGCTGAATAGAAGAATAGTGTGACATAGTGATTGTGAGTTCAATCTCTGGGTTGGGCAGTTGGAACAAGAAAAGTCTACTCCTGTAGATTATATAAAGTTCTAAAAAGGTCCAGTTCAGAATTCCCTGTAGATTACCCAGATCAATACACACCAGAGAACACAACGTCCGAAACATTGTGATAACAAAAAAAAAAAAAAAAATGAGACACCTGTTCGAATATTTTATGGTGTCTTCATTTTTTTTTTTAATATAAAATTTATATATATATATATTCGAAATTCCCAATATCCTCTCACCAAAAAAAAAAAAATCATTGTTAATGACAATGAGTCAGGCATTTAAAAAACTAACTTTTTAAAGAAAAATACAAAAAAAAACAAAGAAAAGATTCAACAAGAAATAGTAGTGTTTTTATTAACACCAGTGGTGATTTTTCTTTTCTTTATTTGTTATTATTTCCTCCTCAGCCTTAATAAATAAATAAAAATATCAAAAGCTTCAAATAAATTGTGTAAAAATATACTCGCAATATGAAACATCGTACGTAAATAAATAATAATTTTATTTCATTTTCTTTTCTGTGGTTGTTTTGACAACAAACTAACAAACCCAAAACAAACACTCAGCTCAGGTTATCCTATCCGGTGACATGACGCGAAAACGTCTTTATTGCTTTTCTTTCTTTTTAATAATATTTAAAAAAATGTTTCCCAAATATTTTCCATCAAAATTCCCTTCAATCAACATGAAAGAGTTTTTAGCGCGTTTTGTTATGAAGAATTTGCACGAAGACTGCGCTTGTACGCTCTGAAGCAAAGATTTCCCCTAAGTCGCACATATAGACCTGAAATCGAACGTGCAACTACCTTGTCCTTACCATAACAACATAAAAAACGTCTTTTCCAGACGAGACCACAGATCCCTATTTTTAATCGTAGGTAATTAATTTTTAAATAAACAATGCATTTATTTAGTCAATTAATTTAATTTCAAACCGCAAGGCGCAAAAAGAGACATGCGATGATCAAGGAAGTACTTTGTAAAGTAAAACAACTTTTCCTGCAGGACTTCTTTTTTTTAAGTTGATAATTTTCAAGTCAGTTTCTTCTTTTTCTTTTTTTCGCAGATTTGTAGTAACGAGCCTCACCAATCGAAACAATACCTATCGTTTGTCTTATTTCTTCTTCTAATAATCCAACATGAAACTAAATTCGAAAAAGCGTTGAGTCACCAGGACTTGAGCGATATTTTTATATTTATATAATTTAATTCCCCTTTCAAAAAATAAACGTTCAATACACATAAATTAAATAGCCTTTTTTTATTGTTTCTTAATAATATTTACTTACCTTTAAACGCCAACTTCTGGCCATTACAAAATGATCAATATCGACAATCATCGCCAATACCATAGAAAGGAGACATGTAATCAGGTGGACGTCGGGGTCTGGACCCGCCAAAGTCTTGGACGATCCTTCTGGAGATGACACAACCGGGAAGATTAGGAATGATAAATCTAATTCGATGACCACTGCCCATGACAAAAATCCTACAAGTCCGTGTACTAAATTGTCCAGTACTGCCTTAAGACCGTAATATCTATCTATCCATTGGCTAAATGTGTTAGTACGAGGTAAATAGTCCCCGGTCAGACATATAAATAATAAGAGTACTTCGTACACGAAGCAACGGATAGGTAAAAAACTGTTGTGTGGTGGAACCATCAGCCAATTCATTACCAGCCATAACCATACAACGAAAAAGAAAAAAGCGTAAAAGATATTCAGACTTCTTTTTCTGGAATTTAAAATCGACTCTTCTTAGGAAGAAGACATCACCACCCAAATCGAATGTGAAACAGCTGGCAAATACCTCTTTGATTTTATACTGTGACGTAAGCACTTGCACGAGAGGTTAGAGGTCACAGCCTCGATTTCAATTGCTTCATCCTCAACCCCTCACTCCAACGCAAAAAATAAGTAAATAAAAACTAAACTAAATGATATACGTTTTTCGAACAGAGGGGTAGATGTATATAAATAAAATCATAAAGTTAAAAATGTCTGTCTGCGTATAAATGTTTTTAACATGTAAAGTAAACTTTTAAAAATTCTCTTCAATGTTCTTAAACATGTAAATATCAGTTTACCTGATGGCAAAAAGCTAAATTTTGTCTCTGTAGTGTAAAGTCATACTCCTTTACAAAACATCAGTTATTTTTCTTTAAATAATTATTTTATTTTTATTGTATTTTCCTAAACCTTACATGGTTAATTCCAAAAATAAAATTAAAAGACAACTGGAAAGTTCATAACACTCTTTTTTTTAAAAATAGAGACTGATAAACAGTTGAAAACTTTTTTTTTTGGTGAAAATTTTTTCCCACACTTAAAAATAAAATATTTATAATGTAAAAATAAATGAAACATGAATTAATTTCTACGTTTAAGATCGTCTGGGATAAGTGTATCAGTTGTCAGTGTCTTGTATATTTATCCAGTCTTCCTATTAAAGCAGGATGACACAGTCAATTTTTAATGTGGCAAGCGCCATACACATATGTATGCATATAGACTTTTGATCTCTAGCTACTTCATTTAACTATTTCGGGAAAAAGAGTTGGTTAGGATTATGTCAGTGAGCTAGCATTCTTAAGTTGACTGACTTCTTAAGTTGACTGACTATGACCTGTTGCAATATCTTATATCAACCAGTATTCAGTGGAGAATATTTGAAGCTTTTTGAATTTATTCAATCCAACAACAATGGGAGAAAATTCTTTTTTTATATCTAGGGATTTTTTTTCTACTGTATCAACAATTTATTTTTTTATAATTTGTAACTTGTCTCCAAGTGTAATAATTTGTATTTCTGACATAAAAAATTTAAAAACTAAAAGTTAGTTCCAATCATTAAAATAAGGTTGTAGGAGCAATTAAAAATTAATTTAGTGATTTAAAAAAAGCATTTATTGCGTTCCTAAATGGTATTCTCAAGCAATCACCCTTCTAGGTACTGATCAGTTTTGATGTTGCTTAACTTCAGTGATCATTTTTATGTTTTTAATTTTTATATATAATCTATTTTTTTATATCCTTAATACATTACTACCAAACTAATGTTATTTTTCTACCACTTTAACTGGACGTAATTATATTATTTTTAAACTCCCTATAACGTAATTAACCATTGCTAATGGTCAACCCTAGCTGAGAACCGTGACACCTGGTATCTTACCACCAACCATACTGTCTCATTTGAAAATACCTTCAGGGCCACTCTCAGGGACAAGAGGCAGAGGAGGAAGTACTTCAATGCTATGCCATCGAGCATAGGCAACTATTGCAACCAAATATGCCTGTCCCACATTGTAGCCAGGCAACTACTGTGACTGAGTATGCCTGTCCCACATTGGACTTATCAGTCACAAACGTGCCTGAAAGCAACATGTACAGACTCCCTTGTGATCTTTGTTTTGTGAAGCCAAGCCATGATGATGATGATGATGATGATGTAATTAGGGAATGGAATATTTTAGTCTGATGCCTAATGTTCTTTCTTTCTTAATTAAAGCCTATCAAATGGTGTTGATTTCTATGCTAGGTTTACTGGGGAGGTTATTACAGCCTAATATGTGCACTGATTCTTTCAATCATCTATCTTCCAATGTTAGTCTCTATTACTCTGACTTAATTCCACAGGAGTTGGTGACCCTCTTCCTTCCAATAGGTTTAAGATTAACAACCAAATAGATTAACAACCAAAATGAAGACATTAATCCAGACAAATCAGTGACTAATTAATGCTAATTCCTCATGTCCCAAATTCAGGCAAAAGTACATTGGTTCTGTTTTACAAATTTTAGACATCAAAATTTAATCATTTTATTAAAACCAATACACTTAAGGTGGATGTATATTTATGAAAGACTTGTATTTGCTGAAAATCAGATTTTAATCATAAAATTACTTATGCTTAACATAAGTGATTTCCTCCTGCCAGATATAAAATTTGTGAACACAGAGTAAACACAAATCAATATTTCAGTGTGTAGAGAATTCTGCACTCATACATTGAACAAAGGGTTTATATTGTGTTTATATTAACTAGCCAAATCCATGTCTTATGAACATTTTTCTTAATAATAATTTTAAAATAATTCAGCAGACGATGTTATTTTATTTATAGTAATTGATTTTTGGCGATTAACTTACTTGGTTTCCATTCTTCAATACAGTGCATTTAAAAAATGGCACTTTTGTCACAATCACCTTTTGGCTAGGATCAAAGTTTGGTATCTGCCCTTGAGCAGATAGACTATATTTATCTCTCATTTGTATCACTGTCTGCAGACAGAGTGCAACTGAAAATATTATTGAGAGATGCCCAGTCGTGGCATTACTTCCCTCACTGCACTATAGAGGAAGGATCAGCATTAATTAATAGCTGGGCTATTTTAAGACCTAGCCCAGGTAGATGCGCTCAGGCTCTTCACACTAAACTGACCAAGTATTACATCCTGCCAGGTTGGGGTGGCAAGAAAATACAATCATTTCTCAGCCTTTTGGCTAAGATCAAAGTGTAGTATCTGTTCTTATAATTTTAATCTGATTCTCTCTCTCCACTTCTGTCTTCTCTTCTTTCTATCATTTTCTCATTGAAATCATGCAGTGTCTTTTCCCCTCTTTCCATACGATCAAAACGGAATAGTCTATTGTTTCTAAGGCAGAGCATAATGGTTGTGTGAACTAACAAAGAGTGGAACAAGCATAATTATAATAGGATAGTGATTGGCATGGTGGAGTAATGGATAGCAGTTCAGACTGAGGAATCAGAGAGCCGAGTTCGAATTCCAGTCAAATCCATTACATTCACTTACATGCTAATACCCTTGGGAAAGGTATGAATTCTCTTCTTCTCCCCTCAGCAATGAGTAAATAGCAAGACAGACCAGGTTCTATAGCCTTGGATGGCAACTGGTCATGCCATAGAAAAAAATGGCAAAAATCTGCCTCATCAGTCATGTATCGAAAGATACATGATTGCCTAAGCGTGTATCATGCATGGCACATAACTGAGTGATTGCTTCATAATAAAGAAAAAAAAATCAGTTTTATCAAGGTGAGTATAGTGTGGGAAAATGAAATAAAATCGATAAATAAAGTAATATTAATGAATAAAAAAAACAGAATAGAATTGCATTTTCCTATGACGCTCGCAGTAAAACAACTGGAAATATGATTACCCCACTTTGTCAAACACTTTGTCAAACACCATTAGGCATCGCTTATTAAATCTATAAAAGATAATCGTTTTTCTTCCTGATCCTCTTTCTCCCCCTTACTCCAAGATGTAGCACCATGTGGAAATTACATTCCCACTGGGACCGATTGATCTCTCTTTTCATTTTCCAATGCATGGTGTTCACATATGTCTTTCAGAAACCTCCACCTATGAAGTAAATCAACCTTTTCTTTGGTTGTTCCAAGTAAGTCTTAAAAGGCTGACTTGATCTTGACCATTATAATGAAGCTTATCCTTACTTACCCTAACTGCTGGACCAAGAAAAAGAAAACAGATATACCATGACCATGTTTAAACCGTCCAACTATAAAGTAAGTACAAACTTTTCTTGGTTGTGCCAACTCTGTGCAAAGTTGACTTGAAGTTGACCATTAATACAATGCTTATACTTACCTTAACTTCTGTACCAGAAAAAGGAAATAGAAATACCCAAAAGACAACAAGAACTTTGTTTCACTACAGTTTATATAAAAAAAGATAACAGTCAATGGTAGAAATCCCAAGTTTTTGTATGCTTCTTCTGAATTGTAATCCTATCATACAATTTACATCAACCCTACAACCTTTTAAATGCCATAGTAGTAATGAAAAAGTCAAGCAAATAATGCTTTCAAAATTGTCATTCATTTTTTTATTTTATTTTTGATCTTCAAGAATAACATACACATTATCTTTGAGCCAAAAAATTACCTTAATTAATATAAAGTTAAAAATAAGGAAATATTTTAGAACAAGTCATTTCTACCACATATTTGCTAAATTAAGATTTGCATGTTGATTTTTTTACAGTTTATCAACCCTTTCTAGGTTATTTAAAGCCAATATATATTTTGGATAGTAAAAATAATTCTTCTTTTACTTTAAAGTGAATATTTCATTAACAATGTTTTTGAGAATAACAATACTTTTTCCAGAAAGATGTCCTACCTTAGATTTCCCAACCATATTTGCATGTAAGTCAATGTAACAAAGCCATCTGGGATTCAAATTCAGCTCTTTAGTATTGCACAAAACAAAAAATTAGCAAGAAATTTTAAAAGAAATAAAATTAAAAATAATTAGCAACAGCAGCTCACTCTTACCCAACAAAGCAGTTACTCAAGTTTGCCAAAAAACTCTCAGTCAAAAGTTGATCCACAAACAGCAATCAAGAAACACATGCACATGACATAAGGAAACATTGCTAACTCTAAATTTTAATATGTAGTTAAATACAATTATTAATCTCCATAGTTATATAAGAATAAGTAGGGGGAATTATTATATTAACATTGTAAGTACATTCAACTTGTATCACATTGCATATATTGTTATTTCTAACATTTTGTTGGTTATGTTAAATAAATGTCTCTTCTGTGATTATGTCTCTTTCACACGCTATTTTCTGTTGGGTTAATTGATTGGGTAGAGAGTTAATTATAACCCAACAATACCAATTAATATGTTATGACCCAGAATGACGATGATATTTCACCATTCTAAAAAGCAACCTTTCCCCCAGTGATGAATGATAATAAGCATATTTCATCATCCCGGAAATAAAGATAATTTCATTATTAAAAACAACCTGGTCACCAGTGATGATATAAGATGATGATATTTCATCATTCTAAAAATCTGAAACTTCATCATTATAAAAACGACCCTTCCACCACAAACGAGGACAGTAGAGTAGGGTCAGTAGAGTAGAGTATAGTAGCTGTTGTAAAAAGAACAAGACAGATGTATCACCATCGCTCTGTAAAAATCCACAGTTAATGGTCTCAAACGCTACCCATAACAATGAAATTCTTGGAACAAACAAAAACAAAAAAAGCACAAACTTTTAAAGAAACAAAAGAGACAATAACACTGAGAACATTTTTAACACACACAATACCAATATTGTAATTGATATCAGGAAAAGAAAAATACACATTCTTGTCATTAATTTCAATACATGTCTCACAGTCTCATTGTTGTTTTTTATTGTTGTACATTTTATTTGTTTCATTTTCAGTATAAAAAAGAGAAAAGGAATCCTCTATCAACTACAAATACATATAACAATGGGGATAACTTATATTAACAACTACACATCCAACCCTATTATAGACAATTAAATTCACTACAGCCATAATAGCTTGTTAACCATAACCCTATGAAGAGATGCTAAATTTTTTTGAACATGTTTAGAAATTGAATGGGAGCAAAACACTTAAAATTTAAGCTTTAAAAGAAGCTTATTGCAAATCTTAACATAGGTATTAATCTGAAAATTTTGAAGAATAATTCCTGAAAAAAGCACAAATGTTCTTAAGAGAGTCTCTGCAAATAGGATGAAGAAAAAGTTGAATTTACTCTGTTGGTCAGTTAAAGAGTGAGTGATGTTTATAGTCTAAGCCACGTACAGCTACTAAAGAAGTGTTGATTTTAGTGTCCTATCTCAATCTCAGCCCAAAGTGAAAGATTACAAGCCGAAGGCCTAATCAAGAACCCCCTGCAGGAGCTAGCTTAAATGCCACCTGAAAGGGCAACTTTTAAGCTGGTTATAAATATATTTGTTTCAAAATTACATTTATGTTCAATTTTATGTGAGTAGACATCTAATATGTGATGTCAGTATCTTGTATGCTCAAATTATTTATGGACAGGACAGGTTTCTGGTGTTTGTTTGTAAGCCTAAATGATCAGAAGCATATAAGATTTTGACATAAATATTTGTATATTTCTCCATTGAGGTCTTCTATGATCAATAAAATTGGTTCATTTATTCATTCCTGACATGTTCTTACTTCTTTACTCCTTTTGATGTTTTGTCACTCACTTTGAAGAATTTACATTTCTACTGCCTACCAAATTGGTACGGAAGTTTAGATCAATTTCTACTTATGGAAATAGTCTCAAGCATTCAGACTGTAATCTGAATGTGTGTTGTTGATTATGGGGAAGAAGTCCCCAGTAAAAGAGGAGGCACAAATCAAATTATTTATTATTCTTTAATAAAATTTCAGAAGTAGATGTATTCACAACTGTATAAATTTTGATGTTTGATTTTATAGTCAAATTTTGAGTAGTGAGTCAGGACAAAAAAATTTCAGTTCAATGCCAAAATATCTATTAGTAAGATTTGTTTTGATAGATCAATAGAATTAATTTTTTTTATACTCAAGTAAAGGATTATCCTCAGTAGTGAGCATTTAAGAATTTTTAATCTCTGATACTCGAATGATGTTCATAGCTACTTGTAAAAAGCGATAAATAAGTTATGCAAATATCAAATTATATTCATCGGGATTTTGATTGGCATTGCTATCAAATACTGCTTATTCGTATATTCGGTTGACGTAAAAAAAAATAACGACTTTAATAGACGCCATCGGAGAGCAAACAGAAAAATTGAATTCAGGGGAGATAATTCACTTGTATTTCCGGTTCCCGTTTTCCATCTTCAAGGGCAAGTTGCGGCAGTCGAGACAAACACCGAAGAAAAGGAAGAAGTTAAAAAAATGGCTTTGGCTCGTCATGCACTCCGATTTAATTCTCTACTTCGCCATGGAAGCCGCTTGGCAGTTGCTTCTATGCCGAAACAGACCAGGGGTTACGCCGACATGGCTTTCACTTTTGCTAGTCCCGGAGAGGTAAGTTAAGAAGACTAAATTTTAAAGGACACGACGACCGGTTTTACATGTGTACTCTTCATCGAAGCGCTAAAAATTTTAAGTTTTTAGAGACTAAGTTTATTAAAACTAAATTTATTTTATTGTTAATTTAGAAGATTTTTATATATGTATATTTTTTTGAGATCTTAGAATTTGTCAAAGGTCAATCTAGTAGAAAATAATAGGTTGTTTTTGTGTAAGTGATGAGATTTAAAAATCTCGAAATCAAGTAAGAGGAGACTCTTCTTGCTTGACCTTTTTCGTTTCTTCTTCACATTCAAGTTTATTTATTTTTCGACATTCGTATTGCAAATAAATATATACAAACTCTAAGTCTATGAAAAATAATTTTTGGAAGGGTTGTAAGTAAAAATATCAAAGTTATTGTAACAAGTTTTCAAAAAATCCAAACGGCGAAAGTTTACAAGAGAAAGTATAACAAAAAAATTGAATTGGTAATTTTATCATAAAAACACTAAAGAGTAAAAAAATTTTAAAATATTTTTGCTTCCTATCCAAAATTGGTTTTCTACTGGGATTTTTTTCCTAATTTTTCAAACTAATGCTGTCAAATTTTTAATAACCTGTGTACCCTTGTATCAGTACGTCACTAAAAAAAAAACGGGATAATAACAGCAAAGATGAGGAAGACAATAATCTACAGTGTAAAATACTTGTAATGTATTTGAACTTGTGCTCACACTACAGAAACCTTTCTTTTACAAAACTTTTGACAGCATTAAATTTTTATGGTTGCAGAAAATTAATAACCAAGTAATTGTCCTGTTAACAATTTCAATGCAGCATCCATTTTCAATATATATTGTACAATGCATACAGTGTATGCTCAAAAATGCAAGCTAAATGCAACAAATTCAAGCTAATCATCATTGTTGTTATTTTAGTCACTACACTATTTATCCATGCCCCACGGGGGAAGGATGCAACACAAGGTTAGTTTAATGTGGGGTGCCATACATATAGGCCAAAGACAAAAATTGCCCAGCCCCCATGCCCACTGTTATGCTGGTGTCAGTATCCCTCAACTCTCCATCTTTAGTGCAACAAGAGAGATGCTGCCACAGGACTGGAATACCCCAGGACCAGCTCTTCTTTAAGAGGAAGAGAGAATGGGTGCTATATTTTGATAACCAGATCAGGAAAACAAGGTCTTCTGCTTTTGTTCACTGTACTACTCTCTAGTGTTTTTATGACCACAAAAACTATGGATTTCACAAGGCAATCAAATTGACAAAAGTGAGTTTACCACTTGAATAATTCATTAAAAATAATTTACTTCAGAATTTCAGATAACCATTTACTATTGAGAGAGGCTATTTTGCCAGTCCTGGTAAAATAGACAAACATGCTTTTACACTTATTTGACTGCTCTCTGTAAAACAGACCTTTAGGCTATTTTGCCAGTAAATATTTTTATTATTATGAAGGCTGGTGACTTTAAAATAACAACCTACAGAAGTTTATTTATTTTCACCGTCAATTGTTAAAACAAGTTAAAATCATTTATTTGTCATCAATTATTAAAAGAAATATAGAAGTTTTTGAATATTTTAAGTATTTCGGGCATAACAGTCACTGTAAATCCCAAACTTTTTCTTAGTCATGGTTCTCTTGCCAACACACTTCAGGTGCATCCTCTGAAGACAACAGTTGGACCACAAAATCAATGTTGTTGAAGTCCTGCTTACACAGCTCGTACAACTACACTAACGATCTCAAATAGAATATATTCTTAGTTCTAGAACAATATATTTATCAGCAAAATAGCCTTGATGTCTATTTTGCTGCTACTGCCAAAATAGCCATTAGGAAAAATCTATGAATTCAAGAGATTTTCACTTTATTAGTTTTAAGTATTTTCAATCAATTCTTTTTGAATAAAATATGAAATATGTGTTAATATTTATTGTGCTATTTACTTCCAAGACAAACCAGATAGTTTAATATCACATTGTAAAATGCATATTAATAAACTCTATCCCTCCTCTCACCATAAACCATTAAATTCTTCAGATTTTACAAGGCTGTAAGTAGCAATAACAACAATTTAATTTTCTATTTCTTCCTGTTCATACAGAAATTGCATAAACTTTATTCTTTTATTTAGTTGAAAGGAAAATTATCTAAATTTGTTATAGTAACTCTCATTTTTCTGAAGCAAATTCAATCTGTGCATACTGAAATTTTTCTATGTATTAATATACCATATGCATTAAATAATATTTAATGTGAATGCCAATGCACAAAGTCAACATTAAACTAGAGAGCTTCAGTCTAATGCTCTCCCAATACATATTTCAGCAAATGACAAAAACATTAAAACAACCTTCAGGATCAAAATCTTTATTGTACACTAGAGCAAAGAAACTATTTCTTGCAGCTGCATCATCATTTTTTTTCTTTTCTTTTAACATGAGCCTTTCAAGGTTAAGTGATAACATCAAAGGACAGTAAATAAAACTGATGCTAGTGTGAATTACAAACAACAGACACCTTTAAATATATTCTGAAAAAATGTATGAAATCTGTTTTAGAAAAGTAATCTGTGATTTTAAAATAACTTAAGAACTGGCTCTGCAGTCTTGATGTTACTTGGCAACCAATCAGAGCACAATAGGCTAGATTTGAAAGTTGGGGGTGGTGATTTGATAAAATTGGTGTTTTTTGGGGTTTTTATTTTGTTTTATAATCCAGAATAAATTTGATTTTTTAAAAAAATTAAAAAAGGTTCATGTCAATTTCCTTTCAATATATTACTTTTCAAAGAATTGTAAATATGTCTGGTGTTTGAAGACTTGAACATGACATTGGGAGGTGAGGATTAAAAATTAGTTAATCCTCTTTTTGAGGTATTTATTTCAGGGACTGCCAATTAGGAAACCACTTCCCAGTAACACTTTGAAATCTGATGATACTTGACATCAATTTACTTGCATCTAGGAAATTTTAAGTTTTCCTATGCATATTTTAAATTTTACAATTTATGCTGAAATTAGTCCACAAAAGCACATGATGGCATATAAAAACATATTTTCCCTGAAATTATGATAACTAAGCTTCAAACAATATAAATAATTGAACTGAAAACAACAAAAGTTAGGTGCAATGAAGGGAATGTTTGAAAATTTAGTCAAAACTAGTTTATGAAAATGTAACCCCAAATTCTATTATATGTGATGAAAATTACCTAAAAGGTGTCATGAGGATTTTATTCATTCATAAATTTAATTTCTGGTGTAAATTTAAAAAAAAAAAAAAATATCTGCTAAATTTAGACATATCCATGCAATTGTAAGAAATAAGGCAACACTATAACAGTCAAAACAAGGCAGCAAAACCTCTATACATGCTATCTATATATTCTATATTTGAGATAAGGTATTATAACTACATTGTTTGAACTGTTATCCTCATCTTTATTGTTATATGCTCCATCCTTCGTCAGGTAATATACATTGGAATTTCAGACCAAACCATTTATTTAGCCCACCTGGGGAGTTTGTTCTATTTTCATGTCATGCCTTTTCTGGATATCTCAGTTTCAGTTATTTCCCTTTAGTAACTCAGCTCTACATGTTTTTGTTCACCTCTGCTGCAGCCAGGTATTGAACTTGCAACTCACTGGATTACTTCATCCAACATTTTTATCCACTGGGCCATGTGTCTTTGTGCCCCCCCCCCAAAAAAAAGATCAATAAAAATTAAAAAAAACTCTTAAATAGCACACATTACAATTGAAAACTGTTGTTACTTTGAAGTATTATAGTTAAAACATCGGACAAATAATTTATGAAGTTAGATAAATTATCTGTACTTTCATGTTTATCTTTGTAATAGAATGCTGAATGAACTCTTGCAAAAGACAAGTGTTTTTGTTTTTCATCTTTCCATGTTAATGACTGAATCTTTGTTGACTTGCTCCTTAATATACTTGTATAAAAGGAAACTCTTCCTTTGGTTTATTCAGTTGGCAGTGAGAAGCTATTCTATGAACATGTGTATTGTGTGACAGTTGCATTCATCATGATAATGCCCATTCTTCATGTCTCATGCAGGGTTTTTGGAAAAACATTACATCATGTAACCTTACTTCCATATATGGCTGCTTGTGACTTTTTGCTTTTCCCAAAACTAAAAGTGAAATCCTATGGACAAGAGAATGTGATAAGGCAACTGATGGTAGTCCTGGAAGAGGTCCTTACAGTTTGTTTTGAAAAGGTGAAAGATACTGGGCATTTTAAAGACACTTGGTTGCCATTGTTCTTGGTGTGATTTGTGTTGTGTGTGTTAATATTAGATGGTTGACTGTTTTCCAGACAGCCTCATATATGTTGAATTTGATGATTATATCAAATCAAATTAAATCTAGATTTTGAAAAGATAGAATTGCAAATCTCTTGTACAAGTAACAGATTGTCCTTTGGTAATCAGTTCTGGATGAGGCCATCTTCAAAGAAATAAATTGCTTGAAAGGTTACCTCCCCACCTCCATTCTCCACTTCTATTCTTCAGCTATAAATACATTTTCAATTTTAATGAAAGTAAACATTAGGCATTATGAATTAATTTCTTGTTTCTCCATTTTGCTTGCATTTCATTCATTAATCTCATCTTGTCTTTCAGGTTTATTACAACAACGCAAAAGTGAACCAGGTTGATGTCCCGTCTTTGTCTGGGAATTTCGGTATTCTTCCTGATCATGTTCCTACACTTGGTGTGCTCAAACCAGGTGTTGTCACAGTTTATGAAACTGATTCTACCAAAAAATATTTTGGTATGTATTTGTATGAAATTTTGGTCATCAAATAAACACATTTTTCTATTCGTAAAATAGAAAAGAGGAAAAAATGCATTACTGTTGGCAGGATTAAAGTAAAAATTGATTTCACTATCCAACTGAGCCTTATTTATATAACAGACACAAGTTTTCTCTATCAATTTAAGTCCATTTTCTGGTCTGATATGTATGCAAAAATCTGGACAAATTGTAATACCTTCCCAAAATGCAAGAATATATATATATATATATATATATATATATATATATATATATAGTTGGATTGATATGTAGCTCTATCTCTGATATTGAGCGCTTTCCAATAAGTACCATGCATATAATTACACACACACACACACATATATATATATATATATATATATATATATATATATATATATATATATATATATAAAAATTTCTGTCTGAATTTCTGGGATGGCATCAGTTTTTCCACCTCAAAATAACATTTTAAAAGACATGAGAACATGACTGAAGGAAGCTGCATCACAAACAACATATTGTTAAAAATCATAAATGCTTGATAATAAAATAAGTAAAAATTCTATAAATCTTTGTAAAGGAATTGTTTTTTTTTTTTTTTTTTTTTTTTTATCTAGTGAGCAGTGGGTCTATTTCAATCAACGAAGACTCTTCTGTTCAGATCTTGGCTGAGGAAGCTCATCCCCTTGAAAATTTAGATCCTGCTGTAAGTACATCTTTTTATTTAACAGATAAATACTTTGGAAACCCTTCTGATCGGATTTTATTGGAATACATGCAAATAAAATTGAATGCAAGATACAAAGAAAGTGAATAGAGAATGTAGAAAAATGATGAAATTGATGACAGCATGCTGAATTTAGTCTGAAAAAGAATGTCAATTCTTTATTCTTTGAAGAATTACTCTTATTTACAGCCAAAACAACAAAATCTTCGCTTGGTTAGGAAATAAAGGAACATTTAATCCTCTTCTCTATATATTTTCCTCATTTTGTATTTTTTCTATTAGTTAACAAGTTTTGTCATCAAAATGTTTATCATTAAGAGGAAAGACCAAAGTAGTTTTTTCTTTTTAATTTTTTACTCCTTTGTAGCAAGTTCAAAATTTTAGTTAAAAATCCTGTTTTTTGTTTGTTTTTTGTTTTTTTTTATTATTATTATTATGATAGTGGTGAACTAGAAAAAAAGGTTTGTTTTATTTTGCACTTTTTCCAAGGAAAACCCACATTGATTTGAAAATTCTTGCAAAATTCAAATAATTGTCGGATTTTAATGAAACTTTCAGGACATATTCAGAAATGAATGAAATTATTTTTAAAATTTTTTTTTTTTTTTTTTTTTTTTTTTTTTAGAAATGTTACCTCCCACTTACATAATTTCGTGAAATTTCCAAAAATTAAATTTTTTAAGGTGGGGATCTTTTTTGATAGTCAAAAACAGAACTATTTGCAGAAAGTAAATCATTAATTTTTTTTTTTTTTTTTTTTTTAAACAGTTACCCGTTTCATAGAAAATCTGCTCTGAATTGTAAAATAAAAAATGCAATAAAACTATGACATTATTTAATTAGAAAAGCTTTTAATTGCTTTTGTAAATAAGTTATATTAAGGACACTATTGTCTGAAGAAATAAAATTTTTTTCGATGAATAATGAATTTTTACAAGAATTTTTTTATTTTTTTAAAAATTTTAATTATAATAATATAATAGTTCAAAAATCATTTAAAATTCTTCATTGCTTTCAAGAATGCAATTTGGTGATATTGTTAAGTGAAAAGTAAATTTATGAATCAAAATTTGAAAAGCTCATAACAGTTGTTTGTACCTGAATATTTTTAAAATAATTTTAAAAATAATTTTTAGTGAAAAAAACGTTCCTAATTTCTACCTATGGGAATCTATACATGACATAATCCTTAAAAAGGTCACATGATTTAAGTGTCATCTGACACACTGCAATTATTTCACTTTTAATTCAGTTCTGTTTCATCATTAACGTCTTTGCAAATCATCCCTTCAAAATATAAAAAAAAAAAGTTTTACTTTTCTTAATTGCTATTTCACTAAATATTTTTATTTTATGCATTTATTTTTGTTTGTGTTATAGAAATTAATTTTTTGTTTAAGGTAGTAAACTTAAGAGCTAATGAAATGCAAATTTCATAAAGATTCTTAAAAACTTAACATAAAGTCAATAAAATATTAAATAATTGCTGGAAATATGTTAATTTGTAAAAATTACTAGGTGGTTAAAAACTAAAACAAAACAAATTATGCGTTCACTTAGTTTTCGTATGTATGTCATTTCTGGTCACCCATAAGCGCTGTCATCATCTTAAAATCTTCTCCATAAATCAATAAAAATCAAAGAAATAACCTATCATTAAGAAATGTTTGTATATTGGGTTTTTTATGCTATAATTAAGTAATATTTATTTTAAATTAGATTAATTTAACTTTAAATTTTCTAATTTTACTCCAGTAACAAGTCGCAAATCTATAATTTAATTTTTAAAGAATTTTATACCCAATAAATTTGTTTCTTTATAAATTTCTTAAAAGTTGAGAATTTTTAAAAATCGAGTAATTATTTGACATTCCAATCTATATAATTTCTATCTGAAATACACCAGAATATTTTACTTACTTGAAATAATAAATTTAATCATTTAACTTTCAATTAAAATTAGAATGAAATCTTCAAGAATGCTTTTTCATTTTTAAAATTTAATTTTAAAACTTAGGTATCAAAAATTCAGTGGATACTGTAAAATAGATATAATCCGAGATCTGAAAAACACTTTCTATAGAATAGAGTTTATCAACAAGATTTGATTTTGCCTGGATTAATATAACCATTAATTCATCATCCCACTGAAGATGAATATTTTTTTGTTTCATTTAATACAACTTGGATTTTTTTTTTATTTTTTTTTTTTTTTTGACTTCATTAGTTTAAAGACCTGGATGAATTTGGTTCTATGAGGTGAATTCTAATTGATTTGGACATCTATGGCCTGTGATTCCATTATTTCTAATGCTAGTTTCATTCTTTTTGTCTCTTTGATTGACAAAGGAGGATGAAGTGCTTAGACTTTATGCCATCTTAGAAAATTTAGAAGCAATTCATTTAAATTTGATAACCCATGATATTTGTAGCCATAACTAATCTACCAGTTAGAGGAATTTAAAATGCCTTCTCATTATTTTAACCAAATTAAAAGAACTTCTAGAATATCAATTTTGTACATGTATGAATTAATATAGAACAAACACTGATCAAATCTTTATTGGAAGAAAATGATAATTTGGCTAAATATATGGTCTTCTAAATATGCTTAGTTCAGAAAAGGATTTTATAAGCATAGGCTTTAAATCGTTGTTTATATTTTGATATGGCTGGGTATACTGCTTTAGTTGTAGAGAAAATGTTTCAGTCATTAGTTCTTTGATTTACAATTTTTGGTAGTTGTCAATCAAAAGAATTAAATATTTGTTTTAATAAATTTATTAATTTGTATTTATATTTTCATTATTGTTATCAATCTGTTTTAGCTGTTCTTCAGGGCAAAATATTTAACACCTTCTTAAATACTGAAATGAAAAAAAAAATTGGCATTTAAATCCTTTTTCAATTTCTCAATAAATCTAAGGCAACTCTAGAACATCAATTTTTTTCAGTCTTCACAGAATTTTTAACCCTCCACCCCACCAAGTTCTTTCGATTATTATTTTTTAAGCAGCCAGGCCCCATGAATATTATCAGAAAGAAAATTAAAAATGTTATTAATGTTTTATAAATTGGGACAGTTAGCAATATACATTGGAATAAATCCATTTTTGTATAAGTCAACCCAATTCATAAAAGGGGATTAAAATCATTTGAAATTTTTTAAAGATTATTTTTAATAGTTTGGCTAGAAATCTGTTCCCCTGAGTCATGTTATTTTGTTGGGCTAATATTTTTAAACCCCCAAATCACATGCTAGAAACATTGTTTTCTTCATGCAAAATTTTTATGAATACTATCAACAAAATTTATTTAAGTCAATATTTGAAAAAATTAAAGCTATTAAAGAAAATAGTGAATTAAAAAATTCAAGATTGTTTTCTTTTTGATAATCCCTCAAAACTTTGCATCCAACAAAGTCCATGATGGTGTATTCTGAGACTTTTATTATTTTAAAATAGACTTCTCAGTTGGGCCACTTGGACAGAATAGCTCGACTGCTTGAGTTGCCAGCAAAGTAAATATCCAGTTGAGAGATTTAATTTGCTAAGTAGAAACTTAAATTTCAATGTGTTTCATTGGAGTTTTCCCCCTTTAATATTTTTTTTTTTTTTTTTTTTTTTGTGTAAATTTTTTACTAATGAATATTTCAATGGATTATCTTTTCAATGATTTTAAAATAATTAAAAATATTTAAAGTTTGTTTATAAAAGTTTGAAAAAAAAAGCCCTTTTGAAATTTTACAAATTTGAATCTCTTTAATTGTAACTCACATTTAAAAATATGTTTGGTATGTTATGACAAAAAACTGTACTAGATGTGAATGATCCACTTACTTCTCAGTTATTGTGACTGCTACAGTTGCACAATCTCTCACTTAATTGTATCACACTACTAATCGAGTAATGCTAGGTGAGAGCATCTGTTTATGCATGCATCAATAGGATTAGATCAACCATGATCTTGGACAAGTCTTGATAGTTGGGACGTTAAATAATAAAACACAGAAATTGTTTTATTTCTAATTTCTACTGTCATTTGAGGAAATCAATTTAAAAATTGAAATCTTTAAATTCTTTGATATTCATGTGATGTTAACTAAAATGATAATCTGGCCAAAGTATTCTATGCTCTTGTAAAGAAAGAAAAAAGTGAATAAATGAAAGTAATCGAATGTTCGATATTTGTTTGGGAAATATCAAAAAAGAAAATAACTATGAAAAAAAGCATAAATGATTTGTTCAAATTGCAGGCAAATTTTAAATTTAACTAAACACTATTTGTAAATTTTCTTTTTGTTTTAAAAAGATTTTTATTTTGATAATGAACTCTTTGAACTATTGTAGATAATATTTTGAATTTACTTATTTTAAGCAACTGTCTTATATTTGGAAAAAGTATATCAGTTTCATTTTAACTGCATTGCTTTATGATACATTCATTACGAGATAAGTGTGTTTGGGTTGACACTAAATTCACATTATTCACAATGTTTTTTTTATATTGAAAACACTTTACGGGTATAATAAAGAAAATAATGTTTATTGCATATTTCTAATGAAAATGTAACTTGTAAATGCCTATTAAAATGGCTCAATTTATTATTCATTGTATTGTTTCCCAGATATTGGATAAAAATGGTGGGAAATAATCTGTCAATTCAAAAAATTTGGTTGGGCAATTTCTTTAGAAAAACATTCTTTATTTACACACACACACACACACACACACATATATATATATATATATATATACACACACACACAAATGAGAGAAAGAACAGATGGAGTAAAAATCCACTGTTTGTAGTATTTACTTTTAAAAAATGCTCAATACAAAGAAATATATCATTTTTATTATAAGAGATTATAATAAAAACATTGAAATCACTTCACAAAAGCTTTTATGTTTCAATACTATATGAAGTACAATCATAGTATTGAAACATGAAAGCTTTTATGTATCAATTTCAAAAAAAATGTTTTTATCATAATCTCTTATAATAAAAAATTATATATATAATGGATCTATTTTTAATTCTGCATATTACTTCAAATATTATTATAGTGGGTACTTCATATCTGAAATAGATGCCCCATTTTTATTTATTAAACAGTGCTGCAAAACACATTTTCTTTACTAAAAATTCTTGAATGTACAGGCTGATAGACTAATACACAATGTGGGGAACAATGGATAATCTGTAAGTGGCACCCAGAGGATCCTTTTAGAGCAGTAGTTCTTAACCTTTTCCTATCCAGTACCGCTAAGATTTTGATATTCCATCTCTCACCCCCAGCAGATGAGTAAAAAAAAAAAAAAAAAAATGGTTTTATTGTTGAAATGGAAGAATTTTTCATGTAGATGTTATAAAAATACATTTAGAATAAAAAATTATTTTTAATTTTTTTGATTGCCCATTTCATCAAATCTGGGTAAAATCTAGGAATGTAAGATATGCTGTTGTTTCTTGCCTTAACCTAGCCTAATGCACAGTGAGGTCTCGTGGTTGGTTGCCAAGTTAAATGAAGGCCATACAACGAGGTTCTCAAGATCTTCAAAATGGTTGCATACTGATTATTGTTTTCTTTTTATTGCATCTTATGACAGACTGAAATATTGTCCTTGTTAGGCAATTCTAACTTCAGCTTCTGATACACGCACACATTAAATGGATGTTGTATGTATTTACTAATTTCAATTCAAGGTTAATAAATGAGTATATAGATGGTATTGGGATCGTCTTTTGCAGGTTGGGGGAGGGGCGTTTAGCTAGTTACCTGCCTTGAAAATCTTACCTTTTACCTCCACTTGAAACCAACCATTAGTGTTTGTGAGAAATAAACATTTTCATTTTTCCACTGGCCAAAGCACAGGCCCTTTTATCATTTATACATAAAGACGTAATATTGAAACTTTTAAAAGCTCTCCTGATATATGCAGACATAAATCTAATGTTTTATTGCATAAAAATTCTCTCTTTTTAACTAATTAGTGGTAAAATGTTTCATTTTTCAGGCAATCCGTGATGGAATGGCCAAAGCCCAGCAGGAATTCAGTACTGCTTCAACTGATAAAGACAAAGCAGAAGCCCAAATAGCATTAGATTGTTATGAAGCATTGCAAAAAGCCTTAGAGTAAAGTAATATGTGGATGTATGTGTGTTTAGCAATTGTATCAACATAACAACATGAGCATATAGGTGATATTACGAATGAGTGTTCCTCAAAAATTAAAAAAACAAAAAAAAAAAAACTGTCTTTTGTTTTTCTTTTTTTTTTTTTTTCTTTTAGGCCAACAGAATTTTTTTTTTTTCAGCTGTAGCTTTAGTTCATATGAATTCAAAACAGAAGGAAGCAGTAACCATTTAAAATAAAAACAGTCAGTTTCTGTCACTGTTTAAATGGTTGGTTAAAATGTCAGATTTTGAGAAGTGGGTCAGGCTGAAAATTTTTCTTTCACACATCCACGTTCTCAATCTATTACATATACATGATGCGATGGATAAATTGTCGTCTAAATTATGCAAAAAAAAAAAAAATTAAAACGAGACTTACATCTCACTTTAACAGATATATTTACCAAAATTAAACAAAAATATCTGGAAATACTAAAGAGTAAATTTATGCAATAAAATCGCTATGGCCTCCAGATTACTTTTGAATCTCCTGCAAGTCTTCTGGACAGTCTCCTTGTTTAAGTAGATGAATGCTGTCATAATCCTTGCCTTCATCTCATCTTTGGTGTTACAAGGACTTTTGTTGGTCTCTTTCTCAAGTGCATGCTACACATAATAATTAAGGGAGTTGCAGCCTGAGGAGTTAGGTGAACAAATGTAAGGGGTGATGTGGTCATGGAATTGTCTAACAGGCATGACTGGGTTCTCCTGCTTGTGTATCATGATGCAGGGTCCTGTTGCCAGACATAGGCTCTTCCAGCAGCCACCATCTTGACCTAGGACAGAACTACCTTCTCAAGGCAATTGATATAGGCTTCCATGTTGAGTCTGAGGTCCTCACCAACAAATTCAGGAGTTCTTTTCTTATCAGAATGACTAGTGTTAGTTTTCCTGAGCTGCCGTGCCTTCTTAATCACCATTAGACTCCTCCAACTCTTTCTGAATCCTCTGAACTGTCCTCAGATTGACACCTAAACATTCTGAAAGGTTTGTATTGTTTGAATGTCAAGCAGTGCAATATGTCGTTACCAAATTTCTGGCAGAGTGAATTGCATCATGGTGCTCTTTTTCTCACAGATGTTGCCCGACTACCTCTACTATACTGTGCAGTTGACAAAATCAAAAACCAACAACATGCATGCACAAAATTAAAAATATAAAATGTCATCACACCATTTATATATATATATATATATATATATATATATATATATATATATATAGTGCTCAATGTTATTATTAATATTAAAAATTGACTTAACTGTAAATACTGTAAACATCGAATTCTTTTTAGTTGTTGCATCTCCAACTCCAACGTTTCTTGATTCACACCATTCTTCAGGGATTTCTGTATTTAAATGGGTTTATTTCCAATATTTTTTAAAAAAAAACTTTCAAAAAAAAAATTGGAAAAATGCCCATTTAAATACAGAACCTCCTGAAGAATGGTGGGCATCAAGAAACAAAGACATTTTTATGTTTATACATTCTTTTTATAGATACAAATATTTAAGTAAATGCTCTGTTTTATAATAAACAGTATTAATAACATTTACCGGCCTGAATGTCTGAGAAATTTTCATAGAAAATATTCAGGCTGGTAAATGTTATTAATACTGTTTATTATAAAACAGAGCATTTACTTAAATATTTGTATCTATAAAAGAATGTATAAACATAAAAATGTCTTAAATGATTGTCAGACTTTCATAATTTGACATATATATATATATATATATATATATATATATATATATATATATATATTGAGGAATCGCAGAAAAAAGGGCCAATTCCAGTGAAATCCACTGCATTCACTTACGTGCTAATACCCTTGGGAAAGGTATGTATCCTTCTTCATCTCCCTCCAGCTATGGGTAAAATAGCAGGACAGACTGGGTTCTATAGCCTTGGGTGGCAACTGGTCTAGGAGAAGGACAACTCTGAATTCAAAACCTGGAGGGTCGGTTTTGGGAATCTTGTGGCATGCATTCGGTGCACCAGGTTTCTGTATTCCCCTCCAAAAAGTTGTGTGGCTGGTCCTGCACGAGGCCTTCACCACTATAATCAAATCTCATGTGCCGGTGTCAGGATGTCAGTTTCCTGGAGACTTATAAAAATGATATAATTTCAAAAATGAACGCGACGGAGAGTCAATATATATATATATATATATATATATGAAAGAATATTTAGAACAGTCAAAAATGCAAGTAATGTTCATAGAATTATTTTATAACTCTGGCACTGATACAAATCCACTTAGTGAGAATAAAATATAGATGTTGATACAATATAATAGCATCTAAAACTCACTCATCTGGTATTGTTATACAATTAGATTCTTGTTAGGGCTGCCAAAAAGAAATATAATCTATCAAAAAAGACAATTCCTATTTTTCCTTATTGATTTTGAAATGATCTAAATTCTTAAAGAATTTTTTTTTAATTTCTAGTTTTCATTTCTCCCTTATTGCTTGTTTTTTCTTTTCTTTTCTTTTTTTTTTTAAAATCCAAATTCTTGAGGCTCTAACATTCTTCAGACAATAAGCAGCATGGTATGTAATGAAAGCAGTAACTTCCCAGCAAGAATTGAATCCTGAAAGCATATTTGATGTGGACATTGCCTTAGCTGATTCAGTCATAGAAAGTATGGGTAGCTAAATCTACCTTTCTCATTCACTTTTAAAAATTATGAATTTATATTTTCTGATAAAATATAAGATTTTTGTTGGCAATAACTGACTATATAGAGAAAATTTTGTCTTGCTGTATGGTCCATCTATGCCCAATGAATCAAAAACAGTTGTCTGTAATTCAAAAGATTTTTAAGAAAGGAACATTTAAAAACTACTTTTGTCATTGAGAATATATTTGTGAATGTATAGTGATTTACTAAGCATAGTTTAGATGTGGCACAAGGCTGAAAGTATGGAGCACCCAGTGAGAATTGAACTCCCTATTCAGTTGAAATTGAGACAAGCTTCTTAATCATTACATCATGCCAAAGTGGCTAAATTTGTGAGTGTATATATTAAGAATAAAATCACAAATGTATTTGATATTTTGATCACATTTAAATTTATAATTTACTGTATGTATGTCTGGGCTCCTATTCTCAATTCTTACCCACTGAAAAATTTCTTCACAGAAATAGTCTAGATTTATATTCTATATGTCCTGAAGATCGATTGAGGTGTGAAAATAAGTCAGCATGTTGATTTCTATGTTCACAATCTCTATTGTTTGCTAAGAAAATTGATAAATATTTGCTGAATAGTGTTTGTTAAAAAAAAAAAAAAGAATCTAAAGTGAAAATTATAGATGTGACAGTTCATGACCAACCAATTCAGATAATGTCGCCTTAAAAACAAAACAAAAAAGGCACAGACAATATTGTTCGACATCAGTCCATCTGATTTGGAAAATTGCAACCATTTCCATTTTTTAATTTTTTCCATGTAACTTTCCTGTGCCTTTTCTATAAATACTTTTATGGTAATTGTTCTGATGACTTTGCTAATTTAAGTGTAGTACTAGATTGACAGCAAGGTCTCCTCAATTTACAATTGAAAAGCATGAGATGTAACCATAAGTCCTTTGCTAACAGTTTCTTTCGCACTTCTCACTTGTGGAAATCTCTTCTGGCTTCTTGCTTTCCAGTCAACTTTGATCTTCAAAAATTTATATGCAATGTCAAAATCATTATTTTTTGTCTTCTTGATTCCTCTTTTCTTGTTTTCACTCCTTATAGTTTTTCATATTTTTTTTAACACTTGGTAACCCCTTGTATCTTAGTGGTATTATTACCTTGCTTAAGGTGAAATAATTAAATTACTGCAAGATCTTTCTGGAAAATTCAAGTTACCAGAAAATTTGTGTGTAGATTTGCTGATTGTCTCTCCATAATTATGAGTTCTACCTGATAACAATTTTTTTTTTTTTTTTTTTTTACTGGGGAGGGGGTGAATTAAATCCAAATTTAAGATTGTCAGCAGTCTAAATGAGATAAAAAGCAAGAAGAGTTGCCACGTCACTAGATAGGAGTGAACTGGGCTGCATTTGAAAGCAGATAGCGATTAAATTTTGAATTGACTTTCTTCTCACTAGTCACCCAAGTTAGATCAGCTATTTAAAGAAAAAAAAAAATTTGATGGTAATTCAAAATTTAGTAGTTCAGGATTTTCAAAAATGGACAAATCTGTTAAGAATTTACATCCAGAGCAAAAAATGAACCATTTCATTGGTTTTATCAACAAATTAAAAAAACAAAAAAACAAAACTGTTCAAATTTTCCAAACATATTCAGTCTCATTTTTAACAACTTTCTGCTTTCAGACAAATAAGTATGATGTTTGAAAGTTAAAAATTACTGGTAAGTAAAAAAGATGTCAGTGTTTTTCATTCAGATATATTTATACGTTTGGCAAAAGCCCACAATACTTGGGCACCCTGTAAAGATCAAATTCATGACAATCATCCTGTGAAACCAGTTTGCTAACTTTCATAAGCACAAGATATTGACTAAACTAAATTTAATGGAGATAAATTCACTGTGTTAATGAATGACCAATGAGACTATCTTCTTAATTATTTTAATTTGGTATTTATTAACTTTCATTCAAACTAACACAGAGCTATGCAGGAGTACGAAGACATGTCTGCCACTTCGCTTTATCTGGACTTAAATACTGACTGCTGGTGCATATAAGGAATACACAACTATCTCTGCTATGAAGAAACTAATAAAGTTATATATATATATATATATATATATATATATTTATTTTCTTTTTCTTTTTTGCGGCCTCAGCCAAGATTGAACTCTCTACATCTTTCCAGTCGCTACCTTCAATACTTGGTGTAGTTCATAATCTTGTCAATAGCTGAATTCTTTATGCTTTGCTAGGGCTATCAAGGGTGTTTTTTTTATCGTGACACCATCACTAAATGGATTGCCAACCAAGGCTCAGAGAGACTCCATTCACCCTCATCTAAGAAAGACTATCCTGCACCAGATTCCAACCTGGTATTTAAATGCCTCGCCAGGTATATATATATATATATATATATATATAAATAAATCATTTCACCCTATACAAGGCATAAGGATTACTAATGAGTGAGAACAACAAAAGAGGAATCAAGAAGACAGTAGATAATGATTGACATTGCTTCTAAATTTTTGAAGATCAAAATTAGCAAAAAGTCGGAAGAGATTTTCACAAATGAGAAGTGTGAGAAAAGAAACTTGGCATAGAACTTATGGTTACATCTTGCCATTTCAGTTATAAATCGAGACCTTGCAGCCAAGTTTAGGTACCATAGCGAACAGTTTATTCGAACAATTGCCATGAAAGTACAGAAATGGCACAGGGAAACAACTTTATAGTGGTGGGAATGTGACTGAAGCCTAAATAATATTACAGATTCTTTGGATTTTATCACAAATCTCTAAATATACAACCGAGGACCATATGTGATAGCAATAATCAAAGCATGGGTGAATGATATAGACCTATATAAATATTCAAAATAGATTCTGGAGAGGAAAAAAACTGTCTAACATGACAGTGAACCAACTTCCTTAACAGCAGAATTATCAATTGATTCAATGTAATCTTTCCAGTTCATATCGACTGAAAAGACACAACAAGTCACTCTCCTGGAGGTTATCATAAGTCATGCTGATGGCAAGCAGAAAGGAGAATCTTGATTATTAGTTTCTTTATACTGCAACTATGCTGAGTGGAATGCAGTTACAGTTTTTATGGGAGTGCATAATCTGATGTGAACAATTGTTTAAACATGGCCAGTATGCTCATGCCCTCGCTCACAATGACTTGTGATTTAGTGCAAGCACAAATATCAATGAACTATTCCTACCACCCAAATGTACTCACATGGCTCTAGTCAATTCATTATATGATTTTTGCAGCAGTGCTGCATGCTGAGACCGCTACCCCCCCCCAACACACACACACAGGTGGATATCATAAACTCATAACTCTGAGGGGGTCTCATGGCCAATGAACATTATAACCTCTTGGCTCTCTGTCTCTCTTTATATATATATATATATATATATATATATTTCATATAATAATTCATCGAGTCTAGAACAAAAATCTTTAGCAGAAAGCACTGGATGCCCATTTTGTCCTTTTTTGGGACTCATCAGCAGTGCGCTCCACTATTGAGAATTGAACCTAGACCGTGCAAGCATTGTACCACTGGGCCAGCAGGTTTTGGTGACAAAGAGGAAACTAGACTCAATATAGTGCAACTACTCCTAATTTTGGTGGTGATACACCCAAGTATACATAACCCAGCGGAACTGGCCCCAAGAGCACCATCTTTCTTCAAGCCACTCCATCCAGAGCATTAAACCTGTATGAAGCATATATTCATAAGTAATAGAATTTTGAGAATTTTTGAGATTTGAATAATTTCACATAATAATTCATCAAGGAAATTCTTTTGAGGATTCTTGTTCTAGACTCGATGAATTATTATATGAAATTATTCAAGTCTCTCAAAATGAAGACAGTATATAGCGTTTGACACTGCATTTAAATTTTTGAAGTTGGTTGGAAAGCATGGAGCTAGAAGTGAGTTCCACTAACCAGAGAAGAAAATTACTATTACATCTGGCTGACTCCACTATAAAGCCAGCATCTCTATTACAATTCCGTCGGGCCCTGCCACTTTGTTTCCGTTCAATTCGACCAGTACAGCTTCCACTTTGCTATTTAATATTTCCAGTTTTTCAATATTTCTGTGTGTTGCCAGTTGTTCTCTTTTATCGTGGCAGAGTTCTCCTATATATACGTTCCATCTCTGAAGTATTTTATCTCTCTCTAATATTAGTACTGCGCTTAAATTCATAAAGTTTAGGTACTATAGCGAAGAGTTGATCTGAATACTTACCATGGACGTATTTATAGAAAAGGTACAGGGAGCCAACTTTACGGTGGTGGGAAAGTGACTGAAATCGACATGCCAGATCAGGCCCAATAATGTTGCTGATTCTTCTTTGGATTTTATCAAGGATCTCTAGATATATAGCACGAGCAGCAGACCATATGTGGCAGCAATAGTCGAGGTATGGGCGAATGATCGACTTATAGATATGTAAGATAGATTCTGGTGAGAAAAATTGCCTAGTACATTACAATGAACCAACTTTCTTAATAGCTGAGTTCGCATTGGATTCAAAATATTGTTTTTCCACTTCATATCAACCGAGAAGGCACAATGGGTCACTCTCCTGGAGGTTAGCATCAGCCATGCTGATGGAAGGCAGAAAGAGATCCCTCAGATGATTAATAGAGAGCAGTTTAGTTTTGGAGGCGTTAAAATTAACAAGGCATGTTTTATCCCCGTTAACAGCTAGACTGTTATAAGGATAACCTTCATTTCACGACTTGATAAGAAAGACTGGATCAATTCAAAAAATTGTCTGGAGATATCGTAACTTTTCAACTTGTGATGAAGACGTGTATGCCAAATGCTATCGAAATCTTTTGAGATATCCAAAGCAACAGCCCACGTTTCACCATTCTTATCTAGAGCTTGATAGACACTTTCCGCAATTATCGACAGTACATCAACAATTGACCTGGAGAAACGAAAGCCATATTGATTGTTTGAAAAAAAAAAGACTCTACGACGTGAGATGCTTAACCAGTTTAACATAGATTAGGGCCTAGAGTAGTTTCTCTAAAAGAAATATAAGGCTGATAGTTGGAAAGATCGGACGGTTCACCTGAATTATTAAAAACTGGAACAACAGATGAGGATTTTCCAATAGGAAGGAAAGCAAGAGGCAGCAAGAAGAAAATTTATAAGTATTGTCACATCAAAACAACACGGTTTTGTTATGATTACCAATTTAACATGTTCAAAATGCTCCCCTTCATGTTCAATATGATACTGAATCTTATCATCAACACTTCTACAAACCATTTGACATATTTCTACATTAATTTCAGAAACATTATCAGAAATTGCTTGTTTTAATTCACTAATTGTTTTCGGTTTGAGTCTGTAAACAAGATCTATTAATATACTCCACAAGAAAAAGTCTGGTGATGTTAGGCCTGGTGATCGTGAGGGCCAATCACACCATCCTAGCCACCTCAAATCGAAATGAAGATTTTTAACCATTCCAGAACGCGTAAGCCATAGTTAATCTTAAGATATGTTAAAGTAATGTTATTTATTTTTGTTCAATAAAAGTTAATGAATAAAAGAGAGCGTTACTTTTGCCGCAGCCTATATATATGTGTGTGTGTGTGTGTGTGTGTGTGTGTGTGTGTGTGTAGCGTTTAAGGGATGCGAGAGTACGCGAAAAATCTGTTTTCATTTTTTTTTTATATATATAAGTATGTCAAAAACCGCATTCATCTGGCATGGTTTCGTTCCGCTTAAACGTTGCACATGACGTCACGGTGGTCAATTTTAAGCATTCATCTTTCTAATATATTGGCTCCTGAAATATCAATTTCAATTGAGCTCTCTGGGGACGAGGTGTGGGTTGGTAAACAGTGACTATTATAGCTATATAGCGAGACTCTTCGCAAATGCGAATTGAGTCACTGTCGGTCACTGGGCGTGTTTCTAAAAATAAATACGCTAAAAAATTCACTTTCATCCCTATCGTGCGCCGACGGCTTAATGGTTAGAATCTCCGACTGACACCAATTCAGTCGGGTTTGGATCCTTGCTAGAGGCAACCGGATGTCTAGCCACACTGATGAGCTGTGAAACAGCGAAACAGTCTGTCTGTGGATGACGTTATATATATATATATATATATATATATAATGATAAAAATATAGTTTACGGTATATTTATAAGTTAATATCAGGGATAGAGCTTATATAAATATAAAAGTGGGCATTCGTGTCAACACCCAGCAGCGACAGTCTGTTTCATGCTTAAACGCAATCTTCAGACCTGAAAATTTCATTTTTCTACCGCTAATCTCTGTTGTGGCCAACCCATTATAATTTAAGCGTATTCTTTGTATGAAAACAATGAGGAAATCAAGAAGAATTAACTGAACCAATTTTATCAATACTTCTTTTATCATCGTTGATTATGGTTTTCTAAATTCACAAAACGCTTGTCCGAGATGAAATATAAGAATGATTTAACCCCCCCCTTTTCCGACGTGTATATACGTTTTTGCTGAAAGAGTTCTTTTTCAAAAACCAGATACAGATCTGTTTATACGTCGATCTTGAGTCTTGCTATGCCATTTTGAGCGTGTAATGAGTCCAATTGTCGAATTGTACGTCTGGTAGAGGTGTTAATCAACGCTCGGGTACTTCAAGGTACCTCACTTTTGTAGAGGACCGTGTGAGTTTGCGTGTTGTTGTATTAGAAACACGTGTGTAAATCCTGGTAGAATATTAAAAGGTCCAACTACAAGAATATGGCCGAAGTTGAATTAAGTCTAACTGAAGAGGAACAAGATTATATATATATATATATATATATATATATATATATATATAAACAAATATATGTAGTAAACAAAACAATTTTACAATGGACATAGACAATGACATTTGTGTGTGTGTGTGTGTGTGTGAACGTTTGTGTCTGTTATTTGGTGAATGTTTGTACGTATGTGTATGTGTGTATAATGTTTATGGCGTCTCCCACAAATGGGAAGACGCGGATCTTCTAAGAGAGCTTACATTGTAGTCGCTGAAATGAAGAAATGAAAAAGAGAACGAGGCGCGAAGTCACCCAGTATTTATAGTATAGGAAGAATGACTCCGAGTGACAATTTGGGAATTAAGGAGGCGCTAACTCCGACAGTTTCTTAGTTACTATATTAAAAACGAATAAAAATTCGTTTGAAAATAAAATGTTTTTCCCAAAACAATTGGCGGAGACGGAGTTTGGATAATTGACAAATGCTCGGATGATTTCAATTTTTCTCTTCATTTAATGCCCGAAAAATCGAGGAGGTACTGTATTCTCAAGAATCACCCAAATCTACGAATCTAAAAAAAAAAAACAAAAAACATTTGTATATTAGGTTGAAACAGGAATCACAAAAAACATTTGTATATTAGGTTGAAACAGGAATCACTGTCCGTTTGGCGTTGTATTAAAGCTATTGTCCTTTTTACATCACGCTCTTCTCCCTTTGGTTGATACTTCTCTTTATATCTATCACACGCGAAAGCTGTTCAGCTTTACTTTCGGTTCCTGATATGCAACAATATATAAGCAAACTTGAAAAAATGTTGTAAAAAATTAAAAAGATAAAACTAGTCCATTCACTTTAATAACACATGTTTGAAATCATTCTTACTGTATTCTTATGCAACCGTTAATGTTTGGGAGACGATGAAGCTTTGCTCTGGATGATATTCGAGGCACAGATTCTATCTACTTCCCGTCTTTCTAGTGAAAAAGACCTGCGTAACTAGATATGGGGACAGGCTGTTATGCATGCAGTAGGTACTCGCTATTCACGTTGGTGAAATGGCCCTATGGAAAGGTAAGGGTCGATGATTTTGTTTTTTTTATTTTGCGGACTACAACCATGAACACACATAGGGACTTCAAATTTTTCCTCGGTGTTAACTCCCGAGGTCTTTCACACAAGAGATTATAGCCGTAAGACAACGGAGATTTTCTGCCTATTAAATATATATATTTCAATAGGAGTAGATATGTTCGTTCATCGCCAGGTTCACACTCCTTCCAGGTCTTTTGAACAGGAGTATAGGTTTCCCCGTTTCCTTCTAAAGTCTTTTAATTCCCTATCATTCCTATTAGGACATCGCCTTGCTTCGGGGGAAGTTATTAGGCTGAGGAAGCTTGACCCCCCCCCCGTTAACACACGCGATGAAATGGCTCCTTCTGTCTGAGACGAAGACAGGTTTGAGTCACACGGGAGTTACAGTTAGTGTCGATTCAAGGGGAAAGCCATCCTAACGCACTTCAGTCCTAAAACGCTCTAGAAAATCCAATTTTCAAGGATATACATGACACCGCAAGTGCAGAATTCCCATAATTCCGTTGTAAGGTCGTTCAGTGCAAACGTCTCTGTTAATTTCCCAACATTTGAGTCGCAGACAAGGGAATCACAGATAATTGATAAACGATTAGAGTGTATCTGTATGTAAAGCGCGTTTCTATACTGTCCTTTAAGGACAACCACCTTCGAAGCCAAATCTGAATCGGCGCTTCGATATTTGGTTGCACTTACAGCTTATTCTTCTGCGGCTGGAGATCGAGTCCAAATCACACTCCAAGAATATACAAGGTGTCCATAAAGTTCGTGTGCACTTTAAAAATTTATAACTTTATTTGTATTTGCGATAGAAATAATTTGTAAAAAGGATTAGAAAGAAGTAAATCTATATTTTTTAAGGTTTTATTGAAATTTTATTTAAGTTTCCACATGTCCTCCATCATTAGCGATACAAAGAGTAATACGATTTTGAAGTTCACGGAAAACATTTGCCAACTGATTTACAGTAATGCCTGAAATCACATTAGTTATTTTAGCTATATTTAAAACTAGGTACATTAAACTTTATAACATTTTTTACAGATTATTTCTATCGCAAATACAAATAAAGTTATAAATTTTTTAAAGTGCACACGAACCTTATGGACGCCCTGTATAAGAATCTATCTATCTAGAATTAATAACGACACTATATGTCTAGTAAACCGGAAGTCGAAAATGCTACAATTAGCAGAAAGAGAAAGAGTGAGAAAAGTTTAAGAGGTGAGTCTAAGGTTAAAAAAAAACAAAAAAACAAAACAAAAAAAAACAACGAAAAGGCCAAATACCCACGACATTCTATACGTACGCACCTACGTGCATACGGGCGGATGAGCACACGCGCGTGAAACTACACACGCACACATATATACGCTACGGAGAAAAAAAAAACGAAAACCATTTCACCAATGAAAAGTGCATGTAAAACAGAAAAATCGAGAAGTATAAGTAGTCAATTGCTGACGAGTGGACAGAGTGATTCCGGGAGGATCCGTCTACGAACCTCTGGAATCGGGATGCTGAAGGTAACATCAATCAGTTAAGTAACAAACCTTTTATTTGTATTAATTATATATATATATATATATATATATATATATATATATATATATAGTCCCTCTAAAAATATTGGAACGGAAAGATCAATTCCTTTGTTTTTGTTGTTCACTGAAGACATTTGGATTTAAGATCAAAAGATGGATATGAGACAAAAGTTCAGAATTTCAGCTTTTATTTCTTGCTGTTTATATTTAGATGTGTTAAACAAGTTAGGACATAACCACCTATTTTTCAAGTGAGCAAAACTATTGGAACACGTGACTGACAGGTCTTTCTTGTTGCCGAGGTGTTGACTTTTAGATTGTTTGTTTAGTCATTAAATAGTTCTTTTTTTTTGTACAGCGGTTTTTTTTTTGTCAAGAATAACATTTCCAACCGCCATATTTCCCCAGATCTCGTCCCTTGCGACTTTTTTTTCTTCCAAAAATCAAATCCCACTTGAAAGGAAGAAATTTCAAGACGTCGAGGAAATCTAAGAGAAATTATCGTGGCATCTGTTCACTATCCCAAAAATGAAATTTAGGAATGCTTCCATCAATAGAGAATCTGTCTTTGAGACTCTGGAATCGAGATTCTGACAGTAACATCAATCAGCTAAGTGACAAACTTTATATTTGTATTAATTTTTCTCTCTCTCTCTCTCTCTATCTATCTATCTATCTATCTATCTATCTATCTATCACTATATATATATAGAGAGAGACGGTGTGGATTTAGGAAATCAACAATTCATTGTGGCAGTCAGTTTCAAACTACAAGTGATTAACATTGATTTTTCCATAATACGTATATTATATATTCGTATATCTTGAGTTTTCTTGTGAATGTTTGTTTGTGTATATGTGTGTGTGTAGTTTGCGTGTGTGTGCGCGCGAGCGCGTTCGTGTGTGTGCTGAAAAAAACAAAACATTCCTATCCAGATACATATAGAAAAATCTACACATTCAATTTATAGGAATAATAACAAAAGAAGGACAAATAAAAATTGTTGTAATCACTCCTGATTGAATTTTCTCTCATAACATTGGATTAAATATCTGTAATAAGATAATCCCTACAATATTAAATCATAGATAAAAGTTACATTAAAGACGACTGACAAGGTACTGTGATTAAGCTTGTTATTCAATTTTTCAGGTTTATATAAGTGATTTCTTTTCTGGACATTAAGCGTGTAAAAACTGTCATATATATATATATATAAAAGTGAACATAGAAGTCAACACTTAGAGGCGACAGGCTGTTTCATGCATCGATTGAATCTAGCATGAAAGAGACTGTCGCCTGAATATACATAATATCCCACATCGATTGCAAGACTCGGAGTTTCATTAACACCTGAAAAAATATACATGTACGTGCAAGTATATGTACGTACACGTATGATTTTTTAAAATCATACCCATATCTATCTATCTATCTATCTATCTATATATATATATATATATATATATATATATATATATATATATATGTGTGTGTGTATATGTGTGTGTGTGTGCGTGTTTGTGTGTGTGTGTGTGTGTGTATGTCTGTATGTATGTATTAATAAAAATACATATTATCCCTTACCGGTTCTAAGTAAAGCTACCCAGCATCTGAAGATTGCGTTATGCATGAAACTCCGAGTCGTACTACCGGTGAAGGATAATTTGTATATTTATATACTTAATAGCGCTGTTATATTACATCGAGCACTATTTTATTAACAGCAGCACTCAATGTAATATATACAGGGTGTCCATAAATTTCGTGTGCACTTTAAAACACGAACTTATGGACACCATGTATATATATATATATATATATATATATATATATATATATATATATATTCATTCAGTTGCATGGATAGGAGTTTGGCAAACTACTATTTATGCAACTGACTATGTTAGTTCTATTACGGATATTTTCACTTAGTACCGCATATATATATATATATATATATATATATATATATATATATATATAAAGAGAGAGAGACAGAGATAGATAGATAGATAGATAGATAGATAGATAGATAGATAGATAGATAGAATTGTGGATATAAATAACGAGATAATAGAAACTGTATATGCGTGCGATAGCGTGCATACACAGATAAGCAAATAAATATTTACTTAATTTAATTTATGGTGTAAAAAAACAGGGCTCAATTTAGTGAAACGGAGCTATGAAGTATATATTAATAAATAAACATATCCCTATGTTTGTAGTCCAACTTATTCTTTTCGTTCTCGTTACATTTGAATATATATATATATATATATATATATATATATATATATATATATATATATATATATATATATATATAAAGTGAACATTGAAGTCAACACTTAGAGGCCTCTAAGTGTTGACGTCAATGTCCACTTTTATATTTACACACACTCTATCTCTGATATTGAACACACCTTAAGAGTATATTTCTTCATATATATATATATATATATATATATATATTGTGAACTCTTTCGTTAATTTCGACTTATGAGATGATTGAACAGTTAATTTTTTTCTTTTTTAGAACTTAACGGCCGCCTACATAGACTATGATTTGATTAGAATGGTAAAGATTTGTATAGACAGAATCACCTATATTTTTGAAAGAACTAACAACAGAATAATGGTATACAGTGTGCCATGAAAGAAAAAAAAAAACCTCGTCAGGTTTTACTTAGCTTTCCCAAAATTTGTTTCCTTCTCCCTAGCTAGAGAACACAGTATGCCCTATTGTTTAACCTATAGCTGGGGAGAGAAGAAATGGATTCATATTTTTCCCAAGAGTATTAGTGTGGAAGTGAACGCTATGACCTCGACCGCAATTTAAACTCGGCATGAAGAGAGAGAGAGAGAGAGAGAGAGAGAGTATGTTTTGTATGTTTAGGTTTACTGGTACGAACATTAGGAATTAGTCTATAAGCATAAGACTTTGGACACAATTTTTAGAATACTGAACTAAAAAAAATCTCTCTGAAAATTAGTCTGAGAAATTTTTTAAATAAATGAGCAAATATGACATTATTCCTTGACTGAATGTGATAAGGCTAAAGTCGAATTGTCATTTCAATGAGGCATGAGAATATATATATATATATGAAAAAAGGAAAAGGAAAAACTTATCTTAGTCGACGCGTTTCGTTCTCAGAAGGGTTTTTATCAAAGCAAATGTCTTCATAGGATGAACTGGTCGGATAAGGTAAGTTTTTCTTTTGTATTTTTTGACATTGTTCTTTTAAAAATATACGCTATCCGAAATTTTCACACACACACACACACACACACACACACACACACACACACACACACACACACACACACATATATATATATATATATATATAAGGATATTTAAACAACATGCAAAAATCGCTACACAATTGCTGTCAAGTTTCGACACATATCAATGCGTCTCCTCAGGAGATTTTAAATTACTGGCGAGTGAACAATTAATTTGGTTTCAAAAGCAAAATACATCCTCTTTTTTTTTCGGAAAAAATAGTTATAATCCTTGGATGCTTTATCCTGATCAACCAATCGAATATGACCTACGTCCAACTCAAACAAAGCGAAGAAGAAAAAATTAAAAGTTAATTAGAAATAAACCTATATATATATATATATATATATATATATATATATATATATATATATATATAGAGAGAGAGAGAGAGAGAGAGAGAGAGGTATATTTCTAACAAATATATATATGTGTGTGTGCGTGTGTATTCGGACAGCAATCCATCTTTTATACAAGTTTCATTAAAGCCAACTATCAAGGTACTGCAATTAAGCTTTTTACTCAATTTTTCTTGCGATCTTATAACTGTTTTCTAGATGTAAAGTGTATAAAAACTGTTTAACTGTTTTAACAATCCGACCACTTTCGGCCATCCTATTAGGCATTATCAAGGATGACCTCAAAATCTTTAACTGAATATACAGGAAACTACTGTTCACCGTGATTGTCTAAGTCCTGAACAGACAATGTATTAAAAAGATAAAGCGACAAAAAAAAATAATAAATAAAGATATCTCCCCAAGGTTTGGTAACTGCTAATTACAGAATTGTTGTTCTTAACCCTTCAGCTATTGTGGCATACCAGTGACGATATTTCAATAATTAAGCTTAGTGATAATTAATATTTGTAAATAATCGTAAATATTTATATGTATTAATTTCAATGGCAGCATTTAAATGAGTTTTTTGTAAAAAATATCGTATGACGTCACCATTTAACAATAAAGGCTCTTATTTCATTGATTGATTTTCTACGGTTTATCAACCCCTTACAGGCTATTTAAAGCCAGAAAATAGTTGTTTTAGATTGTAAGGATTTTTTTCCTTTGAGATAATGATTTAGTGATACACGTCTTTACTAATTATCCCATAGCCTGGGGAGAAAAGGTGAATTCCTATCTAATCAAAATTTGATAAACAAACAAGAAATTATCTATATCAATTCTATATTGCAACATATATAAACTGAACCCTCACTTTGTGGCCATGTTAGTTTCTATACATTTATATACCAGAGTATATAAATCAATCTCAAAGACATGCCGGTGTTGCTAATCATTAATTGATTGATTCGTTTTCTGCAACTTATCAACACTTTTGCGGATTATTTAGAGCCAGAAAATATTTTTTTAGATTGTAAGAATTTTATTTCTTTTTCATAGAGATAATAATGATTCAGTGATACAAGTCTTACTAATTAACCCGTAGCTGGGGGAGAAGTGTTGAATTCATACTTTTCCCAAGGGTATTTGCGCGTAAGTGAATATGATGAACCCGACTCGAATTGGAACTCGGCTCTCCGATTAACAATTCTGAGCCATTATCCATCACACCACCCGCACATCCAAGCTTACAGCACCTGGTATTCCGAAGCGGTTACCCATCTAGGTGCTGACCAGGATCGACGTTGATTAACTTCTTATTTAAAAATAGATATGCCTAATTAGTTTTGATATGTCTCCCTATATAATTACTTCTATAATAATAAAAAATTCAATAAAAATTGCATTAACTCATAATCGTTTAATAGATAAAAAATTACGTCACTTAGCGGCCTTTGGCAATATTTAATTCAATTTTTGTTTCACTTCTATTCACCAGACCCTCGAAAGCATTTAATATTCCCACATACTTTATTTTTTTCAAGGATAGTTTCCTCCATTGCACTGTGTTTAATTAAACCACCGTGTGCAAGGAGAATTCAACTATGTCACCATTGCACAAAATTAAATCAGTATTGTCCCATGCAGTTAAATTGTATTATATTGTTTCAAGCAAGCAATTGTGTTTGGCATTTGACGCCACTTCTACCGGAGTAGTAAATCGACCGTCGTTGAAAACCATTTTTTTTTCGCAAAATATCTCTGCAGACACCAAGTCTCGTGGCATTAATGTTTTCCTGCTAATGACAGATGTATGGAATACCAGTTATTTATGAAAAAAAAAAACAAAAGCTTCTTCAGGACAACAAAACATCTTGAAAATTTCAAAGATACATATCACGAACACTGAGTTGGAAATGTTGCGCAACTTAGCAAATCAAATATATGGCAGCCATTATATAGAAGAACATTCAATATCCTGAACAGACATATTAATTTTTTTAATGCACACGGTAACAACGCAAACCCAAACATTTTTGGACAGACTGAAGCCAGTGCTTCTGGATAGCTGAATGAAAGTACACCAGTTATTACACCATCTTGAGTAGCAACAGATTTACTAACTGTAACCAGATCCGGAAATCGCATTAGACGACCCAGGCGTTTCTTATCACAATTTGTTTTCTCTTTTTGTAGCACATTTTTCGTATGAACTCCTGCATGGTACTAATATCGAAAGAACTTTTTGTACTATTGTCTGGACACTGTTTAAACATCATGGCGCTTTATAATATACATTGCATGCATATTCTTTTTCTATATTATAGTTTTCATAAAGTATATATTTCTATTATATTAGCAACAAATAGAAGAAAATAGCTCCTCATGGCAGGTTCTAGGAAGGGATACATGTTAAGGGAGGGGTATATGTGGAGATATGAAAGACAATTATTCCCCTTTGGTCGAGATAGTCACATGGATCACGTGATGGTCGCTTAGTGATGTCGCTTCATAAAGTGATGAAAATGGCAGTTAATCAATTTCCAGGAGTCAAACCCAGTAGATGCCTCGGCCGGGATTCTGCTCGGAGAAACCAGCCGCTACGTGGTGCAACTTACAAGTCCATGGCACCGTTTTCTTTTGGGAATATATCTTCCCCAGACATAGAAAGAAGCTATCTCCGGCTTGCAACTCTTACGTTGGTAAAAACCCCAAACTTGACGTTTCCTCTTTTGCGGGGCATGTCTTCGGCTCACTCGAATCTGGAACCCTAAACATAGCTCCTCTCAAAACACAGAAGAATCTTCAGAAACACAGAAGGATCTCCATATTGTAAGTAAGACCCTATCTTTTCGTTCACTTTTCACATTGCTTGTTGTGTAGATATGTGCTATATTTTCTCTGAAAAACGTGTAAGTATGTATATATAATTTTGTGTACGACTTAACGGTATAGAACCCTTCCTGAGAACAAAGCATATTCGTCATTCCTTTTCTTACAGCTCTTCCGTTCCGTCTGTGAAATAATATATTATTGTTATTATAGTGTTATTATATTGTGGATATAATAATGCTCATAATGTGGGAAATGCAAACTGGGTGAAAATGAATTTATCCCGTATCACCCATTACCATAAAAAAACGACGATAAATAAAAAAAACTGATACTTTGTTAAATTCTTATTATTATCGGAATGTTTTCATTTGTTCATCTATAATATTTTCTAATTATTATTGATACACCGAAAATCTTTCACAGAGTTCATCTTTTCCCATCCCGGCTTTGTAAACATTTTCTAACAATTCGTCAAAACTGGTGTCACCAGTGCAAAGGAAACCCCAGTATAAAAATAATACAGGAAAAAATATGAAAATATTTGTGATGTATGCAAATAACAACGTTTTCATGGCAACGATAATTCCTAAATAAAGTTTGGATTTATTTTGATTTTTTTTCCAAAGATGGTTGCTAGAAATGTTCTGGAATATTTCCTTAAAATCGTCTGTTAAATGACAAGAATTCATTTATTATAAGATCGTTTTTTCCACTAGTTCTGCAAAAACCTTTCGTTTTTAACGTGTTTTAGCAGTCAATGCCGAAACTAAGATATAGTTGGAAAAAAAATAACAAAAAAAAAACAGGCTGTTTTTTGTGGCTTAAATCTCGTAAGATTTGAAAGCCTCCAGCAGTGACATTCAAATTTGCTGTCGTATGTAACGAAAGTTTCCACAATTAACTAGAATAATAATAAAAATAATAAAAATCAATTCGGGTCAAGTTTGTTATACAATAGTTATAAACATTTAAAAACTGACCTTTCCTCTGTTCATTTATTTACTTAATCATTAACTGCTGTCTAATATTTCGACGACTTTAAAGTAAATTAGTAGTTTGCTCGGAGCCATTTTCTTTGCAGCTCGTCAATAATAAAAGATTCTAAAATCTCTATCAGTGTACATTTAAATTTAAAACCCTAAAAAAACCCTAAAAACATTGCCGTTGATGACGAATAAAAAGACTATCCTTCTTCCAAGGCATTTAATTCGTATGGAGTATTTCCCTTAATTTTCTTTACCATATATTTACATTTTACTTTTAATGGCGTTGAAAAGAATTGGAGATCGAGACACGAAAAGTATGTGAAATCAAGATTCGAAAAAGACGTGGAAAATTTAACTTCTCAGGTATAGTACTGCCTTTTTTAGATTTTTATTTTGAAAGTATTTTTTGTCTTTTTCTTTTAAATTTTTTTTAATACATTGTAGATTAAAATGTTTGCAACAATGATTTTTAGCGAGATTAGAGCATGCGCAGAGCTCCTCCAAACGCATATACATTTTATCATTTAAAAAAAAAAAGATGCAAAATGTAAGGCCAAAGAATATGATGGTTAACAAGTTAATGTAGACCGTTCGTTAAAGTGTGGATTTCTTATCTATTTCGTATTCAACCACTTTGATCTTGTGCCATGCTAGGAGTTTTGGATCGATAATTGAGTTGCATATTTCCAACATGGTTCGAAATAAAAAACAAAATTTTGAATACTTTTATTCCCTCCCTATTGAAGGAATGGGACAATACAATCTTCCTAATTATGCTTTAACTTGGCTTTGTTCTGTTTTAGGCTTAGTAAATATCTTGGGCCTGAACCCAGGTAAAAGCCAGGGTTTCCAGGCATTCAAAACTACCGAGTCATCCAATTCAATATTCCTGTCCATCCACCACCATTTGTCTGTACCCGACTCAGTAAATAATCAATTATAAAGAAAAATTTAAAAAAAAAGAAGATGTCTACGCATTTAGGGATTTGATGTCTCTGATTTTTTATTTATTTATCTTTTGGATTTCATTAAAAAAAATCTATCGTTCAAGCGCATTGTTAATATTTACAATTTGTTCTTAGTCTGGCAAAAAGCAACAAGTAGGAAACACACAGTAAGAATCAAAATCACTAAAACGTTTGAGAAACTAAAGTACTCATCACTGCCGTACAGCAAATCACATGAACAAAAATATCTTAGAACTTTTCGTTATTCACCACCGAAAACTGACGTCCGTTCTTTTGAAAGTATGGAAGCATGAAAAAAAAATGATTTTTCTCGCCGTTTAGAAAGTCAATCAGTAGAGTTAGTTCCGGCTCAAATTTTACAAGCAATTTGATCTTGGAGAATCAAAATATTTCAGCCCTTCTCCTGGACGGTCAGTCATGAACATCTTTTGTATTTCGGTTTCATATTAGTCAAGTTGTCAGATTTTTGCCACTCTGCTTGAAGAAATGTTTTTTATGTTTCCATTAAGAAGATTGTACACTATCTGGGACACCCGAATGTAGAAAGAGATTGCCCGATTCCACCCTGGCGAAAGCAATATTTCTATGTGTCTTTATAGTAGATGTCAAAATCTGTCGGGTAAGTCAGAGCAGTGGAGGAGGAGGAGGAGGAGTGGACAGCTATTCCGAATATATCGCAGCAAACTCTGAGGAACAAATGCATATTTATTCTTAGCATATATATATATATATATATATATATATATTTATATATATATATAGAGAGAGAGAGAGAGTGAGAGAGAGAGAGAGACAGACAGACAGACAGACAGACAGAGACATAGATAGATAGATAGATAGATAGATAGATAGATAGATAGATAGATATTAGTAGTAATCTTATAAGTATAAGAAACTATACTCGTTCGGAAAACCTTCGGTGTCTTGGTTTGCAAATAATCAAACCAATACCAAAAGGGTAAAAAAAAAAGGTATAAAAAAAAGAGCCAAGAACATGTACGTTAGCCGAAAATAATCGTCTAACATGCAAGTCCAAAGCCCAAAGAAAAAAAAAAACCGTTACGAGTAAGCAAAATAACTAAATAAAGTGCTCAATACAGTTAGTAAGTAGAGCAGACCTAGTGTATATATATATATATATATATATATATATATATATATATATATATATATATACTAGGTCTGTTTACTTATATATATAAAAGTGAACATTGAAGTCAACACTTAGAGGCGACAGGTTGTTTATATGTTTATATATATATAATATATATATATATATATGTGAAAAGTGTATATAAATATAAATAAATATATATATGTATAATTATTTATATATTATATGCGTGGTACTTATTAGAAAGCGCTCAATATCAGAGATAGAGCTAACATATTTGGTTGAATAGATGTGAGTTTGTGACCCTGGGTTTCACGCTTTAGCGATCGTCAGACAAACTGATTAATGTTTTAAAAAATTGGCGTTTATGTAGATTGCGTGTATTGGTTATTATTGTGGAAGTGGTGGGGAAATTTCGTCGTTTTGTCATTCATCGTACTAACGCAAACATCGATATATGCAGACACATATACACATACTTGGTCGTCGTCGGGACTCATACATATATAAACGTCGTTTATATATGTATGAGAATTTCTGGGAATTAAAGGATAGAAACTTCTCCCCACAGACTGAATGGAAGATTATAGGTAAATCTTACCCCCCCCCAACGGCTTCAGAAATAGATGTAACTTATGAATTAGAATAATTAAATTGAAAAAAAAAAAAAAAAAAAAAAAAAAAAAAAAAAAACAAGCCAACCAAGTGGTGGGGTTTAAAGGAATGAGAATAAATGTAGCCATAAAAATAAATTTAAATTACCTCAAAAATAGAATTTTTAGTCTATCTTATTTTATTTTATTTTCAGACTGAAGCATAAATGAGCTTGTGTTCCTCTAACGTCACTCGTACAACACTAAATATTTCTTTTTGCAATCCGCCGTTCTTGATTTCCCACACAAGTCACCAACATAAAAATCGTTCTCCTTCTCACTGCTTCAGCCCTCTTTTATACCAACACCACAGCCGTCTGACCATTTAGCGATCTTCGCTTTAGTCCGACCAATCAGCACGCGACTTACTATTGGTCGAACCACACTAAACTGTACCAAAGTCACCGTTACAGAACATACACTTTTGGAATAATCTAACGTGAGGAGGGGAGATTCATGACATTTTCAAGGAACAAAATGACGCTGCTATGTGTCGTGTATTGTAGTAAGGAAGTTATTTTTCTTTGCACCAGATTGCAAGCCACTCGAACTCACTTGCTTCTGCGTAATTATTCTCCCCACGTTGATCTCCTGATCACAAAATATACTGTCAGAAGCAGGTCTCTTTTGCCGGGTACTCCCCCGAAGTGGCGCACCACGATCTTCGTCCTCAGATGAACTGCAACCAGTTGCGCTAGCTGGACGTACCGCATTAGTATTTTGGCCGCCGGCAGTTGGGGAGTCGTCCTGTGAGGTTGTTTCGTCTTCAAAAAAAAACATTATTGGCGAAGTAATCAGATTCTCCTAGTGGGGTTGATTTCAAATTTATTAACCACTCAATTGCTGTCACATGCAGACGTCGGGACCGACCCCATGAAGGGACGTAGATCCTTCATGTGACACGGAACTTCATCGACGTGTAATGACTGTGGACTATTAACCTGAGTCACGTGACCCATTCTAAACTTAGTCGTGCATCTCCCCTGAGGAGTTTTACCCAAACGACGTCTCCCACTTCATATGCTCCTCGAGTATCCTGAGGTTCAGTGGGTCGCATGGCCTTGACGCCCCACATACGGGTATGGTGACCATTAAGCGCATCAGCTGGTGTAGGTGAGTGGTTATCTTCAGGCGTAACGTTATACCAGTAGACCGCTTCCGGTATAGAGCACTGCTTTCTAGCCGCAATGGTTTTGATGCTTCGGTGACCTCTTTTTACTATACCATCCCCGGCAGGGGCATAGGCACATCGGAACCGCAAACGTACACCCTAATTACTCAAAAAGTTATTGAAATTCTTGCACGTGAACGCTGTGTCATTGTCGGACAATATCACGAGCGGCGGACCCCATTCATAAAAAATTGACTCTAACTGGCAAACTACACTGGTAGAATCTTCTCGACATAGTGGTCGCAAACCGAGATGGTCCGCAACTAATGATTGTCAGAAAATGTCTACTACCATCGTGGGTGATATCCATTGCTAACCTGTTCCAGTTGTTCCTCACATCCAGCTTTCCTTTTTGCTAATGCACTGGAGCCGGCTCAATGGATTGGCAAGCCTCACATTACTTGACAACCGATTTTATAACTTCTGGCAATACTGACGGGTCTACTAACTTCACAGAATAGAGGGGGTCCTTTTTACGCCCTGGTGTCCGGTTTGTTTATATTAACCACTTGATTTGCATCCAACTTGGTCTTCGTAGTGGCGCATACCACTGTACTGTTTCCGTTTCATCTTTGTGTCGTTTTAACCACCTTTTTTGGCACCGTGGTAAGACGGTCCGCCCGATTCAGATTGGACTTGACCTGTGTTATGTCTACTGTCAAGTCTTATTCAACCGCAAGTTCGCGAAGTGTGTCCAGCCATCTCCGCCCTAGCATTTCACCAGACACCTTCGTATTTATTCATGCCTTGCCGGTTAGAATGTTTGAAATTTTAGTGATGGACACATGCTGAATCGGTAAAGAGATATAATGTCGACACCTGCCAGCGAAGAGCCAAATTGACACCCTTTATCGTTGCATCTAGCTCAGCCAAATTGATATGCTCAGCATCTCCAGCCGGACGCAGCCAAGAAGCATCCGCGATGACATTTCCATTTACTCCTAGTGGCTACAGAACTCGCATCTACCCACACGTTCATTTCGCGGTCGTTCACACACCAGTCTCCTCCTACTGGATCTGCCTCACGTATTTTGGTTATTATATCAGTTTACATGCAATTAAGAGGGGCATCTTCAACTTCATCATCCCATCTTGTGGTTAGGGCGCTTGCTTGTCGCTTCACGAACGCAGTTGCCACTTGCAGCCAGCCGATGTGGCATTCCAAATGGTTTCGTATTGAAACAGTCCTGCGTCAATTACAACTTTCATTGTGAGAGTTGCCACATTTAAACTGAAACCCAGTCGGGTGGAGCAGTAGGCTTCTAAAACTTTAACACCTTGTTTGATTGTTAATCTTCCATGGTTGAAATTGTCAAAGACTCAAGTTGTTAAATCAGTAAGAAAAAAAAAATCATTAGACGATTAAACTTAATTCACATTTAAAATCGGTCCAAGTTATTGGAACACCCTATATATATATGTGTGTGTGTGTGTGTGTGTGTGTGTGTGTGTGTGTAAAAAATAGAAACGAAACCACAATCTCCACCAAGGAAAATGAAAAACAAAAAAAGATCAATATAGGAATATATTCTGGGAATTGGAAACAGCGCTTCTACAACCATCGCCATTCCTTCACTAATGAATCCCAAAGACACCAAACAGCGCTATCGAAATACTATTGGGATCTGGTGGAAAACGGCTTCACCTCAATCTCTAGAGCTCGAACTCCAAAAAACTTCAGAAACAGATGTGACCTCTGCATTAAAGAGAAAATCCTGATAATCACGCATAATGACCCTGAAGAATTACTCAACCAACACAATGAGATGATCTTTAAATGCAGACACAGAAATCATCTCAACATAACTAACTACATATAAAAAACCTGTTCATTGAAATTCTGAATGTCTAAATTATCAATATTTGAAATAATACCCAATGTCTCTCTATACAATCTCTATCATCTATATTATAATATGTATGCATTTGTATATGGGCATATGTGCATTGATATATATTCTTACAGTTAGATTAATATTTATAGGTGTCTATATGATAACTACAAGCATACTCATATGTTGGTGTATGTATATGTAGATGTTTATATACGGAAGTATTTATTTGCTTGTATTTAGATGTGAGGATGGTTGTATGCATGCACGCACGCGTACACATCTATGCGGGTAAGTATATGTATGTATATGCGTGTGTATGTCCATGCATGTGTATGTGTGTATATGTATGCATGTGTATATGTGTTTATGTATGGATGCGTGTGTAAATATGTATGTGTATGTATATATGTGTGTGTGTATATGTGTGGCACCTTGCATTATTAGAAATATTCATAGAAATATGATTTAATTTTTTCTTACTCGGTTTACTAAACAGGTTGTTGATTTTTTTTAAAACGGAAAATAATTGAGTTGAAAATAATTCACTAAGATTGTACCTGGACGATCCTAAGGGAAGAAGAAGGAAGGGAAAAAGAGAGAGGTCGAGAAATACAAAAAAAACGGTCATTAACAAAACACGAGTCAGAAAGATATCTTAGCTAGCATGTTGACCGAATTTTTTTAAAGACAATTGGAAGAATAGAATTAGAAATAATAAAAAAGAAAGAAAGGGAAAAGACATGATATCAAAACGGGCCGCTTGATGAAAACCAGATATCGGTCAAAGCATCTAGCCTACTTTTGCGTAGAAAGACACCTTATCAAATTGGAGAAAGGGAAATTCTTTTTAGAACAATAGAAACGAAATTTTTTTTTTTTTAATCAGAGAAAAGTGTCTTTTGGGTTGAGGGGAGTGACCGGTGGAACGGTATACAGATTCTGACCTGTTAAAAATTAGAACCCCCACATTGACGAGTGAAAGATATTTTCAATTCAGATAAATTAAGATTTTCTGACTGCCGGGTCTGACAAAAAAACAAGAGGTGGAGGAGGCGATTGTCTCGGATCACGGATGGCGACGGTATTCTTTCCTGAAGTCACAACTAATTAGCGGCGGGCTGGTTGACAGAGCCCAGGTGAGAGAAAGCCAAGATTGTCATTTTTTTCGTACGTGCAGAAAAGGCAAAATTGGATTTTGTTTTTTTTAAAAACAAGAACGATGTAACCACGCCCGAAAGGAGGAGAAAGGATGCTCGATCAATAACAATTGGTCGGAAACGGTCACGTGATCTGCAGAAAAGAAGAAAGAAAAAATGCCCGATTGGTCGAAAACGGTCACCTGACATACGAGAGACTAAGAGAGATGGTGTGGCCTCCCCACAAAAGGCACTGTGAGGAAGTAGGGGTGAAAACAATAGCGATAATGAGAAATCAAAAATAATGCGACTTTTGGAATTATCGAGAAAACCCTGACGCCGACAGACCCACCCCAGGTTTGCGGCGTCAAAAAAAGCAGGCGTCGAAGAATAAAAGCCCCGGAGGGCCCCAGAGCCTGAATCGACAAAAAGGCAGTTCAGTCGAACGGCAGAGTTCAGCCCCGGACGGCAGCGAGAAGAGATCACCTCGGACGACAGAGAGTTGCGGCTGAGTTGCGGCAAGAGATCCTTCCAGCCCAAGTCGAAGATAAGAGAACTTCCAGCCTAAGTCGACGAAGAAGAAGAAATACAACTCAAGTCGAAGAGAAGAATCAACTGCGAATGATCGATAGAAATTAGCCCCAGTGTCGAACCAAACCACACTCCGACATACACAATTCTAAAGAGTAGGCAATTCGAAATCTTTAGGTTGTGTGATAGAAGCTTGGTGCCATAGTCCACAGAGCGGGTTGGGAAATGAGAACAATTTTGTTTTTATGTAGCGGACATTAAGATATAAAAGGTTGTTACCCATTTTTTTTTCATCAGCAATCTTTTTGTCTCGTGAGTTTATTTTGTCTTTTATTTGTGTTTTGCCACCCCCGTCGGACTCAACTTGTATCGGCCCCAATCCCTGCTGGTCCCGTCTGTCTAAGATCTAAACACAGCGTGGGTAGACAGACCGGAGATCGGTACAGTTGCTTTAGTGACCAGGTATTGGAAGCGAGTCGGGAAAGGCGAGGCTGGTGATCATCTGACCAAGGGGTTGGAGCGGCACGCTTGGACCCAGGAGGAGCGACCAGGAGGAGCGACGTCACCGTTGGCGCCGTAACCAAAGGATCCGACCCTGGGCCAGGTGTGTAACCGTCACAAGTGGTGCCGTGACCAACGGATCAACCCTGAGACAGCCACGTCACATATGGTGCCATGGTGACCGAGGGATTTCAACCCTGAGAAGACCACGATCGACCGCCGTTGCTGAAAATTCAGACAGAACTCAGAACGACCCGGGACCAAAGGAAAAGAAAGAACAGAATCGTCTGTAAGGTAGGACACCTTGTTTTGTTTCCCAACCTCGATTGTTGCTGTATAGACTGTCTTTTTCTGTAGACATGTCAGATTATGATTCGGATAGAGCAGTGGGGGGTGAAGAAGAAGTAGGGCGGGGGTTGTCAGTGGATCTAAGGAAGCTGTTGGGTGGACCGAGGGTCCCAGTATTTGATGGCAGCGGGAAGGAGTTTAAAAACTGGCTGGCAATCCTCGAGAAGAGCCGAACCATCTACGAGCTCTCGGACCAAGAAACCCTGTATTTGGCATACGATGCCACAAAGGGAAAAGCGTCTGAGTTCGTGAGGGGGCTCTTGGAGAACCAACCCCGCTTGGCTTGGGAAGAAATAAAAAGACTGCTAACCAAAGAATTCGCCGACGAAGGTACGGCCATAGAGGCCATGAGGGCCCTTTTTAATCTGACACAGCTGCGGGATGAGACCCCGGGAGAATTGGGGGCCCGAGCGGGGAAGCTATCGTCATTGGCATTCCCCGAAGTGGTCAGGGATAATGCGGTTATGCAGGCTCAACTGGCGGACCTGTATGTAGAGGCGCTGAGCGACGAGCGTGTTCGTCACGACGTATTGAAAGAAGGACCGCTCAGACTGTCGGCAGCGATAGAGCTGGCCAGGGAGAGCCAGGGGGGTGGGATAAAGTGAAGAGGTGTGGGAAGAAGCAGATACCAAGTCAGGAGGCTGGAAGAAGGGGGTAGGCGGAAGAACCCCCGTGTGGAATCAGAGGGTTAAGGAAGAGGTGGATCGGGCAGAATTATGGGAGGAGGACCCCAATAGAAGGGCATGGTCGACCAGGCATGGCTTTTATAAGCCCACGCCGGGTCGATACGGGCTGGTCTGCTGGACCTGTGGGGTACGAGGACCACAGGGCGGCGGAATGTCCGACGAAGTGGGGGTTGCCCCCAGACTTCAATCAGGGACAGATGCACCAGGTGTGGTAAGAAAGGACACCTGGCCAAGTGGTGCGGGCTGAGGAAGGGTGCCCCACCGATATTAACAAAGAAGGCTGAGCCCAAGAGACCGGCCCAGGAAAAAGCCAGCGGGCCACCCCAGAATTAAGAGGGAGGTGGCCCAGTTAAAAAGGAGAGAAATAAAAGCTTGGACCAGTGGGTGGGCGAACCGCTTGAATAGAGGACGGGTTCCCCTGAGGATAGACACAAGGCCAACCCAGTTAAAAAGGGAAGGAGCAAAATGTTGGACATGTGGTCAGGCGGGCCACTTTGCGGCAAGCTGTCCAGCAAGAAGGTGCTGGTTTTGCAGGAGGCCAGGACACCTGAAAAGAAACTGTATTCTTAGAAACGGCCATGGGAGACCGGGAGAGGTCCGGCCGGGGTCGCCCAGGTGCAGGGGGGCGCAGAACTCCACCTCATAAAAAAAAAATGAAGGTGATTTATTACTACTGGCGCCTATGGCTGGGTTAACCCAAAGGTGGGGACCCAGGAAGAAGAAAGCTCAGGTGTTATCTTCGCTAACGCAAGAGAGAGAACTATCCTGTAGAGCAGAGATAGGTGGTAGAGAGATGAGGGCTTTGGTGGACACAGGAGCATCTGTGTCATTGATGAGAGAGGAGACATACAGGCGGGTGAAACGGAAGAGAAGGTTACGGGAAGCGGACATAGAGATCACGCAAGCAGATGGGGCCCCCTGGAGATAAAAGGGATGGTGAGGCTCCTGGTGAGGATTGGGAGGGTGAAAAGCACCCAAAATTTTTACGTAACCCCCGACCTGTGTACGGAGGCAATCTTGGGAGAAGATTGGCTCCGGAGCCAGAGGGCCCAGATTGAGTTTAATCCTACTGTGTTGGTGGTGAACGGCGAGAGAACGCCATTGGGATGCCCACCAGAGGAAGAGATAACCATAGTGGTGGAGGAAGATGTAAAAGTTACCTCCCTAGGACCGCAGTGTCGGGAAAGGGTAGGCTAATGTCAGAAAAAAAGGTACGGAGAGGACCTCTGCAGTTGGTCCCTGTAGAAGGAAAGAGCCTAGAAGATAGCGAGGTAACCCTGTGCGAAACGGTAGTGGAGGCAGCCGAGTTGGTGCCCATTATGATGGTGAACCAAGCTCAAAAGACTATCAAGGTTAGGAGAGGGGAGAAGATAGGGAGAGCGCTTCCCCTACGAACTCGGAATCGGGTGAGATTCGAGGAGGAACGAAGGAAGCTAGTAGAGCAAACAAAAGGAATCTTAGATGAGGATATATTAGCACCGGATCAATTTAGAACCAGAGTGGGGGGTCTGTTAAGGAACAATCGAGATGTGGTGGCCCAGTCAGACAAGGAGCTAGGTCAGACCCACACAGTCGAAATGAAAATCGACACCGGAGACCACCCCCCTGTGAAATTAAAACCCTACCGAACACCTATACATAAAAGACCCCTTGTAGAAGAGGCAGTAGAGGAAATGTTGGAAGCTGGGATGATCGAAAGATCGATCTCTCCTTGGAGCTTCCCAATAGTAATAGTAGGTAAGAAAGATGGCGGCCACCGTTTCTGTGTAGATTTTAGAAAGCTGAATTCTATATCGAAGCCGTTGGCGGTGCCATTGCCATTGATAGACGACATTTTGGCATTATTAGGGAAGGCAAAGTACTTCTCTACGTTGGACTTGAGGTCCGCTTATTGGCAGGTAGCCCTGGATGAGGCTGACAAGGAGAAGGCCGCATTCGCGTGTCACCTGGGACTGTTTCAGTTCAGAGTGATGCCATTCGGTTTAGCTAATGCCCCGGGAGTCTTCCAACAGCTAATGTCAATAGTGTTAGGAGGATACGAGAGCTTTGCCATGGCGTATTTGGACGATATCTTGATATTTTCGGAGACAGTGGAACAACACTTTTTTCATTTAAGACAGGTGTTGGGAAGGTTGAGGAAACACGGATTAAAATTGAAATTGTCAAAGTGTCAGTTTCTGAGGGAAGAAACTAGGTATTTAGGCTTCGTCATAAACGGAGACGGTATTAAACCCGACATGGATAAGGTAAAGGTCATAAGGGAAATGCCAGAGCCCTAAGACAGTGAGGCAGGTAAGAGGTTTTATAGGGCTATAGGCTACTACCGGCGCTTCGTCCCGGCATTTTCAAGAATTGCCATACCGCTAGTGGCCCTGACGAAGAAATACGCTAGGTTCAAGTGGACAGAGGACTGTCAACGAGCATTTGATTCGCTAAAGGAACAGTTGACAACCGTTCCACTGCTGACGTATCCAGACCTCAGCAAGCCCATGATATTATACACGGATGCCAGTGAGCAGTGTGTAGGAGCAGTACTTACCCAGCCGTGTCCTGATAAGGAAGGACCAGTGCCAGGCATACCAGAGGAAGTACCGATATACTTCCTCTCCCATAAGCTCTCAGAGACACAACAGAGGTGGCCAGTAATAGAGAGGGAAGCATATGCTATCATGTATGCTCTCCAAAAAACTGGACTACTATTTAAATGGTGCGGTCTTCACTATAAAGACAGACCACAAGCCTCTGCAGTACCTATTGCAGGCAGAGTGGACAAATAATAAGAAAATTCAACAGTGGGCACTTAAGTTAAGTGGCTACCACTGTAAGATAGAGTACTTGGCAGGAAAAGAAAACACGTGCGCAGATTTACTCTCAAGAATACCGAAACAACTGGAAGAAAGATCTGTAAGGGTAGAACAGGGAGTAGATGATAAAGCCTATAGAATAGGAGTAATTAACTCTAATAAGCTAAAAAGATCGCCCTATATTAGAATCGGACGAAGAAGGGGACGCCCAGATAATAACCGATCCCTACTGGACAGAAGGAATTGAGAAGGAGCAAGCAGACAGTGAAATAGCTGCTCTGAGAGAGAAGGTAAAGGCAGGAGAGACCACCAAGTATGCCATAATAGAGGAAAGGCTGTATTATCTCTCAGGAAGGGATGAAGAAGTCAAACCCAAGTTGTATGTGCCCAAAAGTTTAAGACCAGAGATATTGGAACAGTGCCACGAAAGGTTGGGTCACATGGGAATTGATAGGACATGTGATCTCATAGGAAGAAAGTACTATTGGCCCAAACTGTACGGAGAAGTCACTAACTATGTTCGAGTTGTGTAGTGTGCCAGTCGCAGAGCAGAAGGCAGGAAATGGCACCCTTGGAGGAAACAGACGTACCAAACTTCCCTTCGAGAAAGTGAGTATGGATGTATCAGGACCATATGGGGAAACTGCACAAGGAAACAACTATATAGTGAGTTTTGTCGATTGGCTAACAAATTGGCCTGAAGCATTTGCAGTACCAGACAAGAAGGCCAGAACTGTGGCCGGGTTGATAATAAGTGAAATCTTCCCTAGGTATGGTGCCCCTGTGCAATTGGTAACAGATAATGGCACGGAGAATGTGAACAGCATCATGAGAGAGGTTTTGACAGGTTTGAATGTAGAGCACATAAAAACATCCCCATATCACCCCCAGGGAAATGCTAAAGTGGAAAGGTTTCATAGAACCTTGGGAGATGTATTGGCCAAGTTGGTCAGAGAAAACATTGGAAATTGGGACTTGTATTTGACGCAGGTCTGGCGGCCGTGAGGTTTACGATAAACGAAACCTCCAGATTTTTCTCCTTATTTTTTGTTGTTTGGCAGAGACGTGGTCCTGCCTGTAGATAACCTACTGAAGCCCCGAAGAAGGTATATGGGAGAAGATCATCATCAACTATTGCTGGAACAGCAACATAAGATATTCGTACAGGCCAGAAGAAGAATAAAGAGGGCCCAGAAGAAAAGAAATGAGAGGGTGAATGCTGAAAGAAAGGTGGTAGAATTGAAGGTTGAGACCCTGTCTACTATAAAATCCACCAGAGAGAGGGAAAACTGGACCAGAGATGGGAACCGTACTACCGGATAGTAGAGCAGACAGGCCCAGTGTCATATGTAATATGGGATCAAGTGGCAGGACGAGCGAGGAGGGTTCATGCTAATGATCTGAAGAAGGCTGAAATAGCTAACCTGGAAATGAGCGAGCCGAGGCCTAAGAAGACAAGGAAAAGGAAGGTAACTCTGGTTGAACCGGAAGGAATGGAGACGGAGGAAGACTCTGAAGAAGATGAGGAGATAGGTCGACTTGACCAGATAAACGAAGCAGTCCGAGTGACAGAGTTGGAACCCTCAGCGGGGATTAGCGATGTTCAGTCGTCGACTGAATCAGTGCAGAGAAGACCCCGTGAGATCGCCATCACACCCCATGTCCGAAGAAAAGGAAGAAAAAGACGAAGAGGTCCAATCAAGCAGTCGAAGGCTCTAAAAGAGGCACCCTGAACAGGACGAAGGGCCCAGCGAGTGGGAGGAGGAGGATCAAATACCCCTTTCCCAGCTTAAGGAAAGGATAAAGAACAGGAGAAGTTTAGACATAGAGTCGAGAGGTATTGAAGACATTCAAGGCGAAGACTCTAAACAGAAAGAAGAATCAGGGGATGGAGAAGAGGACAAAAAACCCCCTGGACGAGAATTAAACACAGAAAGAAGGTTAGAGGTTGAACAGGAATCACCTCAGAAGATGAGATCAGGGAGGAGAAGAACCCCAAATCTCAGTAGAACAAAGGGCTGTGCAGAATAGAAGCATTTAGTGTCGACAGATAACGACACTGGCTCATCCAAAATCCTATTGGCTGACTATGGTAGATGTGAGTGGAGGGATGGAGTCGCGGGCTGCACCTCACAAGGGACGGAAGAAGATCATTGGCATTATTGATTGGCCACCAGTGGTGTCATGAAGTACGACCTTTAGAGTGGGCGCCACGCACACCTGACCGGACCATTCTGTCCGCTAGAGGTTAGTTAGGGGAGGAAGAGCCGAACTAAGAAAAAAGTTATGAAATGATTGAGTGATGAGTCGAGCGAGACTAAGTGATTGTGAAGAATAACAACAAGAGAATTTGTTACCTTTCAGGAATGATCAAGATGAAAGGGTTGGTGATGACGATGATGGTGATAGCCACGCTGGTGGTGACGATGGCGGAAGCCGGGAAACGCAGCCGAAACACCATTTTTAAAAAAACGAGCCAAGTAATAATAACCAGGTCTAAGTGGTTGGTCACATTCGTGATAGATTTGAACCCGTATGAGTCGCTATTAGATAAGTTAGGAAACGAGCTGACGCAGCTGGATGCAGCCCGATTGAAAGTAGGACAAGATTATCCCAAGCACAAAGGGTATCTTAGTTTATTGCACTCCCTAGAATCAGAAGCCACTATGATAGAGGCTCAATGGAAAGACATGCAAAAAACTACCTGCAGGGAATAGAGTTACTGCAGACGCGGGAACGGAGATCCGTACTTCCGATTGTGGGAAAGGCATTGAGTGTCTTGTTTGGAACAGTAACTGAAGATGACGTTAAATTCATAAGAAGGAAACTGGGACAAGTGGAAGTAAACCAGAGGACGCTTGCCCAGGTGGCAAGAGAGAGTGTGACAATATTAAATGTGACAAGGTTAGAAGTATCCAAAAATAGAGCCAGAATCAATTGGTTAATAGACAACCTGGCGAAATTGAGACAAGAGGTAATTAATAATACAGAGACTGTGATGGTTGAATTACAGGAAATAAGCGGATTCATGCAAAAATATTTCCAGCTAATGACGATTACGAATAAAGTACGGCAAACTAGTCAGTCGTTGACGACCTTGCTGGAACACGTGAGAGCACAATTAGACATGCTGTCATTAGGACACCTCTCCCCAAGTATAGTAAACCCGGGTCACCTAAAGGAAGCACTACTTGGCATACAGGCCGAATTACCCCGCCATTTAAGGCTACCAGTGGACCCCACTAAAGAATTGTGGAAGTACTATAATGCCTCTTGGATGTGTGACCTTGTTAGAAAATAGGCGATTATTGGTAGTGATATCTGTCCCGTTACTAGATAGGAGAGTATATTCGAGATATACCAGGTTATAAACTTACCCATTCCCTACCCCAGAAGAGATCAAGGTTTGGGAATGATAGCAAGGTACAAGGTGGAAGCAGACTACATAGCATTAAATTCGGGGAGAACGAAATTCATGTTGCTATCAGCTGAAGAAGCTAGAAGGTGTAGAGATGATACCCTGGGGACTTGTACCTCGTTGAGCCCTATCTATAAAACTGGTAACCGCAAACTGTGCATACTAGAATTGTTTGAAGGAGGGGGAGAAGGAATCAAAAGAATCTGCCAAGTAGAGGTATTAACAAACTCGGCATTACCACAAGCTATCAGTGTTTCAGACGGGGTGTGGGCAGTAGCCACACAGAAACATATCAGCCTGTCTAGGGTATGTGGGGGAGAGTCCACAAGGACATTAAGAATAAGGCCACCGTTATCCCTGGTGACGCTACCCATGGATGTTCGGCGGTTGGGGTGTCCATCTCCTTGCCCCCTATTACCAGATGGAAGAAAGGTATGAAGAAAAGATTCACTCATAGAGATGATTGGTAGAGGCTTAGTCAATTGTACAGAATTATGGGAGCCGATAGTGAAGAGATTCTCTAATGTCACCTTAAATAAGATGCCAGTATTAATGAAGCCAATAGAAAAGATCGATATGGATCACTTAAGGGATAAGTTAAGTGCGTTGGGAGACGAAGGTGTAGCTTGGGAAGACGATGAGCAGATCGCGATAAGTTGGTCAATAGTAATGGGTACATTCCTAGTTATAGCCATCGGGGTGTAATAATATGGAAGATTAAGAGTAAGAGAAGATTAGCGAACGACAGTCTAGTGAGCATGCAACAACTCGAGAGGGAGATGCCGAGCAGTGTTCCTTACTCAGACAGGACTGGCGAAGAAATTGCTGAAAGACCAATGGAGGAGGCTGGCGTGAGACCACCACGTGCGGCGGAAAAACCTCCCACGGCAGAGAGGAAAACATTGACCAAGAAGAACAAACCCTAGTGAACACATCTGCACCTACAAACACACGCACACATTACCTTGCATGTAAAACAAAAAGAAAATGAAAAGAACATTTCATTGCATGTAGAACAGAAGAAAATGAAAAGAACATTTCATTGCATGTAGAATAGAAGAAAATGAAAAGAACATTTCATTGCATGTAGAACAGAAGAAAAAATGAAAAGAACATTACATTGCATGTAGAACAAAAAAAGAAAATGAAAAAAAGAACATTTCATTGCATGTAGAACAGAAGAAAATGAAAAGAACATTTCATTGCATGTAGAACAGAAGAAAATGAAAAGAACATTACATCGCCTGTAGAACAAAAAGAAAATGAAAAGAACATTTCATTGCATGTAGAACAAAAGAAAATGAAAAGAACATTTCATTGCATGTAGAACAAAAGAAAATGGAAAGAACATTACCCTTGCATGTTAGAAAGTAGAATAGAATTGCATGAGACAAATGCATGGTGCATGTTAAATGATGTAATTGGGTTTAGGTGTCATTTACGGGTAAATGACAAATCGGTTAGGGAGGATTGTGGCACCTTGCATTATTAGAAATATTCATAGAAATATGATTTAATTTTTTCTTACTCGGTTTACTAAACAGGTTGTTGATTTTTTAAAACGGAAAATAATTGAGTTGAAAATAATTCACTAAGATTGTACCTGGACGATCCTAAGGGAAGAAGAAGGAAGGGGAAAAAGAGAGGTCGAGAGAAAAAAAAAAAAAACGGTCATTAACAAAACACGAGTCAGAAAGATATCTTAGCTAGCATGTTGACCGAATTTTTTAAAGACAATTGGAAGAATAGAATTAGAAATAATAAAAAGAAAGAAAGGAAAAGACATGATATCAAAACGGGCCGCTTGATGAAAACCAGATATCGGTCAAAGCATCTAGCCTACTTTTTGCGTAGAAAGACACCTTATCAAATTGGAGAAAGGGAAATTTTTTTAGAACAATAGAAACGAAATTTTTTTTTTTTTTTTAATCAGAGAAAAGTGTCTTTTGGGTTGAGGGGAGTGACCGGTGGAACGGTATACAGATTCTGACCTGTTAAAATTAGAACCCCACATTGACGAGTGAAAGATATTTTCAATTCAGATAAATTAAGATTTTCTGACTATCGGGTCTGACAAAAACAAAGGTGGAAAGGCGATTGTCTCGGATCACGGATGGCGACGGTATTCTTTCCTGAAGTCACAACTAATTAGCGGCGGGCTGGTTGACAGAGCCCAGGTGAGAGAAAGCCAAGATTGTCATTTTTTCGTACGTGCAGAAAAGGCAAATTTGGATTTTGTTTTTTTAAAAACAAGAACGATGTAACCACGCCCGAAAGGAGGAGAAAGGATGCTCGATCAATAACAATTGGTCGGAAACGGTCACGTGATCTGCAGAAAAGAAGAGAAAGAAATGCCCGATCAGGAACCATTGGTCGAAAAACGGTCACCTGACATACGAGAGACTAAGAGAGATGGGTGTGCACCTCCCCACAAAAGGCACTGTGAGGAAGTAGGGGCGAAAACAATAGCGATAATGAGAAATCAAAAATAATGCGACTTTTGGAATTATCGAGAAAACCCTGACGCCGACAGACCCACCCCGGTTTGCTGCGGCGTCAATAAAAGCAGGGCCCCAATCGACAGAAAAAGGCAGTTCAGCCCGCGGACGGCACGGCGAGAAGAGAGATCACCTCGGACGACGACAGAGAGTTGCGGCTGAGTTGCGGCAAGAAGATCCTTCCAGCCCAAGTCGAAGATAAGAGAGTTTCCAGCCCGAAAGATCACCTCGGACGACGACGAAGAAGAAGAAATACAAGTCGAAGAAGTCGAAGACAAGAGAACTTCCAGCCTAAGTCGACGAAGAAGAAGAAATACAACTAAGTCGACGAAGAAGAAGAATCAACTGAAGAATGAATCAATAGAAATTAGCCCCAGTGTCGAACCAAACCACACTCCGACATACACAATTCTAAAGAGTAGGCAATTGAAATCTTTAGGTTGTGTGATAGAAGCTTGTGCCATAGTCCACAGAGCGGGTTGGGAAATGAGAACAATTTTGTTTTTATGTAGCGGACATTAAGATATAAAAGGTTGTTACCCATTTTTTTTTTCATCAGCAATCTTTTTGTCTCGTGAGTTTATTTTCTCTTTTATTTGTGTTTTGCCACCCCCGTCGGACTCAACTTGTATCGGCCCCAATCCCTGCTGGTCCCGTCTGTCTAAGATCTAAACACAGCGTGGGTAGACAGACCGGAGATCGGTACAGTTGCTTTAGTGACCAGGTATTGGAAGCGAGTCGGGAAAGGCGAGGCTGGTGATCATCTGACCAAGGGGTTGGAGCGGCACGCTTGGACCCAGGAGGAGCGACCAGGAGGAGCGACGTCACCGTTGGCGCCGTAACCAAAGGATCCGACCCTGGGCCAGGTGTGTAACCGTCACATATGTAAAATTATGTATGCATATGTATGTGTATTGATACATGTGTATGTGGTTGTATATATATTTGTATATGTATAAAACGGTTATATGTACAAGAGTAAATATGTATGAGGTGTGTATGAATATATATACAAAAATATATATATATATATATATATATATATATATATATATATATATATATATATATATATATATATATTATATGTTTGTGTATATATAGACGCTATGTAAAGGCATTAATTTTAAACATGAGAAAATCAAATCTTATTCAACAATAGTTTCAGATTAGATTTGAAGACTTAGACTTTAATTAAGAAATATTACTCCTTAACTGTTATTCACAATATTAAAAATATTAATATTAATAATTTTTTTTTTTTATTGATATAATTGTGACATTATTTAGCTATGGTAATTGGCTAACTAATTAACCATAGAAATTAAAACAAGAAAATACTGAGAACGGAAAAGAAGATACCCCGAAATTTTTATTTTTTTTTTACTTAAGAATAAAATCGAGTTACTTTCTCAAAGACCCGTAAATTGGCGTAGACAATAGACTTGCAGAAAATCCATATGCGAGCTTTTTGACAGTTGATTAATCTTGTCTGTAAAAAAATGCTTACCGAGAGAACGCGAGATTCAGAAAAAGCAAAGCGTTGAGATATCAGGCAGACCATATGGTGATTATAAAAATTTCAGCATGAGATGATTTGCGGATATTCATTTAAATAGAATCAATATTAATTATCTTCCCAAGATATCATTTTTCTTGAGTGCCAGCAAGGCAGGGCCATATGGTAACTGTGGAAATTTTGGCATGAGAAAGTATTTATTCCGATACAGGGTGGAGAGAATTGTTATTATTTACTTTTCTAAAGTGTCGTCTTCAGGTGCTGACACGTTGAGTAGCCATATGGTGATTATAAAATTTTCGGCATGAGAAAAAATATCGTGGAAGAATCGTGATTTGGGAGACAAGAAATTTAATTGCTCAAGAAGCCAAGGGTACCAGTATAAGCTAACTTCATAAAGGGACTAGATGGCAGACTTTGACAAGTGATTGATAGAATTTGCAAAGTGTGCTGGTTAAGACGACTCTGAGTGACCAAAAGATCTGAGAGATTTTAAGTGATAATGTGTGATTCGTAAAAACTTTGGTCGATAGGAAAAAAAGAATTTTGTAAACAAAAATTCTGGGTTATAATTTTAAGGAGGCCAGCTTAGTCACACCCGCACGGCTGCGATGCCATTGGTCGAGTGGTGGCAATGGTGATAGGCGAAGGTCATTTGATGAGAAGGACGGGGAAGTTATTAACGCCCACTGAAGAGATTGGTACGAGATATCAATGTAAGAGAGTGGGAGTTTAGAAGGTTAGCTCTCCTCCGATCTCTCCCCACGGACGAGGAGATTCCCCCGAAATGGAATGTGATTAATTTTCCGAAAATGGGAAGTAATCAATTTTCCTGGCCTGACAAAAAAGACATTTCTTGTCAGAAATCGAGATTTACCGAAAACCCCAGACTGCCTCTAACCCCGCACCGGTTTTTGGTCGGTACCTATATAAACGAACGTCCTCGGGCCGTTCATTAGTCAGTTCAGTTTGAGAGTTTGAGATAGTAGTTCTAGTGGCAGGAACCAGAGTGTTGCCGCGAGAGATTCCACGACATCCGACTTCGCCTATCCAGCCAATAGCAAGTTATACTGACGAACGAAGCTAAGCCAGCACCTAAAAACAAAACCAGTTGACTTAGGAGAGCAGAACTTGCTTAAGAAGCGTAGAAGTGTCACACTCCGTAGAAAACGGGCTGGGAGAAAAACACACTCCTGTATATAACAGGCGGATAAAGTTAATTTGTTACTTTTAACATACTTGAACCTCTTTTTACTTGCTTCTTTTTTCCTTACGCTTGAGCGATATCACCTCCAGTCTAGACCCATCTTACGGCCCGACGCCTGATTAATCTCGTCTACCTAAGAACAAATCACAACGTGGGTAGGTTAGGCTTGAGATCGAAGCAGTTACTTCGGTAAGCAGACGTTGGAAGTGAGTTGGGAACGACGGAGCTGGTGTCGAACCGGTTGCAGCTGGTGTAAAACCGTTAGCATTGACCGACCATCCCACTTGGTACCCTGATCAAAGGATTCCACCGGGTAGAGACGACCAGGATTCGACCCAGGACGGGCCAGTGTCACACATTGGTACCCTGACCAAGGGATTCCGCCGGATAGCGACGACCACCGATCGACCGGGACACAGGCTGGTGGTAGCCACTAAGAGTCAACCCTAAAACGCCGGTTGAAGAAACATTACGGTTTCGCGCCGCGACCGGGAGTTGACCACGGGCCGAAAGCTCAGTGTCACATAATATTCAGTTTCTATTAAATTCCTAGTTTATCTTGTGGAGAATTTAAACACTTAAATTACTATCAAACGTTAACCGAAACATGTAAAAAATTTTAAAAAATATATAAATTTGTGTTTTTCCAGCTTGGCCGTTATATGCCTATATACGTTAATTCTCTTAATTTCCCTCTCCAAATTTATATTCCCCTTTCTTTCGTTCAAAACACTAAGTCCATCTCTTATTTCTTACAGCTTTACTTCTCTTTTTTTCTCTCTATATCGTTTCCGGTGAGTTGACCTATTAAATAGGTTAATGTCTGATCCTTACCCCTCCACTTCCTCACTATTAAGTATTGTAATAAAAATAAATTTAAAAGCATTCCTACCTCTCCCTTCCCTCTCTAATTTCGACCATGTCTGTCACACTATCTCTCACAACTCTCTATATCATCTTACATCAACTTAACACTACCCCTCAAAAGTGTAAAAAATTATATGTAAATGTAAATTCATTTTTTTATTCTTGGAAGTGAGGTCTGATGAGCCAGGGAAAAAGAAAGAAAGTCCCTGGGGAAATAAATTATAACCATGAACCCTTAAAGTTGTCCAAAGTTTTTAAATATATATATATATATATATATATATATATATATATATATATATATATATATATATTCATTCATTTTATTTCAATTATTTTATTTAAATTATGTCCTAAATTTTTAATTTATTATTTTCTCTTCTCCCTTTTATATGTGTATATGTATATGTGTGTATTTATATATCTATATGTATGTATTAATATATGTATATGTATGTAAAAGCAATATTCAAAGCTTTGAATATTGCTGTTACATATGGTCCGTTGCTTCTGTTTTATATTTAGAAATTCTCGATAAAATCCAAAACAAAAATCTCCAATGTTACTGGTCTTGACCTGGCATCTTGGCTTTAGTCGCATTCCCACCAGTAAAATGTAGGTTCCCTGTATCTTTTGTATAAATATTTTCATGGTAATTGTTCTGATGAAGGTTACGTAGACTTTATGAATTTAAGTGCAATAGTAGTTTGGCGGCATGGTCTTATCATTTTACAATTAAATTAGCTAGATGTAACAATAGATTTTTTGCCAACAGCTTCTTCAATTACACTTCTTGCTTGTGGAACTCTCTTCCGGCTTCTTGCTTTCCAGTAAACTTTGATCTCCAAAACTTTAAATGCAATGTCAATCGTTATCTTTTGCCTTCTTAATTCCTCTTCTTTTATTGTCCTTAAAGTCTTCTAATTCTCTTTCACTCTTCTTAATTTCCAGTCAACTTTGATCTTCAAAACTTTAAATGCAATGTACGATATTATCTGAAAATATGTGTGCAGCTATAGTAAAGTTAAAATTTATTTCTTCTTTTTAACATTTCTTCAACAAGCATCTCCGTAACTTAAACCATATACGTAAAATTCAATAAAATCTTTGTTTTTAATCTAATTTCTTAAATTTTTAAGATTACAGGGCAGTTAAAAAACTATATAAAAAAGTCGTTCACGTTATATTCGTCAAGTTATGTACCCACTTAGAAAATATCCCCAAACATAAGTCTATCGAAACATTGTCAATAACTTATAACCCCCCCATGTTAAAAATGCTTTTCTGTGATATTTTAAACTAAAAATAATATTTGTTTCAAATCATATTAATCTTCCTCAAATAAAATTTCAGAAAAGTATGTTTTCATTTTGAAAGATTTTTTGCGTTGTGTTGGCAGGTTTGTCAATATATTTTTTTAGCGTTTTACTGTTAATAAAAAAAACTCATTCTAATAAATTTAAATTCAGTTTGAAATTCAGCAAAAAATTTTTCTTTTTTCGGAGCACCTTCTCTACTTCCGGCTGTATTCTGTTGAGAAGCATTGAGTTGTAAATTTTTACTGCAATGGGGGAGGGGGGGTGAGTGTGATTTTTCTATAGTTTTTTTTACCGATGCTAAATCGTCTTTCTTTGAGAAAGGAAATATACAGCCTCTTGTCCATCTTTCTATGACATCTCCATTATATATGACCATTACAGAGTTGGAATAGAATATCTTTGAAATCCTGGGTCTTCCAAACTTCCGGAAGAATGTTATCAAATGCCGCTGTTTTCCTTTATCATCTAGAAAATGCTGCTAACGATGTTGGACGGTATGTCAATGCCTCTAAAACCGAATTCATAAGCTTCAACCAGCAAGGACCAATACAAACTGTTTCAGGTGAATGAATAAAATCTCTCGAGTCTTTTACATACCTAGGAAGCGAAATAAATTCTACTGAAAAGGATGAGAAAATTCACCGCCTTGAATAAAATGGATGCAATTTGAAAATTTGATTTACCAGACAACCTCAATCGGAGATTTTTCAAGCCACTGCAGAGACGGTGTTAATGTTTAGTGCCATTGCTTGGACATTAACTAAAACCCTAGACTCTAAGTTTGATGGAACCTACACTCGGATGTCGAGAGCTATACTTAACATCCAACCAAATCCCAACTCTATGGATCCATCCCTGATATTTCTACAATCTTACGCGAACGCAGGATGCGCATTGCCGGACACTGCTGGTGAGTAAAACAAGAACTTGCTAGTGATCTACTGTTCTGGACACCTAGCCATGGCGAAAGACGTATTGGTCGCCCAGCAATCACCTACATTGACAAGCTATTGACACAGAATGACACCCTAATGACCTTCCGATCTTGATGCAGGAACGTGATTCTTGGCGTAATAAGAGTCATGAATGTCCGAGCTATAGCTAGACCGAATGAAATAATAATTTCGCTTTGGAAATATTAAATTTAACGTATTAGCTTGAAATAAAAACAATAAAAGTTCTAAGAAAGATTTTTAATTTTTAAAAATGCATTTTAAACCTTCGGTATCGCTTTTCTTTGTAAGTACTTAAAAATAATATTAAAAGAAAAAAATATCAAAGATTATTTCAAAATAATAGCATTCCGTACATTTGAGGGACTGGATGATGAAATATCACTGCAAGCCAGATTTTGCCCGGAGGCTGTAGTTTGACAACCCCTAGTTTACACAAGAAAAGTCTGAATACATTGACAATATCAGAATTTGAAATCTTTTGGCATTTAACATACATCAGAATTTCTTTCATCTTGGGAAGAGTATTGTGTTTCAACAAGTAAGATCCAGTTCTAAAAGAAATTTGATCCGCATCTCATAACATTGTCAAGCGTCTGTCAAACAAAAAACATTCAACTGACTAAAATAGTTTTCATGATTTTAATAAACCAAAGTTGTATTTTTGACCGGTACAAATTTTTTAAGTTCGATTTCTTTTCATATCTAAATCCATTTTTGGTCCTTAAGGCGTCAGAAACAATCCCACAAACGGGCGGCGTGCACTCAAACGAAATGTGCTCTCATAATGGTTGTCAACGAAAAACAATTTTGTTATTTTTCCGACATGAGATGTTGCTCTTTTAAAATTTTTATTGATTTACTTTCAAAACAGAGATAAAGAAACCAGTCTAGAATGTCTATAGCTTAATTGAAAGACACCCGACTCACCATTGTAGATATTGTACGATGTTCTGACCAAGCATAGAAATTAATACAATATGGGAACCAGTAATAAGGAGTGACAGAGAAAAGCGATAATAACAACAAGAATTGCAATATGAGTTCTAGTAAAAACATGAAATGATAACTGCAAAAATTGCAATATGAGCACTGGTAAAAATGGTTGCTGAAAGTTTATAATACCCAGAAATTCATACACAGATGTCCTCAAGGACACTTTGCACAGTGGATAAAGGCGTTAGTTAGATCCAGTGACAGAACCCAAAGTGTGTGAGAACTTGGAGAGGGGAATTAACATACTGAGATAACTGTTAACTGACATCCATTAGTCATGGCACGTGGAACTAGAACAGTCTGCCCCAGCGTTCGACATTCCAACCACCTGAAGAAGGCCGGAGCGTATAACGGCCGAAACGTTGTGATAAATATGGCAACAAAGATGAGGACAATAGTCCGAATAATGTAAATCGTGTACATAACACCCTGTGGAGGTTGTGTTAATGGATTAAATAATATTGATAAAAAAATTGTTGAGTAAATTAGGCTGAGCGATGAAATTAACAATTTCCTCTCACATTAAATTTCAGTATTTAACAAACATAGAATAAAGACAACATGAGAAACAACATTTTTTGCACAACAGTGAATAAAATATTTATATAAACAAGAGATACAAAAACAACTAGTAAAGAGGTGTGGTTTTAAAAAGTTCAAACGTCCTTTTATGTTTAGATGAAAGGTTATCAAAGTTCTGGTTTGATAGATTATAATTTGTTGAATGGTCTGTACAATAATGAGAAAGTGTGTTTGGTATTATTGTAATTTAAGAAAAAAAATAAACATTTAAGTTTGTATTTGAAATAGAGAAATATTGTTTACGACTTACTTTCCGGAATTATTCTTTCTTTGATTTGTTTTCACTTGTTCGAAGAGAATTTCTTTAAGTGGTTCTAACATGTCTGTTTATGTTAATTTCAATAATTCACGTTGAGCTTGAAAAGCTTATGAAAAAGATTCGTGTATTAAGTTGAATGTGGAAAACTTGAGTTGATTGTTCGTCATAAAAATATTATTTTTGTGAATGAGTTTCTCTCGAGCTGGAATCATGTTAAGGAACTTTAACGTAAATCCTGAACTGTGTGACGAGTTCAAAGGATTCCGAACATTTAACTGTCGAAGATGAAAACGTTTCATATTTTATTGCTAACTTTGGTCACGTGATAGGCTCACAGAAGCTTAATAGATTTTGGTGGAATTATCTTTTGGTCAGAACTAGGTTGATGTTATTAAATATTAAGTGACCAATTAGAAGTTGAGATTTTCTGAAAATATTTACTAAGCTGAATAAACTCTGTGATCCACTTTTTGTACGAAAATTGATATTGATAAAAAAGGTGGTAGCGGGATGCTAAAATCTCATCTCAGAAATATAAACAGATACAATAAGGATTCCTTACTAAGAAATAACAAAATAGCGAGGTTTTTGTCTTTTACAGACATTCACCTCCAAGAAAATTCCGACGAGAACCATATTTGTCGCATTAGAAAAAAAAAAAAAAGGTAAAAAATTTCTATCGCGATTTCAGTTGCGTGCAAACATTAAAAAAGAAAAATCATTTAAAATTGAATTTAAGGATCTTTTCTGTTAATCTACCTCAAGAAATTATAAATTTCAAATCAAAGTTTGTTTTTTTATTAATTTTTTGGCACTCTTTTGAAATTATAAATTTTAAATCAAAATTTGTTTTGCTTGCCTCGCAATAACTCCAACCCTAAGAATAAAAAAATACCAAAAGTCAGGGAGTTATTCACATTTCATTAGTGTGGATGATATTCGATGTACTTAAAATGAATTATTTACAATTTAAAAATAAAAAAAAAATCTGTTTTTGGCTTCTTTTTTTTTTATCGGGGTGAGCGCACACTTAGAAATAGACTCGAGTCGACCACATTCGGGGCGATCGCAAAGGTCAACCCAACCGGAGTAAAATGGAAGGGCTTCGCTCTGGGAGAATTTGGTGGGAATTTTAGTAAATACAAATTCTTTTTTATTTTGGGGTGAAACAGAAAAGATAAATATTTTAAAATGTTATCTTTATTATTTTATTTAGTAATACAAACAAAAAGAACTTTAACTTATGACTTTGTCCATCGCATTTTCAAAATACACAAGTACACACTCGTCTCATCACACTCCAAAATAACCATTTATTAAAAATCAAGAAAGTGGCATTTGGCAGATTTTAAAATATTGGATTTTCCAAAAAATAAATAAATTATACTTTTCCCAAATTAAAGAGTCAGAAACACGAAACTATGTGAAACTATATAATTTTAATTTCAAGCGGAATATATTTGCCGCATTATTAAATTAGAGCTTTAGCCAAACGAAATGTCAACTGTAACAATATTTTGACCGCTGTATTTTTTTTGTTTGTTTGTAAAATAA